>CM068839.1:15305219-15905219 GCA_028554795.2 Sinohyriopsis cumingii | reverse complement strand
GGAAATTTAACATGGGGAATAGATCGTGGGACTGTCTAGGGACAATGGGAAATTTAACATTTCGGAAACCCCTGGGGGATATAGCCTCAAGGGAATTTAACATATGGAAATTGAACATGGTGGATCTGTATAGCGTCAAGGGGAATTGAACATGGTGGGACTATCTAGGGACAATGATGGTAGAGGGTCAAACACAACAGAGACAGAAACATACAAACACTAATACAAGCGTGGGATTTATATATAAAGCGTTACCAAGACCTGAAATCTTGCTGGGGTGTTCAAAAATTTGCATAATTGTAATGATGCTATAAATAGCTATAATCAAGGAAATGCTCAACGACAAAATGGATGTGACTAAAAGTAACGTTAAAATGACGAAATTGTCCCAGAATTTAAAGGAAAATAAACATATCCCCTAAAATTAAGTTACAATGGTTTAGACTAAAATGGATAAAATTAGTAACTACTTACAATATCAACTTCTGTGACGATCGTGGATAAATACCTATGTATCTATAATCACCTGAAATTCCTATGAAATCCCACTATCTATTTATAGCTCCAACTTGTGGGTTTTTCCTTTGGAAAATCCCACTATCTTTTTATAGCCTCAGCTTGAGTGACGTTCCTGTTTATGAATTCTAGTATATATGTATAGCTACAAAATGTGGAAATCCCCAAGTCGATATTTATAGTCTCAAAATTTCCAGCGTCAGTGACGTCACTGTACTGAACACTAGGGGATAAATGGCAACAGTGTTGCAAGTGGCTGACCTGAATACGCGCTACTGTAGGTAGGTAGGTAGAGTGCATCTGATAGGGATAAAGTGAGTTTTATAGGGACAAACAGAGACCAATACACACACACACACACACACACAACATACGCGCGCAGACAGACTCACACATACACACAGAGGGAAGAGGAAAAAACAAACCCCAAATATACTATCCACACTCGGGAGGAAGAAAAAAAAAACAAAAAAACAACCAAATATACGATCTACACAACTGACGCTAACACACACACACACACACACACACACACACGCACACCACAGAGGGAAGAAGAAAACCATTATACACTATCCACACGGAGGGAAGAAATAACCCTTTATATATATATATATATATATATATATACTATCAACAGAGAGTGAAGAAAATAACCCATTATATTCCATCAACACAGAGTGAAGAAGAAAAAGTTTTTTTGAAAGCACCTAAGCCCTCGCCTGCAATGACCAACTCTGCCAAACACCTACACCCCACCCCACCCCCACTCCCAACACTACAAAACCCATTTAACCCGTTATTTTATGGCATCAGTGTGTGCTTTAGGAAACATCAAGACACAAAATGATGGATGAATAGACTGACTATTGTTTACGGACCTGCATGCCTAAAGAGCGTGCGTGAAGGAAAACATCCTTCCATTTCAATTCTAACTAAAACATGATCCAGAGGGATAGAGAGAGGTGAAAGAGCAAAATTTCATAAAGTGTGAGTAAAAACCAAAACACGCCATCCTTATTATACAATGTCAAGACCAAGAGACACTTACGTTTTCTTTCTGGTCTATTCTCTTTTAGAAGGTAGTATAAAATTTCACATCAGGGCCAACGCATCGGCTCACATTGTCAATTATTCCATTTCGATGTCTTTACTGGCGCAAGTTCTTCATCATCTTCAATTTCTTCTTCTTCTGAATCCCTCTTCTCTGTTTCGTCTTGTTTTTGTTTCTTCTCTTTTCTCGTAGGGCACTCTGAATTCCAGTGTCCTTTCTCCTGACAACGATATTAGGTATCTTGACTTTTGTCTCTCTTTCTTAGACGAAGCAGGTATTTTGGAGATAAATACCCATTTACCTTTGCAGATATAGCAAACTTCATTAGCACTTACACACTTTCGTATGATTCTCATCAAATCAACGACCAAAAGAGTAAGTTTTGTTGCCACTTTCGCCTGTGAATTATGTTTTCGTATGACTTTTAGCAAATATTTGACCAGCAGGTCGATCTGTGCTGACTCTTCCATCTTCTTGATCGTTTGAGAGTGGGATGAATACTCTGACGCTAAGACACTCTCCTTATATACAGGGACCTGCTGCGTATGAAACCTAGTCAAATGTAATTTTGCAATAAGATGAAACGATTTCAATGAGGAAGTAAAAGGCAATGATGTACCGTATCGCCTCACACAAAACCTGAAGTGTTAGCTCAGATCCGTGTCAGCGATTTCGAAGACGACATAACTGAGCTTTCATCAATACTCTCCATTTATGCAACAAAACCACGAGTCCTGATTCACGCCAAAAGAAATTTCGTTCGGTCCATAAAAAATAGTATCACATCTGAGAAACGCAAAAACGAACTTCCAGAAAACTGAGAACGACGGCTTTCACCTACAATGTGAAATGTATGAGTTCAAGTAGTGCGTAAAACTTAGTCAAATTAAATTTTTATAGTCAAGACGAAACGATCTCTTTTCGAAGAAGAAAGCAGACACCAAGCGACAATGGCGATCTGTGTCACACAACACTTTTCAAAATGTATATGATCAGAGGTTTGTTCTAGCGATCTGCACGGTTAAATTAAATGTTGATGTATTTTGTAATAAGACGGACACAATTTCCATGGGATCGCCCATGGAACAATTGTTCGTGCATTAGTTTAATTTTTTAAAATATTTTTTTAATATAAATCGCCTATAGGATAGACCCAGTAAAGCATGGCCATTCTCGTCACTGTGTGAATAGCTACTCAAGTCAATTCGAAGTGAACGCGGTAAGAAAATAAGTATAGCCAATGAAATGGCTTACAACGGGTGATGCATTGTTTTTTTCTAGGACTGTGGCATAATAATCCCTATGTTCTTGCGTTGTTACCATTACAGTGCAGACAGACTGAAATGTGAACTTACAAGCCCTCTTTGTGTGTGTTGTACCATTTCTTCTTACCACATCAAAATACTGAGCGTCACAGTATTGGTTCGCGTTTTCAAGCTGACCATTTTTTAATATCTCACTTAAACATTTTAACATAAACACTCACACTCACATCGGTAGAGTCAGAACAGACGTGTTACAGTACTGAGGGGCATGTTATCGTTTTTTTTTTGCTTGTTTGTTTTTTTTTTTTTTTTTTTTTTTTTTAAACTAATAAATTTGGGGTTTGTATGAAGTAAAGAACCGAAAGTACAGTGAAACTCAAGGATGATGACCCAATCTGTCTGTCTATTGATGCGTGTATTTACTTAAGAAGAAATATGACCTCTAAAACACAAAGAGATACGGCAAGCATGATTAGAATGAACACAACGATGTTTTCCTTCACGCCCGTGTTATTTAGAGCTTCAATCCTCTTTGAAGACAAACTTGGTCTCCTTTTGTAGGGCTTGAAATAATAAAAAAACCTGAAAAAATCTTAAGCACTTTGCTATAGATAATTTCATCAACAGACTAAACAACATAAATACCGTTACAACACTAGAAAGCCTTAAATCTTCTATCAAAAAGAAATGCATGAAAAAATTAAAGATTAACGATAACTAACCAATGAAACCGAATTTAACAAAGACAATGACATGTGAAGAAATGGCTCTCACTTTGGAAAGGTAGGCGAATGTACTCTGTCATGCACCATCAACTTGAAAAAAAATTATAAACAGAGAGAAACCTGAATTCAAAATTCAGTTGTTTTTTTTCAAAATTATTTCGTTTCTTTTTTTCTTTCTTTTTTTGCAACAAATCTAAGCACTAATATAGAGTGGAAAAGGGAAAATGCACATACAAGCTTTGATATTTCTGAAAAAATGAGGGGATATTCCTAACGTTCATAACCACATATGGACTTGGACTTGTCTGTGACTTATCCACAAAACAAGATGTACATATTTCTGGTCCAGCTGCAAGTGTGTGCGTGTTTTTGAAAATGGTAAAAATTGGATATACAATTTTCTCGTGACACTTATAAAGTGCAGAGTCTGTGCAAGTGTCAAAAGCCAAAGTCATATAAGTTTTGTATTTTGTACGGCTTGTAAAGATTTCCACTTTAGAAAATGTGAAGTATCACAAGTTATTATCACAAACAGAAGTGGAACATAGGGGCTTGCAAGAAAGAAAATAACCCAGACAGTTGGTGTCATCAAGAGTGCTAGAGACGGTACCCGAACTTGCTTGCTTGCTTACTTGAATTAAAGTGATTTTCGCTCTAATGGAGCATATATCACTGGTTTAATAACGCACCGCGTGATTTTTAATTACTCCTGGGGAAGGAAAGAGAGCCTCATCCCCCAGGCTTTTATGTACTCACAGACTACTTTTAAATTTAGCCACTCAGGTGTAGGACTAACTAGTCCTTAACAACCTGACTGAGTGGGAATAGTCTCACCACGCACTCATTTTTCTGTCCGAGCGTGGTGAAGGAGGAAAAAGGTGCTCAGCTAGACAGCCATGGATGTTAAGTACTCAACAAAACGCTAGCCCGTACTTATTTCAAATCAAGTCCCGTTTTTTGCTAATGGACAGTAAAAAGTACCAATAATGTGTTAACCACTTGTGCAATTAGTTCAAATCTAACGAGTCTGTTAAATTTCCTACTTCGTAACATATCTATCTAATATTAGTACTTAGTGTACATAAAAATAGCCATACTGATCTTATTTAAATTATTATGTCTAAGAGACATATACCAGTTTGGTCACTGTTAGGTTTAAAAAGTTAAGTTTGTTGCGGTGTTCCAATGGGTCAAGTTTGTTTCGAGAATAGTTTAGTCAAGGAGGGATACCAAGCCAAATATGGTTCCCTAGTTAATAAAAAGCAATCTTTTGGAGCCCTAAAAAAGGCTGTTTTTTTCTGTTAGAAGGTAACACGTCTCTCTTTTGCTTTCACGTTCTTTCCCGCACTCCGTGTCTCATGAGTCTTGATATCAGGAAATGCGTAGCCATGATGGGCGGCAATGTAAGCAGCGGCTTCTACCAGTTGACTGAGGGGGTATCCAGTGTAGGTTTGTCTGTAGAATTGGGGAAGAACTCTGACCCTAATCCCCATTGAGAAGGTCTTGGTTTAAAGGTGTCTAGAGATTTGTAGGCAACGTATTGTATGGCTCTAATAAACTATCCTACTTTGTTGACGTCATACAATGCTTGATCTAGTCCCATTTCGGTGTACTTCTCAACGAGGGTCAGCGTCCCCCTCCTCCTCCTCAACCGCCTCAATTTCCTCTTCCGGTTCTGATACTAATTCTTTAGTTGAGGTAGATAGTTTCAAATCCGCTGTTATGGTGTCTGTCGCTGTTATTGTTGATGTGGTTGTTCTTTCAGCTGAGATTGCCTGTAGTATCGGAGTGAGAAAAGAACGTTGTTGTTGTTGTAGGGTTTAACGCCATTTTTCAGCACGCGATAGGCTATACATGGCGGCCAGTATTAATGGTGGAGGAAGAACCCGGGAAAAACCCGGAAAGAACCACCGACCCACGAGAAGCTACTGGCAAGCTTTCTCACATACCCACGTTAGCCGAATCCGAGACTCAAACCCACGCAGACAAAGGTGAGATGACAGTGATCCGTAACGGAGAGCGCTTTAGACCACTTGTCCACTCGGGGCCCCAGAAAAGAACGTAGTGCCTCCGATAATTACATTTGAGTTGGCCTTACCGTTTGTCTAACATAATTGGCCCTTTGTTTTTGCCACCACTCTTTCCGGGGCAGGTTGTTTGTTAGGTATAGTCGGATGTTGACTAGATGTTATTTGTGTTCTCGAGGTGGGTGGAGTGCTAACTAGCTAGGTCTGCATTTCTTGCTCCCGCTACTGCTGTTGCGTATATTTCTTCCCTCCACACCGAGTTCTGGGCCTAATTCTTTTAATTTCGTTGTACCCGAACTTACATTATCAATATTATCACCAACAAAAAAACCCGCACAAACCTAAAAGAAACACTCACTCACTTTTTTACCGAACATTACTATTTTTAAAATTTTGGTAAGCGACGGAAACGAAGGACTTAGAGTCACACTTTCTAACCAAGATAAAGAAATCATGTGCTGATAGACTCTTCTGTATTTTTTCTTCTAACTGACTAACATATCATAGGCAATGGAATGTTATTTCTTTTCGAGAGTATGGGGTAGCCCTGAATTTTTTTTTTTGGAACTTGAAGCTATGGCGGTCGCTTAGGTTATAAGATGGCGACCTCCTCTGACGACAGGCTTTCTCACAGGATAAGGTCTGCTTCTTCGGAAAAGAGAAGAAGAACTCTTTGGTGTCGATACAACTGTTGACAAAGCCTCTGTCAGGTTCATGCTGCTGCTGTTGCTGCTCTCTCTGCTGTTTATGAAGTCGGTACTTCTCCATCCATTCTTCTTTCTCCTTCTTGAATTCCTCCTTGAAGAGCTCTTCCTTCAGGTCTTCAGTGACTTTTAGCATTCTCACATTTTCTATCTCTTCTGGCTTCGGTATCAGACTGTGTCTGACCCTATGCAAATTCACGTAGGCTTCGTTTAGCTTAGCTAGTTTGGAGCACATCTTCGTAGGAGGATAAGTTAACAATGGATGGGCAGACTGGAAACTTCCCCCGGTTCTTAAAGTCAAAGCGCGGACGTGAAGGAAAACATTACTACACGGTTTTCTAGCCGGAACGTTCAAATAGTGTTATGGGAGGGATAGAGAGAAGTCAAAGAGCATGAATCAACATTCCTATAGCCAAACAAACCACAAAGGCATTTTTTTCTTCAAAACACAACATTTTTTATTCATACTAACAAACAACTCTAACATTTTTTTTAACAATAATCCAATACTATAACATCAAACATTTTTTTCAAATACCAAACATTTTTTCAATTCACACTCTACTTTAAACAGGGCTGACAACGTTGTGTATGAAATTGTGATTTCCACTGTTGGAAATCATAAGGCCATTGATGGACACTACGTTTCCTAGCTTGAGACAAAAGATAAGCATAATGGTCACAAAACCATCGATCTACTTTCACATCGTTTCTCGAAGAAGAACCAGGATCAAAATGAGTCACTAAATGTTCTAAGGAATAACCCTGGCTGCGATGATGCAGAAAATACACACAATATTGTCCACACACCAAGGAATATGTGCCTTGTTATTTCACATTATTGAATCGTGTGGTCTGAGCATTTCTTCTCATAAAGTCAATGATATCGTCTTCCAAAGGGGGCAGTCCATAGGAATCAAAATATTCCACACATCCTTCTTGAGGAAAGTAGACGGCTACCCAGTGGGTTCCTGGGAGATGACTGTCGTCCGTGTTGATCACGTAAGCTTGATGGTTTTGAGGTGTGCAATGAGGGAGTTCATCTTTAGCACAGACGACAGGATTCCAAGAAGCAGTGTACAAACTGTGGTTCAAAAGGTAATAAAGTTCTCAGGTATCCATTTTTTGTTTTTTCTTTCTTCTTCACAGGTAATGATACGTGATCAATTCGATCCTGACTTTTTTGCTTGAAAATGTCTGACAAGTAACCGTTTCTTCGCCTTGTCTCCCAACTCTGATCCAACAGAGCTTCGATGCGATGGATCTCTTGAGTTGTTAATGGAGGACAATAATGTTCACGCAAGCCTTTATACCACTGTTGTAACACGTCTTCTTCCGAGATGAGACTCCAAGCTTCGTCCAGATATTCGTCCAATTGTTTCTTCTTGACTCAGCATCAGGCATTTATCGTGTTGAATTTCACTGGGATGATCGTTATGACATCCATAGCAATCTTTCTTGATCAATTCCTTATTTTTTTCTGTCAAGACTATAGCATAACAGGAAACTAAATGTGATTCTTGTTCTGGCCATCTAGACTTCATCATGATGACTTCTTCGTCTTTGTCTTGGGGCTCTCCTTCCTCATGATCTTCACATTCCATGTCCAAAGAATCCCTACTATACAAACATTGATAAAAGTCTTCCATGACTTCTAATAGTCAGGAATGACTTCTCTCAAACTGTTGGTTTATATCGTATGGTCCAATTCAGCATACAGGATGACGTTCACCGTATTATCTGCGCGTAGATTTTCTGCAAACTGAAATTCCACACGCATCTGGCCGGATTTTATAGGGTGAAAATGTCCCTCCTCGCTGTCTTGACTTACAATTCGTTAGAGAACCGTTTTCGAAAATGGAGTTTCACTGTAACTTTCCCTTTGGAGAATGGAATATTTTGTCCCAGATCTCCTTTTATAGCAATGTTGACAGTGTCTAAATACGACTTACTGACGAGCATATAGTGAGGATGTACAAATTCACGGTGTACGTGATAGGTGTTTGCACCTTCCTGGTCATTGTTTGTGGTACTATCCACTTTGAACGGAATGACACGCAGTAACGGAACATAGGTGTGTCCCACCACGTTGTACTCCACCACATCGGAATACACAAAGATCAAATTAAGTCCTTGGTTCAGTTCTACCGGGTTTCCAAAAGCTCTGTAAAAATCCATATTACTTTTGATATTGGGGCTCATATTGTTTGCGACCATTTCTGCATGTCCACCCAAAATTTCAAACAAACTACCATTGAACCTGAGGGACAATGTGTCCGTATCTTGAAATTTGATCACGAGACGATGAGCCACTTTATGGTACTCAATCTTCACACTTTTTTGGGCTCTGTTCAGTGCTTTGCCAAAGGCTAAGTTGAACCTGTCCGCAATAGTGTCCACCAAATGTTCACCACTAAAATAATAACCTGAAGGAATTTTCAAGGTGTAGATAATGAAGGCTGGATTGCTGGCTGGTCTTGTGTCCCCTAAAAACCCGATTTTGTTGATTTCTTCCTCCAATTGGGCATTCAGGATTTCCACCTCGAAAGTGTTTTGCTTTTCGGTGATGTTTTTGATTTGTGTTGGGTGAATGATTTCCACTAAAGCCACTTCCCAATGGGCTTCGTGATCTAACTGGATGGCCTGAGGTAATTTGACCGTGTAACAGCACAACGTGTTGTTGGGAAACACCTCCATGGAACTGTCACTGGGTAAGGTTAAGTAAAAATGGTTGTTATTGCTCATAATTCCAGAGTTTTGTGGCTCTCCGAGGCGATACTGGAAGTTAGAGGAGTGTCTCCGCCCAAAATGGGGTTGTTGTTGTTGTTGTGATTGTTGTTGTTCGACTGGTGACTGGCACTGGCACTGGACACTAGGTTCCCGTGGTACCCGTTCGAGGAGAATTTCAGGGAGGGATTAGGAAGCAGGTAACCGATGTAACTGCTCAATACAATGGTTCACACGTGTTTGTCTCCTTGTTGCAAACTCAAATTGGCAATGGATGCACCGATGACACAATACACCACGAAGGTTTGGCAGAAAAAGACGATTTGCGTTTTAGGCACACGTTTTCCATACCACACCCACAAGGGTTGTGTTTGTAAATCTTGCAGACAAGAATTGGGTGAAGGAGTGATCGCAGTAGCTGAATCTGTGTGAAAGGGCATGATGGTCACTTCTTTTTATAGTGCGAAGCGTCGATGCAAGAATCAAAACTGGGTGGATATCCTTTCCAACGTACTTTGACTTCTTTGACACGTCGTTTGCCCACTTTACGGTTTCTGCGTTTGACAATGCCTTTGATGTCGTACACGTCGTTTTTTTTGGTGACACGACTTGATTTGAAATAAGTACGGGCTAGCGTTTTGTTGAGTACTTAACACCCATGGCTGTCTTTTTGAGCACCTTTTTCCTCCTTCACCACGCTCGGACAGAAAAATGAGTGTGTGGTAAGACTATTCCCACTCATGTTTAAAGCCTTTCAGTCAGGTTGTTAAGGACTAGTTAGTCCTACACCTGAGTGGCTAAATTTAAAAGTAGTCTGTGAGTACATAAAAGCCTGGGGGATGAGGCTCTCTTTCCTTCCCCAGGAGTAATTAAAAATCACGCGGTGCGTTATTAAACCAGTGATATATGCTCCATTAGAGCGAAAATCACTTTAATTCAAGTAAGCAAGCAAGCAAGTTCGGGTACCGTCTCTAGCACTCTTGATGACACCAACTGTCTGGGTTATTTTCTTTCTTGCAAGCCCCTATGTTCCACTTCTGTTTGTGATAATAACTTGTGATACTTCACATTTTCTAAAGTGGAAATCTTTACAAGCCGTACAAAATACAAAACTTATATGACTTTGGCTTTTGACACTTGCACAGACTCTGCACTTTATAAGTGTCACGAGAAAATTGTATATCTAATTTTTACCATTTTCAAAAACACGCACACACTTGCAGCTGGACCAGAAATATGTACATCTTGTTTTGTGGATAAGTCACAGACAAGTCCAAGTCCATAGGTGGTTATGAACGTTAGGAATATCCCCTCATTTTTTCAGAAATATCAAAGCTTGTATGTGCATTTTCCCTTTTCCACTCTATATTAGTGCTTAGATTTGTTGCAAAAAAAGAAAGAAAAAAAGAAACGAAATAATTTTGAAAAAAAAACAACTGAATTTTGAATTCAGGTTTCTCTCTGTTTATAATTTTTTTTCAAGTTGATGGTGCATGACAGAGTACATTCGCCTACCTTTCCAAAGTGAGAGCCACTTCTTCACATGTCATTGCCTTTGTTAAATTCGGTTTCATTGGTTAGTTATCGTTAATCTTTAATTTTTTCATGCATTTCTTTTTGATAGAAGATTTAAGGCTTTCTAGTGTTGTAACGGTATTTATGTTGTTTAGTCTGTTGATGAAATTATCTATAGCAAAGTGCTTAAGATTTTTTCAGGGTTTTTTATTATTTCAAGCCCTACAAAAGGAGACCAAGTTTGTCTTCAAAGAGGATTGAAGCTCTAAATTACACGGGAGTGAAGGAAAACATCGTTGTGTTCATTCTAATCATGCTTGCCGTATCTCTTTGTGTTTTAGAGGTCATATTTCTTCTTAAGTAAATACACGCATCAATAGACAGACAGATTGGGTCATCATCCTTGAGTTTCACTGTACTTTCGGTTCTTTACTTCATACAAACCCCAAATTTATTAGTTTAAAAAAAAAAAAAAAAAAAAAAAAAAAAAAAACAAACAAACAAAAAAAAAAACGATAACATGCCCCTCAGTACTGTAACACGTCTGTTCTGACTCTACCGATGTGAGTGTGAGTGTTTATGTTAAAATGTTTAAGTGAGATATAAAAAAATGGTCAGCTTGAAAACGCGAACCAATACTGTGACGCTCAGTATTTTGATGTGGTAAGAAGAAATGGTACAACACACACAAAGAGGGCTTGTAAGTTCACATTTCAGTCTGTCTGCACTGTAATGGTAACAACGCAAGAACATAGGGATTATTATGCCACAGTCCTAGAACAAAACAATGCATCACCCGTTGTAAGCCATTTCATTGGCTATACTTATTTTCTTACCGCGTTCACTTCGAATTGACTTGAGTAGCTATTCACACAGTGACGAGAATGGCCATGCTTTACTGGGTCTATCCTATAGGCGATTTATATTAAAAAAATATTTTAAAAAATTAAACTAATGCACGAACAATTGTTCCATGGGCGATCCCATGGAAATTGTGTCCGTCTTATTACAAAATACATCAACATTTAATTTAACCGTGCAGATCGCTAGAACAAACCTCTGATCATATACATTTTGAAAAGTGTTGTGTGACACAGATCGCCATTGTCGCTTGGTGTCTGCTTTCTTCTTCGAAAAGAGATCGTTTCGTCTTGACTATAAAAATTTAATTTGACTAAGTTTTACGCACTACTTGAACTCATACATTTCACATTGTAGGTGAAAGCCGTCGTTCTCAGTTTTCTGGAAGTTCGTTTTTGCGTTTCTCAGATGTGATACTATTTTTTATGGACCGAACGAAATTTCTTTTGGCGTGAATCAGGACTCGTGGTTTTGTTGCATAAATGGAGAGCATTGATGAAAGCTCAGTTATGTCGTCTTCGAAATCGCTGACACGGATCTGAGCTAACACTTCAGGTTTTGTGTGAGGCGATACGGTACATCATTGCCTTTTACTTCCTCAATGAAATCGTTTCATCTTATTGCAAAATTACATTTGACTAGGTTTCATACGCAGCAGGTCCCTGTATATAAGGAGAGTGTCTTAGCGTCAGAGTATTCATCCCACTCTCAAACGATCAAGAAGATGGAAGAGTCAGCACAGATCGACCTGCTGGTCAAATATTTGCTAAAAGTCATACGAAAGCATAATTCACAGGCGAAAGTGGCAACAAAACTTACTCTTTTGGTCGTTGATTTGATGAGAGTCATACGAAAGTGTGTAAGTGCTAATGAAGTTTGCTATATCTGCAAAGGTAAATGAGTATTTGTCTCCAAAATACCTGCTTCGTCTAAGAAAGAGAGACAAAAGTCAAGATACCTAATATCGTTGTCAGGAGAAAGGACACTGGAATTCAGAGTGCCCTACGAGAAAAGAGAAGAAACAAAAACAAGACGAAACAGAGAAGAGGGATTCAGAAGAAGAAGAAATTGAAGATGATGAAGAACTTGCGCCAGTAAAGACATCGAAATGGAAAAATTGACAATGTGAGCCGATGCGTTGGCCCTGATGTGAAATTTCATACTACCTTCTAAAAGAGAATAGACCAGAAAGAAAACGTAAGTGTCTCTTGGTCTTGACATTGTATAATAAGGATGGCGTGTTTTGGTTTTTACTCACACTTTATGAAATTGTGCTCTTTCACCTCTCTCTATCCCTCTGGATCATGTTTTAGTTAGAATTGAAATGGAAGGATGTTTTCCTTCACGCACGCTCTTTAGGCATGCAAGTCCGTAAACAATAGTCAGTCTATTCATCCATCATTTTGTGTCTTGATGTTTCCTAAAGCACACACTGATGCCATAAAATAACGGGTTAAATGGGTTTTGTAGTGTTGGGAGTGGGGGTGGGGTGGGGTGTAGGTGTTTGGCAGAGTTGGTCATTGCAGGTGAGGGCTTAGGTGCTTTCAAAAAAACTTTTTCTTCTTCACTCTGTGTTGATGGAATATAATGGGTTATTTTCTTCACTCTCTGTTGATAGTATATATATATATATAAAGGGTTATTTCTTCCCTCCGTGTGGATAGTGTATAATGGTTTTCTTCTTCCCTCTGTGGTGTGCGCGTGTGTGTGTGTGTGTGTGTGTGTGTGTGTTAGCGTCAGTTGTGTAGATCGTATATTTGGTTGTTTTTTTTTTGTTTTTTTTCTTCCTCCCGAGTGTGGATAGTATATTTGGGGTTTGTTTTTTCCTCTTCCCTCTGTGTGTGTGTGTGAGTCTGTCTGCGCGCGTATGTTGTGTGTGTGTGTGTGTGTGTGTGTGTGTGTGTGTGTGTGTATTGGTCTCTGTTTGTCCCTATAAAACTCACTTTATCCCTATCAGATACACTCTACCTACCTACCTACAGTAGCGCGTATTCAGGTCAGCCACTTGCAACACTGTTGCCATTTATCCCCTAGTGTTCAGTACTGTGACGTCACTGACGCTGGAAATTTTGAGACTATAAATATCGACTTGGGGATTTCCACATTTTGTAGCTATACATATATACTAGAATTCATAAACAGGAACGTCACTCAAGCTGAGGCTATAAAAAGATAGTGGGATTTTCCAAAGGAAAAACCCACAAGTTGGAGCTATAAATAGATAGTGGGATTTCATAGGAATTTCAGGTGATTATAGATACATAGGTATTTATCCACGATCGTCACAGAAGTTGATATTGTAAGTAGTTACTAATTTTATCCATTTTAGTCAAAACCATTGTAACTTAATTTTCGGGGATATGTTTATTTTCCTTTAAATTCTGGGACAATTTCGTCATTTTAACGTTACTTTTAGTCACATCCATTTTGTCGTTGAGCATTTCCTTGATTATAGCTATTTATAGCATCATTACAATTATGCAAATTTTTGAACACCCCAGCAAGATTTCAGGTCTTGGTAACGCTTTATATATAAATCCCACGCTTGTATTAGTGTTTGTATGTTTCTGTCTCTGTTGTGTTTGACCCTCTACCATCATTGTCCCTAGATAGTCCCACCATGTTCAATTCCCCTTGACGCTATACAGATCCACCATGTTCAATTTCCATATGTTAAATTCCCTTGAGGCTATATCCCCCAGGGGTTTCCGTAATGTTAAATTTCCCATTGTCCCTAGACAGTCCCACGATCTATTCCCCATGTTAAATTTCCCATTGTCCCTAGACAAGCCCAAACTCTATTCCCCCATGTTAAATTCCCCTTGTACGTAGAGTGACCCACGATTTTTCGCCATGTTCAATTCCCCTTGTACGTAGAGTGGCCCACGATTTTTCGCCATGTTAAATTTCCCTTGTACGTAGAGTGGCCCAGGGTTCCCTGTAATGCTAATTCCCATTGTACGTAGGGTGGCCCCATTGACTACTAGCCACACTGCAGACATCGTAGCGATATGTTGTTGTTGTTGTTGTTTTCGGGTTTAACGCCATTTTTCAGCACACGATAGGCTATACATGGCGGCCAGTATTAATGGTGGAGGAAGAACCCGGGAAAACCACAGAAAGAACCACCAACCCACGAGAAGCTGCTGGCAAGCTTTCTCACATACCCACATTAGCCGAATCCGAGACTCCAACCCACGCAGACAGAGGTGATATGTGATAATGGCAGTGATCCGTAACGGTAAGCGCATTAGACCACTCGGCCACTCGGGCGCCCCCGTAGCGATATGACTGAAAAATTGTTAAAGCTACGTTAAATCTCTCTCTCTCTCTCTCTCTCTCTCTCTCTCTCTATATATATATATATATATATATATATATATATATATATATATATATATATATATATATATACCTGCATGCATACACACATACATACATATATACTGGCTTATTGCCAAACTAATATCCTCTTTAAATGAAACATAACTACATTTTGATTCCAAATTATTTCACAGATCCGGGTTTTGGTACTTCGATATGGCAACTGACTGTCATATCTTGTTTCTTATATCTCCTAGTATTGTTTGAAACACTGCATGGTTTAATTTGGAAAATTTTGACTTTTGTCCTAAAGAAGGTGTAGCTTCCCGGGATGACAACCTTTTGCCTGTGTATTTATTGTCAGTTTTGCGTTTTCTTATGTCAATGAGATCTCGAAGAGTAGACAAGATTATATAACATTTTTCCAACAGTGATGCTACATTCATAAGTATAAGCTAAACAGTGGTGGTGCAGACTTTAACCTGATGAGAATATGCGCAGACCACAATTATAACTCCCTGACATGGTTATACAATGTCCAGTAGGTTATGTCATGCGTTTGATGGGATGCATGGTTATCACACCTGAATACGTCAGCATATGGCTGCTTTGTCGAGTAGTTTGATGCTAAGAAAACGAGTGATCACACAGGTATAATGGCTGCTGTGTCGAGTTGTATTGATGCTTAGAAAAGGAGTGATCACATAGAGTTTAGTAAACTCAAATGTTTGTCCATAACGAGGTCAGACTTTGAATTTTAAAGCTGAACCAAAGGGTTCAAAGATTACATTGATCAGACAGACATAAATACAGACAGACAGGCATACACACATATACATACATGCATGCATGCATACCTACCTACCTACCTACCTACCTACATACATGTGTGCGTAATTTTCGGTTAACTTTCAATCATAGGCGATATGAAAATTAGGGCTCATCTGCGTAGTTCCAGATTTTGACTCACCCTGTATATAGACATGTGACGAGACAACCTAATCTGAATATCATGAGCAAACTGGTTGGTAAGAGTTAACGCTATTAACTTACTACAAGGGCAATGTTTCATACTCGCCCTATTTTCTGTAATAACAAGAATAAACCAGGACTACAGACAACAGATGATCATTCAAATTACACGCTTTCCAACGAAGACACCGATCAATATTACAAGCTCCCTCGGGGGCTAATGCTTCCTCTGCGTTATTCACTAGCCAGGCCCCTAGAGATTCCCTTTGCTGAGGCATTCCATCAATGATAACATGTTTGTAATAAAACTCCTCTTCAGAGACAGCATTTTGATTAGGCATTCGGTACATGACAACCCGAGGGAAAACTAAAATCTGGAATTCAATTATATTCTTGACTCTTTTCTCTGAATATATATTACTGGAAACAGTTTGTAACAGAAGAAATTTTGTAATGTATTTGTCTGGGGGAACGATATATATGAAAATGACGCTGGTTCGAATCTTGAAACTAATCATCAGGTCAGCTACTACGGTAATTGCCCATCCAATTAAGTAACCTGCTGGTATTGCTGTGCAATAAAACACGAAAACAAACCAAATCAAACTTCTATTACTACAATCTGATATATAAGAAAAAATAAATCGCTATAGGGTCATCACCCACCTCACCCAATTCCCCACACGTTTTTTTCTTGAAATGAGGAATTTTTAAAGGTTACGAAAATCGACGTAGGAATATTGAAAGTAAATTGAATGTGTAAAGTTTAGAATGAAATTATTACGGGCGACAAAAGAACAAGCCATTGGCTTCTGTATGTGTCTTTCTACTTTAATGTCCATAATTTATTTGTTGAAAATCATCTCACATGTTTAATTTATTTATAACAGTCTCATATCTTGTTATTTGTTAAAAAAACAAACGATTGTCAGGAATCGAGACGCAAGATACAATATTTTATTTTAATAAAATCCTCATTCGTGTCTATAAGGATAAAGACATGTATCCAAAGTAAACTACTACAATCCATTATTCGGAATAGCATGCAAAGATCAGCTCAGCAATGGTGTATGTTTTTCACGAAAAAATACTCGATAACCGCAACAGCAAGAAGAAAAAATAAACACACACACACACACACACACACACACGATAAATTACATAAACAAGATTTATGCTTTCATGGTACAAGAGGAAAGACCTCTGGTACATCTATCAGACTCATACATATTGTAGATTTTAGCATTAATAGTAGGTCTACCTGCAGCATGATGAAATACAATTATTTATACAAGTTCTTGTGTTAAGCATTTCATTATAATCTTTAGACAAAAATGGTTATTTTGTATTCGACGTATTAGGTCTATTGTATGTTTAGACTACAATAGTTCTTTTTGTATTTGAGCTTATTAGGTCTAATTGTGTATTTAGACTGAAACAGTTCTTTTGTATTCGAGCTGACTGTGTCTAGTCGTGTATTTAGACTGAGATCGTTCTTCTGTGTTCGAGCATATTATGTCTAATTGTGTATATAGACTGAAATAGTATTCGAGCTGACTGTGTCTGATCGTGTATTTAGAATCAGATCGTTCTTTTGTGTTCGAGCATATTATGTCAGATTGTGTATTTAGACTGAAATAGTTCTTTTGTATCCGAGTTGACTGTGTCTATTCGTGTATTTAGACTGAGATCGTTCTTTTTTGCTCGAGTATATTGGTCTAATTTTGTGTTTAGACTGAAATAGTTCTTTTGTATCCGAGTTGACTGTTTCTTATCGTATATTTAGGCTGAGATCGTTCTTTTGTGTTCGAGCATGTTAGGTCTAATTTTGTATTTAGACTGAAATAGTTCTTTTGTATCCGAGTTGACTGTTTCTTATCGTGTATTTAGGCTGAGATCGTTCTTTTGTGTTCGAGCATATTAGGTCTAATTTTGTATTTAGACTGAAATAGTTATTCTGTATTCGAATGTATTATGTTAGTTACGACTCTGCGGTACTAAACTAAACATCAGAAAGAAGCAGAGCCATCAAGTTTTGCCAAACTTAAAAAATAATTTATTCTCTAAGTTATAAAATGAAAGTCCCAGAGTAACTTACAGTATTCTGAATTATGTCCAAAAATTCCTAAAATGTTCTATAACAAGTCCAAAAAGTAGAGCATTCCGAATGAAGTCCGGGTCTCGAATGTGCTGATATACAAGTATCCTTGAATTTGCTAAAGAGCCAACAGTCCTGTTGTAACATAACCGCATTGTCCAAAACTCCACTGAATAAATTCACAAAAATCTCGAAATGTTGCTTTAGTACAGTCAACGAGCACTTTATCATTCCAATACATAGTATACAAAAAAAAAAAAAGAAAAAAAAGAAAAAAAAAGTTTCTCTCTAAAATTAAATATAAACGCATTATTAAATACATATGTAGACTGATAGTAATACAAGAACATAGAAAATAGGAATTAAATAATTATACACCTTTACAACCTATATACACTCTGCGACTCTACGCTGCAATATTCTCCTACTCGATCTATTTTTGCAATGCATCCCACGTGACATATTTCACAACACATCCCCACATCGCAACAGAAACCACTGACTTAATCATCCAATGGGAAATTACCCCAAACTTGTATACAGGTTCATTATTAAGACTGATGTTAAGACTGGAAAACACATATTAATAGCTCATTGCAATCTACAGTCATGCACCAAAAGTAAAGACAATGTAGATATGCATAACAGGTCTATTGTGTACTTAGGCTGAAACCGTTCTTTTGTTTTCCAGGGTATTAGGTCTAATTTGTATAAATTCTATTGATTCTTCTCGAACTTATCGTTTCTGAAAATATGACATTCGAATAGTAAATGGATTTCGTAGGCAAATGGCAGGCGTTGGCATAAACCGCTTCATCGTTCATTTCAAGATATGTTTTGTCAGCGGTCTGATTCAGCTGTTAAGCTTTGATTACATGTTCGAAAATTTTTTCTTTCTTTCCCATGCAGAGAGAGGCTAATGTTCTACTCCAAAATTCAATTTTATATGTTATATTACCAAAGCCTCAAGATGAATTCTTCAGTTGGGTATGCCAGTTTTAAATGCATTAGTCCTTTAATTGTCTCTTAAATTCCTTAACTAACCATGATGAATCTTACGTGACATTTCTTTGTTCGTACCAAAAATATAACATGCATTTGTCTTCAAGTATTTTGTGTATAATTATTTGTATGCTGATTAGCAGAATAATGAAGCTCAATACACACACACACACACACACACACACTAATTTTCTTTCCATTCTGTAAGAAAATGCTTCTCTCTCTCTCTCTCTCTCTCTCTCTCTCTCTCTCTCTCTCTCTCTCTCTATATATATATATATATATATATATATATATATATATATATACAGAATGGAAAGAAACTTTGTGGTTGGGTTCCTTGACGCGCGACTGAAACTGCGAGTTGGAATCGTACGATCGGATCTGCCTGGTTTGACTACCGTGGTGTGTCTTTTAGCACTCAGCCTCGACGGTAAATAATCGGCTTCTGTTGCAGAACTGTAAACACCAAACCAAAATGAAAATAGCGTGAGCTTTGATCGAAATCCAGATACATCACACAATTTTGGTGTTGATCGGCGAACAACCAAAACGTTAGATGATAAATGTTATTTGTATTGTTTGCAATAACTATGTACTTTTCAAGCACCAAATTTTGAATTCATTGGACAGAGTTGGTAATATTATTTGCTGACCAGAAAATCTAATGAAAATACTAGATTTGGAATTTTTATGTACTTGGAAGATAATAATTTGTTTGCTTGCACAAATAGATAGTTTCTCTCTGTGTAAGAAAACAAACTATACTATAATTAAAAAGAATTCGTAGATAACAGTATGAGTAACCATTTTCCAAAAGCTGACAATAATATGATTCCCCCCAAGGCAGTATGTACGGTAATTTTTGCGACGATAGCCGTCATTATCTGGGTTAGTCTCATGTGCTTGTTATACAGGGTCCATTCGCTGACGTACGCACATGCATACAGGGTCCATTCGCTGATGTTCGTACATGCATACAGAGTCCGTTCGCTGACGTACGTACATGCATGCATACAATTTGCAGATATTTATTTTTCAAATGATCATTTGGAAGAAAGTTGGTTTTTTTGTAATGTTGTTTAAGTGCGTGGCATATTAAATATAATTAGTTGAATATAAGGGTACACTAATTTCAATAATTGACCCTTCTATATCCATGTATTCTATATAGATTGTGATTTTAGAATACATACCAATGAAGTCATTATGTACAAAAGCTGCCCTAAGGTAGGTACTACCAGGGCCGTAGAGAGCGGTCACGGGCCCTGGGGTAAGAAACACCCATGCATCTCCTAGTTCTTTTTCAAACAAAAGAATTCTTTTATAAATTTAAAAGTGTTGTTTGGCCCGGGCCCCGGAGATATATCCCCAGTTGCTCGCCCCGTCCCCCCCCCCTTGTCGGTCCTGGGTACTACGATTCATACTTTAATTACGATGCATATCTTAAGGAAATAATTGCTTTTAAAACTAGTTGTCAGATATCGAATGTATTGTATTTCCTTCGGTTTCAAGAGACAATTCCCTTTGATCCCAGATTTTTTACTACCTCCAAATTATTGACTTAAATCTATATTCGTGTCTACTTGTGTAACATGTAGAAACCCCCATTCTTTTCGTTTTGTTTGTGTCAGTGGCGTCGCTAGGGGGGTGCGGGGGGTGCGGACCGCACCGGGTGACACCATCTCAGAAGGGTGACACCAAAATGAAAAATTGCAAATTTTACAGAGCACACACTGCTCGGTCTAGTCGGATTTCATAAGCGGATAACCGATCATAGTTAAATACATGATTAGCAGGCACACAGTGGCGTCGCTAGGGGGATGCGGACTGCACCGGGTGACACCATCAGAGGGGGTGACACCAAAATGAAATTACTAAAGATTCTGTATGGTCTGTTACGGAAGGAGGACCATGGGGGTGACACCATGAGCTACCGCACTGGGTGACACCAACCCGAGTGACGCCACTGGTTTGTGTTGATCCTTCTTAAACCTGATAATAGGATGCCTCATGAACGATGCATTAGGCTTGTACGACTAGTTTCCCTTTGCTACGGAGCGGTCACCCCTGCATGTTCTCTCTCTCTCTCTCTCTCTCTCTCTCTCTCTCACACACACACACACACACACACACGATCGTGTATTGCCTTCTAGAATATTGCCTAGTTACACGAAATCTCTCAGATGGACAATTTCGCCTTCTGACAAATTTAAATATATACTTCTCCCATAACCGCATTAAGCATCACGCTGTCATGTCCTGTAGTTGATGATTTAAATACTTTTTGTGCCAATTACTATTTCCGCACCTTCACAGAATATCATGAATAGATCGATATATTCCGTTCGTTAGTGCGTACGCTTGTGATATCATTCTGTCCTCTTTTCGACTTCAAGCTAGTGACTTTAAATCTGTTTTAGATATGTTGCGATATCTGTCGATCGAACCAATACTTTTGGCATGGGTTCTCTCTCCTGCTTCGTACATTGCACAAGGTTTCATTATTTAAAGAAAATGAATTGGCTATGATTTTCCCCACTGGCAGTCGTGGTTGTTTAAAAACTTTCATGTACACCATCAATAGAAACGGTGTTTTTCAGGCAACATTTAAGTATTTGAGTTGCATTTAAGAAAATCAGAATATTAAAATAATTTTTTTTTAAATCAAGAGTTACCTTCTTCAAAATCACCATTTATCTCTCTTCAGTATGAGATTGAAATATATTAACAGCTTTATCACAGTATGCAAGAACTTGATAAAAGGTCAAGGTCACTATCTATTTATGCATGTATTATTACAGAAAAGGAGATATAAATGACAGAAATTACATAAAATTCCACCAGAACAGATATAACTTAAAGTTAGGTTGCTATAAGCCAATTAAAAAACCAAATATCAAGCTCAACACCATGAACTGAATGAAATTAGTGGGGCACAAAATCATGCGGTGCCATCCCGTTAAGCATCCTGGTAGACACCTAAGTGGTAATATATGATGCATAATGATTATGAAAATAAAAAACATGAAAACATCGCATTGTTGACCATAATTGCTGGCTCCGCTCGGTCATTTTCACTTTCTGGGCTTAAAAGTTAAGTTGTGGTGGGGGCAATACCATAACTGTTTAAGGTATATATATTTTGTAATTCATTTATTGCACCTTTAGAACCTAGTACTTCTGCTCTGGAAAAAATTCATTTTCCTGTTTTAATAACTACTTAAGGTAGTCTGTTTTGGATTAATTAAACCTCATTTCACGAGAACATGGAAGCAGCAATATCAATCAGCTGTTTTGTATAGTTTCAAGTTATACGTAAATGAATATAACGCTTAATTTGAGTCTTTTTTCATGGTATGTATATATATATATATATATATATATATATATATATATATATATATATATGCGCGCGTGTCTGTGTGTATGTGTGTATGTTCACACAAGCGCGCGCGTTTGGTTCCAAACAAGGTCTCCGGATGGTCTAAGGAGCTCATCTTTTTAGTTTTACTGAATATTGACATCTCACCTCTGTACGGACGTGTTCGAGTCTCCTTCTCGGTCAATGTAGGTATGTGAGAAGTCTTGCCAGAGTAGTTTCCCATGGGTCTGTGTTTTTTCTCAGGGTTTTCCCTCCACCAAATATACTGGCTCGCTTGTATTTGATGTGATGTGCTGAAAAAAAGTCATAACAACCAACCAATCAATCGTGCCAAGAAGGAATCGAACCCATGCCGCGAGTGACGGCACCAACTATGCACAAGCGCCTTAACCCACACTGCCATGCTTTTATGTCTAGGAAGAATATAATAACGTCAAAGGTAAGGGGGTCGAGACACACGAGATCTCGCTTGGTAAGGTTACTCGATTTAGATTTTTTTAAAAACCAAACAACTATTCGTATCTATAGACACTTAAACGCTAAAAAAATATGGTTCATCAAAGGATGCGTTATATACATATTGCTAAATACAATAAAAGTACTGTAATGGCTTCGGGAAGAAAATTATGCCATTGTCGCTTCCAAAATCAGTGCAGATATAAAAAAAAATTCTCAACATCCCAATTGTCTTAAATTAATATAAATAATTTTATAAGAGTGAAAAACGCAGTGACTAAAAATGTGAATAATTATATAGTCTCGTGGATACAAAAATGCTCTTCATAATCAAGGATCGATTCCATGAGATAAAAGACTTGATATGGTATATTGCCGATGAAACCGCACCTGTAGATCTCAACTTTTTCACTGCCAGCGTTCCGAAGCTTGGATAGAGCCCGGCCTACATAAATGTCGCAATGTAGGACGTTCTACCTCTATCGATGCAGGTCAAAGACTATGCGATCTTAGACAACGTAAGTAAACTATTATGTACATCAATTGATATATCAGGTTTTCAGTCTGTCTCATAAACCCAAGGAAGAAACAAGCAGAAGTGTGCATTGTACATGACCCAATACAGGAACTGGAGACGCATTAGATAACTGACCGCGATGGAAGGACTGACCGTGGATTATACTGATAAGGGGTTTGCTATTATTACTTGGAATTTGAAGGAAAACAGATTTCGCTTGTCTACGATCCACGCCTGGCATAAAATCCTGGATGAAGTTTTGAGGTAAAAGCTTATGTTCAGTTTTTACCAGATAAGTGTGCACACGGAAAAAGAATTTGCTACGAGTAAACGGCTAAGTAGTCCGAGTTTTGTTCTGACCTTTGCCCTCCCATTTTAAATATTTATACATTTATGCCGTTTATAAAAAAAAAAAAAAAAAAAATCGGAAATGCGGTGGGAAAGGTCAGCGGAAGCTCGGACTAAGGTGTAAGATGTAAATTATCCGGAATAGAAAGTGAGACAACGCAGTTAACTGTGCAACCACATGTCCCTTCGTCAGTTAGTTCTCTCTCCTAGATGATATACTCTGTCTTTTCATCAGCTTTTGTAGGCATGATAAACTCTTTTCATTAATTTTTACAGGATGAGCAAGGGACACATCTCATACTATCACTTTATAAGTGCATGATGTTTTGTAAATCCAACAATAAGTATTTGGGGTCAGTGTTACTTATTTTGTGGGGTACTCGATTTGGATGTTCTATTCCACATACAAGACGGGATTTTACTGATTTTATTCAATGATCTTTTATTTATTTATTTATTTATTTATTTATTTATTTTATTTTTTATTATTAGAATAGTGTTTCTTGTTTTTTTATTTAACAAAATTTATTATTGTATGGGAACGTGTTAAGGTATTTAACCTTAGAAAGCCCTGAGCTTTCACTTTGTGAGAATGATCATAACAAGAAGTAAGCATCTCGGTTCCGAATTTTACTTGCACGTTTTAAGAAAACAACAAACAAACAAACGAATTCAGAAACCTGTTTCGACTATTCAGTATATTTCAACGCCAGACGCCTCCATTTTACCGATCTTAACACCTTCCATAAAGAGCTTTTCCATTCACTTATGGTCATTATTTGAAAACTTTGAATAACGCACGTTAAAAAGTCTCCATTACATTGTCGATTATAGGACACATCCCTCCCTCCTCTCATCGTAAATGGTGTTATTAGGTAATATCATCTGTGACAATAATGCCATTTTGAATTGAAAGTAGTATTGGGGCTGCGTATAGATTTCAATGTTACAGTATAGGTTGTTATCCCTTGTCGATCGCCCAAAAAGGACAAAGGTAATGCGACGTTGTGATCCGTACCCTAGAGGGTGATCGGTTTAAAATTTTACACCTGTAGTATCAGTTAATGAGGCATAGCCGACACATATACACTATCAGTGTGTATTGAGTATGCAAGATTATTTTTGTACACACATGTACACGTACACGATATGGCGATGAATGATGATTCATTTTAGTCAAATGATCCTGTACTGTTGCATTTTCAGTAAACCAGACATCCAGATTTTGATAACGATTGGCTCTGGAAAATTCTACAGCAATGGCATTGATCTAGAATGGCTGGCCACGCAGTCTACAGATGGGGTACAGAAGTACATAGATGCCCTGAACAGCTTAATGCTCAGATTGATGGTGTTTCCCATACCAACTGTTGCCATAGTGAACGGTCAGTGTCCAAGTGTTGACCTTAAGATCTTGGTCTCGATCAAGACCATGTATTATATACGGCTACGTGTCACTAAAGGCGTCTTTATTAGTACAGTGATATTCAAACCTCAGGATCAGGATAAGTATATACTGCACACACGAAAGCAAAAAGAAAAAAGTTAATACATATAAAATCAGTTTATTTCATGCATGTAAATGATACGGGAACTTTCTAGCTTTCACAGCTAGCAAGATAAATTTATTCGAGATAAAATAGGTGTATTACACACAGTAAAGATACTGTAAAAGAAATCGAGCAGAAGTATCGAGAATTTTTTTGTTGGCCAAATGTGGCGCTGTTGCTGCCACTTAATTATTTAATTTTACCAAATTTATGAAAGCTGTTTTATGACTTTGTAAAATGCCTGAAATAGTCGGTAAACGATTTCTCCCCCTCACAGGTCATGCTTTTGGAGCAGGTGCATTTCTGGCCGTAGCGCATGATTACAGAGTAATGAGATCAGATCGAGGCTGGCTCTGCTGGCCGGAAACAAGGCTCAACATGAAATTCCGTCCCATCATGCTAGACATCATAAGGTATATCTTCTTTCTTGTCAATATGCTTTGAAGACAAATATTTAGGTTTCACACACTTCTTCTCATTTGGGTCAGGCGAGGGACTCATATTGTATATCGGTCAGTAACGTTCATTGCTGGAGTAATCCTGTGAAACAGATTAATAGATTTTACACAGATATAGTAACAAGTTTATCTAACTCTTGTAAATACTAGGCGCAAAAATCCAAATTGGTCACAGGGGCAGACACGCTTGCGAATAAATTGGAAAATTTAGACGAACGTGAATTCTGGAAGTAAGTTAAACTAAAACGGCTTCCAATAGGATACCAAAAATTTGCATTCGTGGCACCATAGCCAAAATAACATGTGCAACATGTAGAAATGTCATTTTAAATCGTTACTAAGTAGTGTTAACGCGATTATAAAAACGATTGTTTTCATTCAACATGCAAGTTATATTTTTGTTTTATTTATCTGATCTAATTGAGATCCAACGTGCCAAAACGGAAGAAACGGCGCGCGCGTGTGTCTGTGTCTATGTGTGTCTGTGTGTGTGTCCAGGATCCGACTTTTTTATATGATTTAAAATTTCAGACAGTGAATACATGTACATGAAAAGACAATTAGTAATTGGTTATAGTCCACGTTTGCTATTAAGCCTTTCAAGATGTTACAGTGTCTCTACCATATGTGTAAACTATAAAGTATTTAGTTTTGAAGAATTAATGAGAAAGTATGTGTTTTCATTATGAGAAGAATACTTAATAGTTAGAGTTGTATCTTGAAATTTCTGTGGAATGTGATATTTGTTTTATTTCATGGATTATAGGTAGACGGAACAAATTATCTTTAAATGTCTTACATACGTTTGTTCTTAACATTGACAAACACATTATATAGGTGTAGATGTGTCTGTATATTTGTACATAAGATACCTATGATCTTCCATGTTTTTTTTTTGGGGGGGGGGGCATGTGGTGGTCAGCAATTACGTTTTACGGAAACAGTCCACAACATGTTTAAAGGTTCAATCGTGGGGTGTGTGGGTGATAATCATATATTTGGATCATAAAATTTTTACTTTTGAAGTGCAGGTTATCTGCCATTTCTTTAACCAATTAGTGTATTTCCAGTTTTCATGTGACTCACATGCATCCTGCTTATATGCCATGTGAAATAGTTATAACCTTAATGGAGTTTTTAGAAATGCTTGATTTTATATCTTGATAATTGACCAATTATGTTCCAATAATTTTGTTTTAAAATGAGGTATTATGATACATTACTTATTTTCTATCAGGTATACCTGTTAGGTGTAAAATCAAGTTTCATGACTGTATCTATTATCCTCCATGGCACTTGATATTTTTATTTATTTTATCTGGAATCAATACATACAAAATAAGACAACTCAGTTTCAGAATTCTGTTAGCTGCGATTCAGTTGGCTGATCAATATGGTCACCTTAACATGACCCCAAAAGTGGATATTCTCAGATCTTGCTATGGTGCCAGAAATAGGAGAAATGCATGATTTGAATTATATCATCCAGGTTATGTCATATAATTATTTCATACATGTTAGATAATTTTACGCATAGTAAAGATACTGTAAAAGAAATCAAACCTGGGCTGGAAAAGATTTTACTCAGCTAATTTCCTAAATTTCAAATGCAATGATATCTTGTGCATCATTGACTATTAATTTCATTTCTCTTTAGTGCAAAAATCCAAAGTGGAAAACAGCAAAGGGAAGCCATTATATATGCAAAGCGTTTGAAGGGCCAAGACGCACTTGATCTTGGTCTTGTAGACGCAGTTGGGAATGAAAATGACCTTTTGGTCCAAGCAAAAAGACTAGGGAAAAACGCCCTTGGAAGCGAGGGACTAGACAGAACGACGCTAGCAATGATGAAACGAGATGTTTATGGAAAATACATTAGTTTTGATGCACACTTATAACAAGTGTGACACTCTTCAGAATACGTATTGACTTGCATCTGGGAGCATGTGTGTGTGTGTGTGTGTGTGTGTGTGTGTGTGTGCGTGTAGAGAGAGAGAGAGGGAGAGGGACAGGTTTTTAATATGTTTAACTGATATTATTTAATGCGATGGAATAATGAAAACAGATTGTTATGTTTATGTGATCAATGTACATTATAACGACGAATCTATTTTATTGTCATTAATGCTGTTGAAACATACAATATAACACATGATCCTTGTCCAATGTCATTGAGTTCACTGATATCGAAGAGTTTCGCCTTGTCGAATGTCATAGAGTTCACTGATGTCGAAGACTTTCGCCTATCTACTTCAGTTTAAATAAAATCTCCAATATTTTTATTGTGTGACTGTGGTTCTCCCCACAGATTATCTTAGACGTTTATGTAAAATTGTTAAATATTGAAGAAAAAAAAAAACATCTTCCTATTAATATGTTTTGTTTGTGTCTTTTATGACGATTGTCACTCTTCTTTAGTGTTGAAGCTGAGTTCATTACGAAAAATGCTAAACAAAAAATCGCGTCATTGTTCTGCCAAAGATTTTTCAGCAAGTTCGACGCAATCAATGAGATTGTTAGCATTACACTAAATATTCGACATTTGAAACTGTTTTTGATTATTTATTTTAATATTACCTGTAATTCATGTTGTAGAGTAAACAATTTTAAATAAGACGTAAAAATGTTACAGTGCTGGAAATTCTACGTCTTTATTTCTTTTTTAAATATCAATTTTATTTTTTGTTTGATTTTTGTTTAATCATAATCTGCACTCTGGGCTATTTATCACCATAACTACAAACTAATCCTTTACCTAGGGGGGCACTCTACATATGTCATGAACGTCTGAGAGAGTGATAGGTTTAAGGTGAAGATGTTTGCATTTGCTACATGTACAAAGGAGAGAATGCTGGCATACCTCTATGTTACTTTTATTTACTCTGGCTGAAATTTCTTTTGATATTGTACTTGTGGGAATTATACATGATCTAAGCACACAGCTAAATTGATGCTCCCATGTGCCCCAAAGATGCGTAGATCAGCCTGAACTAGTCTACACTATCTTTAGCAGTTATTCAAATAGGGAAACAAATTTTGCAAGACTAGATAATACCAGTTTTTGAAAGTGCAATGAATGAAGTGCCAAATATATCAAATGCAAAAAAGTTATCTGCTCTTTTTATAGTTTACATCAGAAATCCAGGAAGTGAAAATGACAAGGTGGATTTTAACAGGTTTTATTTAAAAATAGATGTACAACTGACGTTAGGCCAAACTGCATTCTCTATAATAATAATAATAATAATAATAATAATGAGGACTTTGTTTAGCGCCTAATCTTTAGAAGCTCTAAACGCTTTACAACATTAGACAACGCCTATAACATAAAAAAACATATATAATGATATGATTACAAAAACAAACACCATGAAATTAGAAAACATAAAAAACATGCTGAAAATATTTAAGGTAGGAAACATTATTAGGTCTCTAAGTCTGTTCTTGCAGTCGGAATAAGTGAGTTTTGAGAGTACTCCTGAATGGGATCACTGTGTCCTTCTGTCTAAGTTCAGTGTTCATCTCATTCTACGTTGCCGGGCCCTGATATGCAAAAGAACGTTATCCATATGACTTCGTTTTCACAGTGGGAACAATGAGTATACGATTGTCAGAAGAGGAGCGCAAGTATCTTGCTGGTGTGTGCACATGGGTGAGGTCGGATAGGTATGTTGGACTAGAGTCAGTCATTGAAACGTAGCACAGAGAACTAATTTTGTGTTTGATTCTGGATCGAATGGATAGCCAGTAGGGTACAGAGCAGCGGGGAGGTGTGCTTTGATCGTGGTACTCTAAGTATGATCCGAGCAGCTGTGTTTTGAACTTTTTGAAGTTTCTGGAGTAGATATTGAGATGAACCAGATATAACTGAGTTACAATAGTCCAGTCTTGAAAGTACTAATGAACACACAAGTGTTTTAGTGGCATCCACTGAAAGATATTTGCGAATGGAGCTGATGCGTCTCAGATATCTCAACATATGCAGCCTTGCATATGTTCATGACATGTTGGTGCAATGTGAGAGTACTTTCCAGAGTAACACCTAGGTTTCGTACTGATTGTGTGAATTTAATGTTGGTGTTGCTGATATTTATTGTTTGAGGTAAAGAATATGAATGAGAAAGTCTTTGTGTTGTGATCAGAATGGCCTCAGTTTTGTCATCATTCATCTGCAGCTTGTTAAATATCATCCATGATTACACATCAGAAATGCACCTCTCTACACCTTAGATGGTGGCATCAACTTCAGTTGGGTGGCTAGATTTGTATATTTGGGTGTTATCAGCGTACAATTGGTGAGATACTGGATGATAATCTATGACACTTGAGAGCGACTGAGAAGAGAATAGGTCCAAGAACAGACCCCTATGGAACACCACAACATAGATCAACTGGGCTGGAGTGTATTCCATTTGCATACACAATTTGTGTCCTGTTGACCAAGTAGGACTTGAACCACAGTATGGCTGTATCATGAATGCCAAATACATGCGGGAGACGGTGAAGTAATATATCATGGTAACCCATTTACGAGCATCAATCATGCATTCAAATAAAGGTAATTAAACGTTATTTTAACAATACCTAAGATATACAAGGTCTTTTTTAAAGAGCCAGTATAACAAGTGAGGAAAACCCGGGAAAAAATTTCTTTAAAAATCTAACCCTATGCAAAATAGAAAACTGTAGAGCACCACCTAGCCTGTTTGTTGAGTGTACACCGATCAATAGTGCCAAGGTAAATGTGACCAATCTTACGCGTGATTTACACCAATATCCAAAGATCGAGATATAATTATACCCTTTGTTGAAAAACAAAAGATCAGACATCCTTAACGTTTTGAGTTTGTCATGTCTTTTTACTAAATAATCTCAAATTTCTTTATGCACAAGATTTAGTTAAGTTTACCGGCATGCATACATTATAACGACCGAAAAGAAAACGTAATGTTACTTGTGTATTCAATTCATTTGATAACAGTCTAGAGCGTAGAAAGATAAGGACTATTGGGGCTCTTACCCGTGATTATTTTATAACTGATCATGCGTATAAAAGTGTTTGGACTGGAAGGTGAGCGTAACATGCAAGCTTTATTTGGGAATTAAAAGCCATAGTGGAACTTGTTACTCGTTGGTCAGTGTATTTCCAGTTCACCAGGATTTACAAGATTTAACCCAATTTCAAACTCACGAACAGGTACATTGTTTACGGTCTCTTGTATTAATTCATGGGATATATATCTTAGTATGAATTATGCACAGAATGTCATTATCAACTATGAGTTTTCGCACAGTATTTTATGCTTTTAGAAAGAACTTGAAGATTGCGACCTTCGCCGTTGTGATATTGTGCCTTAATGCAGGTGCTTACTTTCTGTATAGCGAAGGCTATCGCAAACAGATAACCAATACAGTGATTTTATCAACAAAATCACGCACGGTCTGGACAACAGATTATATGTTTGTCGAACAGTCTCAGTTAATGCAGTCGTCATCAGAGCCCAATGCACCACGGATTGCGGTATTTGCACAAAAGAACTTAAAAGACACAAAAGTTTATGACTGTAGCTTGGAGTGCTACTCCGCAATTTCCAAGAATAAGACTTCGAAGGAGTTTACTTTTTTCATGCAGAACTTTTCCTTGATATCACCATTATTGTCATGGATGGAGATGTCAAATCAACAAATCTTTTGCGATGGCTCTCTGGAAATTATCAACAGTCGTTTCGCCAAGTTGTCTGATGTTGTGATGTTTCCATATCGTAGGAACCTTGCCATGCCCATGGCAAAAGGGGGAGAGTCTTTTCAACACGTCAGAGTCAATATGAACGAAAAGGAAGTTTACGAATTTCTTCCAGGATTCTGGGAAATTTACTGTAACGAATTTGTCAACATACCGAAGACAAATCTCGATATCCCTTGGCTTGACTTATTAAGGCTGAAAATTCTTGATGGAAACGATGATAAAATCCACAATCGTACAAGTGCACGTCAAGAATATATAATGCATCACCTCAGAGATAAAACTCCCCTTGTCGTAACAAAATTCACGGTTGCCCTTGAAAGAGTGGATTATGACAATATGTACAGCTGTATGAACTACATGTTTAGCATCTTCGTTCTGATGCTGGCATTCCGTCAGCAGCCCAACAATGTCTGTATAATATTTCTGGACGGACACCCTGCATCTGACCTTGACCATGTTTTTGAGACTTTGTATGGACCCATTTTGAGGCTGGGTCACCTTGCATCCCCTGTTGTCTTCTCCGACCTGGTTTGGATGATGACCAACAGACAAAGTTTTCTCAACCAGTATAATACACCCACGATTCCGTATCTCAATGAATTTAGAGAATTTATGTTACAGCAATATGGAATCCAGCAAAATAGAAGTAACAGTTGTCCTTCTTTGAAAATAACAATAATATGGCGCAGAGATAAACCATACTCTTTTAGGAAACTTTTAAATCCGAGACAACATGGAGTAAGGGTGGAAAGAAAAATCTTGAACGAGCAGGAAATATTTAGTGCGATTTCAAGTAATTTTACTGAACATTGTGTTCGGGGTTATCTTTTAGAAACAATGCAGTTTGAAATGCAACTAAGAATTATTCAAGACACTGACATTCTCATAGGCATGCATGGTGCAGGGTTGACACATGCATTGTTCCTCCCTCAAAACGCTGGAGTTTTAGAATTTTTTCCTAAAGACTGGCGGGAAAGTAGGCCCTGGTCTCCACTTTTTCAAGCAATTTCAAGATGGCGACATTTGTATTATTTATCTTGGCAGAATGATAAGGAGACGGGGAATCTACCGTACGATTTCACTTATATTCCCGTAGAAGTGATAATACAGATGGTTTCACAGATGACTAATCTAATTTGTCATTGACAATTTCAAACCTTTCAGATCATCCACTCGTTTCTTGTCTGACCAATATATTTCCATATCATGCTTATCAAAAAGTATTATAAAACAAAAACAAAACATGTAATAATTCACATGCATTTCAGTACAGTAACATGTAATAATTCACATGTATTTCAGTACAGTAACATGTAATAATTCACGTGTATTTCGGTACATTAATTTTTTTTGCTGACATTGTTCTGAACCAGGCTTTCGTAGTCACCATATGTTTCATTCTTTGGATAAATTTGTAAACATACCAATGGATGATTCAGAAATAATGATTTTTCAGAATTTCTCCAAACAATAATAAACATTATGCATAATTCTTACACTTTTTAATTTGGTTTGTTCAACATTTCCAATTTAGATCGCAAGGTGTTCAAAGCGTATGATAATATCATGGCAGTACCATTGTAAAGTACATTTTCTTTTGAGCACCGAGGCTAGAGCTACGAATAATCTTACAGAATTTCTGGTAAAAACCTTGTTTACATTGCCTGCTCTCATTCTAATCCTTAATTTGTCATGTCGTTAGTGCGTGTCCATTTTGTAATGCAGTGAGCTTGACGTCATACTTTTACTTTAAGGCTTACTGATCGCTATCTTTGTAGCATTATAGAAAATGATTGATGCAGTCTGTTTGATTTATGTGTAAGAACTAAAGCTGATAATGAGAAGAAAAAAATAAAACTACGCATTGAATATTTGTAGGTTACTGCATTTGTGTTGGAAAATATATCTGAGCTATACAGGTTGTTTCGAAGTTGGTCAACATTATGAAAAACAACACAAACGTAGAAAACAAAAAAGGATAAAGAAACAAAATCGGAGATATTGTCAACAACAACCTGAACAACCTCAACAACTTAAATGGTGTATGCAACCTAAACAACTCGCACATCCTAAACAACCCCAACAACCTACACAACAAGAACAACAAAAATATATCGCACCACGACGATAATTTATTTAATGATGACCAATACGTAATTTAACTTTTATTACGTAGGAGATAAATTAATATCAATCTAGTTAGTTTTTTGTTATTATTATTTTTAAATCCTTAAATGGTCTTGCGGGTATTTAATCTACGTCTAAAATTATTCATATCGGATAACACCGTCACGAGTTCATATGTTCATATAGATGAAATTACTGTCGAACTGGAACACAACTGTAATTGTACTAATACTGCTTCTCGCTGCCGTATTTCCGCACTGGTTCAGATATGTATATGGAAACGTAATGATGTAAATTTTCCAGTCGCGTTTGTAATATCGGCTGCTTTCAAAATTGCGTTAACTGCGATTTCCACACAATAACCACGGCGGTCATGGTTGTTGCAATTCTAGCAACGCCAAATCCTACTGTTGCTGCTGCGGTAAGAGCATGAAAACTATATCCTAGGTATTCCATGTATAATTATATTTGTTGAAAAGTCCAACAATGTTACCACTCTAGATCTTAAATTGAATAACCGAAAGAAAGTGAAAGAAGCAATTTTGTATAAAAGAAACAAACAATTTGTATAACTCCGAGTTAACAAAGCGAAAGTCTAAGAGATACTTAAAGCATTGTTAATTAAATCCCACATAATCCTAAGTATTATATCACAAGTCCAAAATAATAGAATATTCCAAAAGAATTCTAATAGTCTTGAATATCCTGATGTGTCACAATAATGCAATCCAGAATGACTTTGAATGAATTCTCAATAATTGCAAAATACTGTATTAATCCAAAGTCAATGAACATTGCAACGAATAAATTAAATACATAATTACTCTCGAGTCAACACAGCTGCAAAGGATTCCGACTGATCGCACAACAGGAATGAATCATTTGTTTATCGTATCCCTATTTATGCACATTTTCACTTGACCTATAGCGTAATAAAACGTGAAGATTTCTAGCAACAAAAAAAACCCACAGTGTAACTGTGAGCATGACTGACATTGAACTCTTGCTACGAAAACACGTCTCTTTCTATAATGTATATCGTGTATTGAAATAAAAATTTACGTCTATGTGTTATTTGCAACTTACAATCATGGACAAAAGTAAGTCATGTAAAGATCCTGTTTGCAGATGAGCATTATCTTAAACTACAATCCACAGTCATGGACAAACGTTATGCACACAGTATAGATATACATAACAATACATTAAATAACTTCGTAGCGTAGTTGTACGGTTTCCATGATTTTCGACGAGATAATTTTGAGTGTCAAAACAATATATATATGTTGGTCAGTAATCGGTAAAACAGATTCCTGAATGATGGTCAACTCTCCAGAATCTCTGAGAAGTATTTACGTCTAAAAGCACGTAGTCCCAGTGTGACCTTGACAAAAACCAATCATTTTACTATAAAAATAAGATAGAAATAAAAAGTTGTTTACTTGTCTCAGTGCTTTCTGAATTAAGATCGGGAACAAGGTCGGCTTTAGCTGTTTACAACTTAAGAGTTAAGGTCAAACTATTTTCTGAAAAAATATCCAGTTCATAGTAAATAAAACTACATTATTTTGACGTGTAATGAAATTTAAGAAAGAGATTTTAAAACTTATAAAAAAATTAAATTAAATCAAATATAAATCAAATCAAATAAACGTAACAGAAGATTTAATTGTTTAAATTATTCACTGGAATTACAAAGTGCTCATTAATATTTCTTGGATTAAATCACTGTTTGGAGATTAATGTGAATTCATTCAATGACATTTTGGATTATATAATTGTGATACATCTAGACTGTTGGCACATTAGCACATTCGAACCTATTGGCACATCATCACTTTCAATATGGAATGTATTCCACCTGAATTTAGGGCTGGCCTTAGCAAACGCGAGACCCGATTTAGATCATTTTGGCGGGGCCCTCTGGACTTCCGCCCTCTTTCCCGGTGAGCACGGCTCTTGGATATAAACTTTTAGACAAGTTTTATATGATATTGAACTAAAAAATTTCTTCCATCTTATTAAAATTACTTTCTCTCGAAAAATTACTAACGCGCAGAGCCCCTGTAAGCGCGTCGCCCGATTTTGCCAAATCGGTCCAATCGGCCTAAGGCCAGCACTGTTTGAATTCATTTGGAACTTATACGTTTGTATTTATGATGCAGTTTTTACGACTATTTTGGATTTAAGTTACAATACTATAAGTTCTTTTCTAAATTTGTATTTTGCACAATAAGGAAATAAAGTATTTGTTGAATTTTCCACACTTTCTGGTTTTCACTCTTTTCCGTTGAAGGAAAAGTTCAATTATGTCGGCAATTAATTTGCTACTGGTACTTATTCAGCTACTACCGTAGTGGTGTGATAAAATTAAATATGCTTCGTATATTTCAATCTCGTGCGAACACTTATGCTACAGCAACGTAGATATTAAACGCGTGTGCTAAATTAATTGGTTCTGATATTCGACGAGGAATAGTTGTTATTCTGACAGACTTCTAGCAGTTATTCAACGACTGCCTGGATTTATTTTTGAAAATTCGAGTTAACGTTGATTTACCATATTTTTAACGATATTTCTGCTTGTTTTACTGGTGAATTTCATTTGATTTTATACGACGGCGCAATGACTTTATGAAAAACGGTATAAAAGATAACCCTCACTGGCGAAACCCATGTTGGTGTCACTTGGATAGCTACCCATGATAGCCCCAGATGTCAGAATAACTGCGGTCTTTGTCGTAATCCAGTCGATGGCAGGCGCTTCAAGATAACCCCTGGGGAGGATTCTTTTGTCTACAGGATTTCATTTATGTATTCGGGCCAACCCAATACTGTTCTGATACTTGACATCGCGATATCTACTAGATTTCATCGGTGGCGATTTATGTGGCGGAACGTAGCGTGGCTTCGTTATCGCGTATATATTTTTTGGGTGATTTAATGTTGGTAATAAATTTTATTTTCAGTTGGATTTCTTTATTGATTATTTCTGTTTCGTACGCGCCCTCGGAAAAACCGACAGTTCATTTATTCAGCATAATTTACGACCATATATAACAATACAGAATATGCGTTAAACTTAAAATTCCAAATCTTCCATCAAACTTTATCTGCCCCACTTTTTTGTATATATCGCATGTTTAGCCGTTACACCAATCCAGCATATTTAAGAAGAAAGAAGAAAGAAGACCTCCACTTTTAACAATGTGAGTTTCATACATCGAACAACATTCATTTGTATATCTTTGTTATTACTTTTGCTTATTTCCCATTTTTTACATAATAAATGTTATATAAATTAATTAACACTAATTTCTTTTTTAATAATTACATTAACACGCATTATTAACGCAATGTGAAATGAAATTTATTGATTTCCAAACAATTGTGATAGAAGTTTCTCTGCGGCACGAGAAAGGGTCTACTGGCCCCGCCTGCTGCTATATTTGAAACACAGATCTATGAATTTTTATTGGACCTTATATAGTGACTGAATTTTTGAAAATTAATGTTGTGTCAAATACATAATCAACTACGGTGTTACAAGAGTGATGGAAAGTCACAACGGGTTTAAATTTAAGACATTAATGATGAAAACAATTTTTATTTAATGAGTCTCAAATGCAGTCCAAGCAGCCCTGAAAAAAAGAAAATCTCTTAACAAAATCACACCGTTGCCTTCAAAACATGAATGTTTAGCCATTTGAAAATTTACATTCCCTAGTATTTCCTAGATGCATGGAAATGTTAAGCTGTAATTATAACGATACAATTTTGCTTTTCACTTTTACCTGCTCACGACATTTTAAAACCACCAGGAACTTGTTACAGCTGTATGTGATGTTCTGCTATTAAGAAGTCAGTTATACAAACAAAGATGAGATAATCTTCGGAATGCAGTGCGATAGTGCAGTTTCATTAGCGTAATTTGTAATTGACTTTTTATTTAGTAGCATGACTGTTTAAATGCCAATGAGAAATTATGACGCCATTTAAGCGATGAGCTGAATTGTATTTCACTGATGAAGTCGATCAAGCATTATAGTTAGGTCGAAGTAATCTATATTTGTAAACTTGAGAACACGAGCATAAGAGTTACGGGTGAAAGGTTGCATATACGATCCTAAAAATAAGGTTCTTATGCCAATAGTACTACTCGCACCCGCAACAGTACACCCCGATAATAAACATGTGATGAAATAAAATTTCAAGTTCGGTGACTTTAAATTTTAAGATAATTATACTTTAGCAAGAAACTTAGCTTAGACTGTCATTCTGGTCTTCGTTTGCTTTCAACTAAATCTATCCAAATGTATATTTACGGCTAAATACATAGGTTTCTGTTTAAAGTTATTTTCGAATACTTTTTGTTTCTTGATGACATGTCATGATAGGACGTATCACAAAAATGATAACATATTATTCGTTTAACTTGAATAATATGAGGAAATTAAACATGAACCATTATAGAAATGGGTGACGAAATGTAGCATAAATGGGTCGGGAGGGTCAGGTTTATCTTATTTATAACTGGAAAACAGAGACAATATTTTATAGATTGAATTTCATCTCTTTTACAGACTTTGGGACACTCATTACCGAAATCAGCACCTGATTCTTTAGGTGCGCAATTGAATATATGTTTCAAACACCTACAGACTAAAAACAATGTATTTGGACATATCGTTTTCTTTTCTTGAAGACTGATATATACCGAAAAACATAGCCTTCATCATGAGCATTTAGAAATTTCAAGTTATTGACTATGTAGCGTTGAGTTTTCATAGATTAAGTATACTGAAATAGTACACGAGTCCTGTTAAAGTCTGTACAATCAATACATTTCCACCATTATTGCTTAGTCAGCTCGTTCTTGAATGATATCACACACTATTGCAGTCCAAGCCAATTGACGGGGGTGGGGGTGGGGTGTAATTTTGTACAGTTTGCCTCTACATCCATTGTAAAGTTTATAGGAGAAGGGAATTTATAATTTATGTAAATATTGGTTTAGAAAAGGCATGGAAAATTCGCTGAAGATGTTATCATGTTTGACCTTTAAGTCAAATGTAGGTCAGAGTGACAACATTTGCTTGATAATCACATTACATATCGAGTAGTGATACTATTTGGAGATAAGTTCAGGTCACCATGCCTTAGAGCAAAATGGCCGGGCAAGGCGTTCGCTTAGTGTTTGACAGTGACAATGTGGCGGTAATCACAATGTGCAATGAAGAAAATAAGTTTTCAGTGGATTTTATAGATTCTTTGATGCGAATATTGGATGAAGTAGAAAAGTAAGTTGATATTGACCGCCATGACTGGGCAACGCTGTGGCAGATGATAACTTGTGGATGTTGTATAACGGGTAATTTCGACAATTTGTCCACAATAGTTTTTCAAATGTTGAGAAGGCTACAGAATTAACCCGAACATTAAGACAGAAATATTGGTACCAATTATAGGCGCACCCGAACATAGTGACGACGACGCGGGGGGGGGGGGGAGGCCCCATCCCCCGGATATCACCTCTAAACGTGTTTTGGCCTACATCCATAAAACATAACAGGTGACCACTACATGTTTGCCACACCCACCCCCTAAAAATAAACAACTCTGTGGGCGCCTCTGGTATCAATAAAGTGTTCAAAATGTATCTATGTGCAGCAGGGCCGGATTAAAGCTTTTGCGGGGCTCGTGGCATGTAAGGGGGTGGAGGTTTACAGATCTAAAAATACACCATGAAATCAGTCTTTAAATTGTCCTTTGTAAGTGTATAATTATTAGGCTAAGTATTAGACGTCGATCTTTATCGAGGTTTATGAGAAACCTCTGTGCTAGTTTTGTACCTATGTTTTTTTCTTCTTTCTTTCTTCACAACATTATGTATGCCACTTGTGTCTCTGGTCAATGAGTTTCAGGTAAAGTCGGCCTCCGGTTCATTATAAATCGTGCCCCACCTTCGGTCAAGTATTTACCAGGCACAATTATAATCTAGCTGAGAATTATTTAATTCCCCATAACTTTACAAATTTCACAGCGAACCCCCTTGTTCTGTTAACGCAAGCTTTATTTTCTTTATAAAATACGAAAAATATGGTTGTCAACGGCGAGTGCAACGTTAAAGAAATGCTATTTCTAATAGACGGAACAGCCTAATATACAGCATGGTTGTGACACCAGTGCTCTTGCAAGTAAAAGTAGAAGCCGGTACAGCTATATTGTATACAACGAGTAAAATACCAACAACAATAACCGATCAAAATGAACTAAAGAGGACGCGATTACAGTTAAAAACTGTATACGAATCAGAAAACTGTAATGTAGCTAAATTACAGAATTTATCTTTTTTGTTTTAAATTTCATGCCACACATTCCAAAACAATGCCGTCTGAACAAAAATATTGCTTAATAACATTTTTGATAAATTCATAATTATGTAGCCGCTAAATTGTTTGTGTTTTAACTAAAATGAAAGTAATAATTCAAATGTTTAAATGACAATATTTATAAATTGTTTAAACAAATCGACGCAGAGTACAAATATAAAAGATTGTAAATATTGTAAAATTATGGCAGAGAGTATTGTTGTAATGCGCACGATTGTAACATGGATCTATACTATATATGGAAGATGCCTTTCGCTTAAATGTCTCCGACTATAAAAAAATTTATTTAAATCATAAATATATCATTCTTTAAATTATAAATACTATTATTTGATTACAGATTTTTATCATTTTTATATTTCACAATAATGCAGTGTGAACAAAAGTGTTTTAACCATAGAAATATTCAAATTTAGACGGCATATAGCACGCCAGTAATTTGATTAACATTTAAAAACAATATGTAATGTATAAGAGGTTATTATTATTATTATTATTATTATTATTACCGGTATTATTATTATTATTATTATTGTTGTTGTTGTTGTTGTTGTCGTGGTTACCAGTACAGTACAAATAATTCATAAATGTAAGTGTAAACATCTGATTGATATATAAATTAGTGTTCTTCAAATTATTCATTATTTCAACATGGGATTAAATATCTTGATTTTAAAGTTATAATTCAAAACTGTCAGGCATTGCTTTACAATGTTATGTCTGCTATTATTTGCATTCATCATTGTTTTGGTAAAATATTGTCATTTGACTATTGTAATTCTTACTTATTCTGCATGCATATGCCTATGGTTCTGTTTTCTCTATTAAAAATGTGTGTGTGTGCGTGTGTGTGTGTGTGTGTGTGTGTGTGTGTGTGTGTGTGATTTGGAATTTTAACGTAGCTTTAACAATTTTTCAGTGATATCGCTACGATGACTGCAGTGTGACAGTTTATAGTGATGTCTAGCACTGGGGCATCATGCCGCAGACATGTAGCATGTTGTCCCACCCAGTCACATTATCCTGACACCAGGCCGACCAGTCCTAACACTAACCTCTTAATGCTGAGCGCAAAGCGAGGCAGATGTTATTGCCTATTTTGTAAGTCTTTGGTATGACTGAGTCGGGGATCGAACCCACTACCTCCCGCATCAGATGCGGACTCTCTAACCACCCGCATCAGATGCGGACGCTCTAACTACTAGGCCTCTAATAATAATAACAATGCTAATACATGTAACAACAACAATAACAAACACCACCACCACCACCAATAATAATAATACTAATATACTACTACTACTACTACTACTACTACTAATAATAATAATAATAATAATAATATCAATTTCTCTTGTAATCAAATCACTGAGATTTTAAACGCTACTTTTTAATTTTTACAAATTACAAAAATGTTTGCGCCGACTGAATAAGGTTTCATTTGAAATTTGTAAGGTTTAAAGGAATTAAGTAATGCTTATGCTTGGTAAACACTTTCGAATACCGACTTGATATACGATTCCTAATGGATCGGAGGCATGTGAACATGGATGGGTGTACAGAAACAACCAACCCCGTTCTTTGCAAGTAACACTGTAAATTGTAGCATATTAAAGTTTGTCTTTTTAAAAATAAATAAATAGGGCTTTAGAGCATCCACCGCGTTTTGGATGGGTGAAAATCATTTTGAAGAATCGTTACCAATAAGCATCTTCTGTCTGCTTTCCCATAGAATCGTTACCAAAAAGCGCCTTCTGTCTGCTTTCCCATAGAATCGTTACCAATAAGCACCTTCTATCTGCTTTCCCACAGAGAAACAAACTATTACGTCCTCATTGACTAACCGTAGTTTAATTTTAGTTCAAAGTGTCAGCAATTTAGATACCATGTAGTGAGAAAGCTCAGCGTGAATCAGAAACGAAATGGCTGGGCAAGACGTTCGTTTAGTGTTTGACAGTGACTATGTGGCAGTAATCACAATGTGCAATGAAGAAAATAAGTTTTCAGTGGATTTTATAGATTCGTTCATGCGGATATTGGATGAAGTAGAGAAGTAAGTTGATGTTCATCACCATGACCTGGAAACTTTACTCAGTCACTGTTATGCTATATGGCAACGGAGAAACTTTTTCTAACGAGTATTTTCGTAGTCTTGCGTAACGTATTATTTATGACGTTTATACTTAACTCAGTCTTCAGAATGAAAATTCCGGTATCAGGTATGACTACGTTCTGATTCTTCCTTCTCAATAAATGTATCATTATGAAATTCATATTTTGCACTTATGTTTATATTTTTAAAAAATGGAGCCGCGGCTGCTCAGTAGCTAAGCCAAAAGCTGCTGGTTAGGCCAGCCTGGGTCGGCCGCCTCTGCGTGTCGTTCGGAAAGGCACTTAGGTCCTATTTCCTCGGCATGATGTTTCTCAGAGTGATCCAACTACAGGCCCTCGGGTCATATTTTTGTAGCCCGCGCTTCGTTCAAAAAGTAAGTTATATATATATATATATATATATATATATATATATATATATATATATATATATATATATATCTGTGTCTGTGTCTGTGTGACTAGATAAAATTCATGAGCACTGTAAAAACATTCACTGTATCACTTCTTGGGGGCAAATAAAAAACACACGAGATAATAGCGATTACGTTGTAATCTGTCGCTGTTGGTGACTAGCCGGTATCTCAGTGTTAAATATTGTTTCCTAAGTCTATTAACTCTGAAGTCCGTAATAATGAAAGTGCTAGCAGTAATGTGCCGGACCTTGCTGAGGTTAGCATATATGGAGTAGGGATTGTTTTCTTTTTTCATCCTACTAAAGGGGAGGGATGAATGCACATCAGACTGGATTCATGTTGTTATATTTGGATTAATAATCTGAATATTTCATAAGCAGGGATTTAACTTTCTTTATAAACCAACACTGCCCCTTAGTTATGTCACAGTGTTTGTACTTGCTTTCTGGGAGCCCAGCCCCTGTATCATATATTTGGAAACCATTGAGATATCCACCTTATAACCATATAGACACTATCTTTGCATGAGAATGCTAAGCCGTTTATGGAACCAGCATTGTACATTGTACCTACCCTTTTGGAACTATCCCTGGGTCATAGCGAAACTCTTCCTAGTTCCACCATAATATTACATATAGACATACACTTTATTTTTTATCATTTTTTTCCGTTACTGCCTTTTAATGTAACTTAAGAAAAATGTATAAATCGATCAGTTGATATATTATTGTCACGTGCAATACATATGAAATGTTTTCAAATCCACACTGTAGTGGATTCCATATAAAATGTTTATTATTTAAAATCTTGTCCCTTGCTAATTTTTAGACTCATAAATTACAAGATGTGCAAAGTAATCCTTTGTCAGACAAGGTTTGGTCTCCATGACTACCAGAAAACCATATAATGAAGTACACTCTCTGTTTTATATATAATTTTTCACAAGTGCAAGATCTGAATGTTGATACTGCTGCTGCTAGATAAAGAGGATATTTAATACCTAGATCTCAATACGTAATACCTAGATCTCAATACGTAATACCTAGATCTCAATATGTAATACCTAGATCTCAATTACACGACAAAAGATCAAGATTGTTAATTCAAAAGGATTGCAATCATACAATGAAAGTCTAAAACAATGGGTGTTCATGTGTGTGTCTGTGTACATACATACATACATACATACGTACGTACGTACGTGCGTGGTTGCGTGCGTACGTGCGTGCTTGCGTACATACATGCATGCTCGCTTGCATACATACATACATACATACATACATACATACACACATACATGCATAGTCTCTCATATAACAAAGTATTTTTTTAAAGGAATCCTGATTGTAAAGCCTTGATTACACGTGGAGAGGGAAAGTTTTTCAGCAGTGGACTGGACATCGGCTGGATAAGGTCTCAAGAAAAAGGGACACTAAACCGTTACCACGACAAGCTGTGGTCTCTGTACAAGCGGATCCTCACGTTTGGCGTCCCCACCCTGGCTGTCATCAATGGTAGGGCAATGGTATATTTTGTAAGGATTTGATGTGTGAGTCATCGATATTGCATGCGACCTAATATCGCCCATTTAATCGTTTAAATGCCCTCAAAAGCGAAAGGGAGAATTTCTAATTCGTTTATTCGGGTGAATGGTAGTCAGCTCCCACCCACCCCCAGTGTTTTCTTGGGGAACCGCTAGGAATGGTACATCGGAGCAGAAGGATACCTCAGCTGTCCACACTCTTCTGAACTCACCTTTTTACGGGCCAAGTTCTTATTTACTTTCAAGAACGATCAGTGTATGTTCTCTCCTTTTATGACGTCGTCTGCACATGCTAATTTTATCTAACATGCATTATATCTTCACTGCCCAGTAATGATTGCCTAGCCTAATTAGTTTACATGGCTTCGTAATTATGACTTTGTAGTGGTACTTCAACGTGACAAAAAGCAAAATAAATAACTTAAGATATATTCACTGTTAGTAGTTTTGAATCCAAATATCTAAAATAAACTTCTAGCATTAAAATTAGCTTTGACTCACTCATTGGCGGTTTACTCAGAATCAATTTAGAAGATCTCGGAAAAGTTTGAATGGTTAGAGTGACCGCTTTGCTTTGAGTCTATAGTCGCTAGGGCATGTTATATGTGATTGAGTCTATTGTCGCTAGGGCATGTTATATGCGATTGAGTCTATTGTCGCTAGGGCATGTTATATGTGATTGAGTCTATTGTAGCTAGGGCATGTTATATGTGATTGAGTCTGTTGTCGCTAGGGCATGTTATATGTGATTGAATCTATTGTCGCTAGGGTATGTTATATGCGATTGAGTCTATAGTCGCTAGGACATGTTATATGAGACAGTATATAGTCACTAATGCTCGTTATATACAGTTAACTTAAGTCTATAGTCTATAAGTCTAAGTCTGTAGTCGCTAGGGCATATGCGATTTAGTCTATAGTCACTATAGCATGTTATATGCAGATGAGTCTACAGTCGCTAGGGCCTGTTATATGAGACAGTATATAGTCGCTAATGCATAGTATGTACAAATGAGTCTATAGTCACTAGGGCATGTTGTATGCAGTCAAGTCTATAGTCACTAGAGCATGTTATATGCAGATGAGTCTACAGTCGCTAGGGCATGTTATGTACAATTGAGTCTATAGTCACTAGGGCATGTTGTGTGCAGTCAAGTCTATAGTCACTAGAGCATGTTATATGCAGATGAGTCTATAGTCGCTAGGGCATGCTATGTACAATTGAGTCTATAGTCACTAGGGCATGTTGTATGCAGTCAAGTCTATAGTCGCTAGGGCATGTTATATGCAAATTTGAGGCTATAGTCGCTCGAGCATGTTATGTTTGACTGTGACTATAGGCATGTTATATGCATTTGAATTGCAACATGCATGTAAAGTAAAGTTTTCGCGTCATCCCATATCGTTCGAGGAGAAGAAAAGAGTGAGGTTTTTAGGTTTTGGACTTTCCGTTTGACCAGATGTATGTCTTCTTTAGGCGCTATTCAGAGTTATTTAAGAAGCATCATACAATGTGAACTTATACCTGTTATACGGAGAAAAATCTTGCTTACAGTACTAGCACGGTTAAACGTCTGGACATAAACGACACGAAAGTGATATATTGGTCTTGTGGATCTTACTATACAGATAATAACCCAATTCTTTAATTGACGAGATGAAATTCGCGAAGGAAAGAAAACTGTAAATAGTGTTACGATTTCAGTCATTATATTTTCTCTTCACCAGGTCACGCCTTTTCTGATGGAGCCTTCTTGGCCCTTGTCCACGACTACCGCGTCATGCGCTCAGATAGAGGTTACATCAGCTGGCCGGAAGTGCACTTCAAACTCCCTTTCATGCAGATGATGAACATTTTTATGTACGATGGAATTTTATATATTTATTATGGAAAGTCTATTTCTTCTGTAGCCTGTATTTATTGCAATAATGCTTGTTCAGTCGTTGTGATGGCCAACGTTTTCAAAGGCCTCTCGAAGCAGCTGAATTTTGGACCCTATGTATTGTAAAGACAAGTTTCTCGTTGTCAAGAGGTGCTTTTCTCGAGCATTTATCATGGTGGTTCAAAATGATTACTGTTATATCCTGGAATTCTGTGACAGTAAATGTCACTATTCCCAAAGATATGTTTAATGAGACAGTAAATGTCACTATTCCCAAAGATATGTTTAACGACCGAAGGTTCTTCTTACTGCCTCTTGCTCATATACAGGAAATAAAACGATTTTAACTATCTGCTCATAGTCACTGTGCAATCTTAGCTCCAAGATTATGCAAATATTTCAATGTTTATAATCGGACTAAACTCATAAATTAATTGGTAATGGTCATACCATCGACCGATTGAGCGTCAGAAAATATTCAGTTGAGCCTCAGTCTGAAGATGATAACATGTTAGGTTTCTTATGACTTGGATACTTGACCTAAAACATTTTAGGACAAGAAGACGCTTAGCTCATATAGTATGATAAAATAGATATTTAACCATGTTTACCAAATTCTCACTTCGAACGTGCATTTCCATTTTTACTTATTAAGTTTGAAAACTCTTGGTGTGTAATTCAACCTCTTTGTCACTTTTCCAGCTTGTTTTTTTAATCCTTGAAACAGTTTGCTACATGTCCAGATTTAATGTCTGTATTTCTCGTTGACTTAAGTGATATCAGATAAGATTATGCGTGAATATGTATGTTGTATATACACGTCTCCTATCTCTCATTGCTGCTCAGTCAGACATGAATTTACTTCACGAGTAATATCTTCTCCCTCTCGAGGCTGCTCAGTTAGATACGACCTTACGTCACACGAAATATCTTCTCCTCTCGAGGCTGCTCAGTTAGATACGACTTTACTTCACGAGAGATATCTCCTACCCTTCAAGTCAGGTATGACTTTATTTTTCGAGAAATATCACTGCTGTAATCACAATAAACGAAAGGTGATGAACTGGTCAAATTAAATCTTTAGATTTTAGAAACGTATACGTATAAAGGAGAGCCTTCCGTTTGGTTGTTCAACTGAATGTCTACGGTTAAGATTCCATGCATAACAGAAAGGTTCTTCTCACGGCTTTCTCGTCATAGAATTTTGCGGTGCTTGAAAAAGATTATTGTCTGTGATGATGGTAACTTTTGAATATCTGTACATATAATCACACACACACACACATGCACACGCAAACACACACACGCACACGCATACGCTCTCAGATGTTTACTTCTCTCCTTTACTTGTTTTCTATTTACTTTTATTTTATTGGCAGGGCGAAACTCCCTCCAGGGAAAATTCAAACGGAAGTGATAGTGTATGGCAAACGTTTCGATGCTAAGGCAGCCAAAGAACTTGAGTTGGTTGACGTCACTGCAGAAGAGTCACAATTACTTCCACAAGCTAAATCCATCATTCAGTCAATATTCAAAGTGGGGCCACTCGATCGTAGCACGCTGAGTATGATGAAAAGGGACGTTTATGGCCGTTTTCTTGAAGAGAAATCCAAACTGTGATGTGCTGCATTCCAAATCTAGTGTAGGGACCATACCGTATTTATTTGTTCGAAGTTAAGATATCTGAAGTAGCTTTGAACATGAATCACACACTCATAAACGTTTAGGAATCATCAGGCATTGATAAATGTACTAATCAATAGTTGAAATTTCCAACAGAATCCATTTTTTGTTTGTATTGACGCCTCTTTGCCAAGGCGAGAATGGTGGACACAATTTATACAGCAAAATAAATATACAATTGTGTTAAAGCTTTTCTTTCTAGGTTTTCTCTCTAAAAAGCTTTTCTTTCTAGGTTTTCTCTCTAAAAAGCTTTTCTTTCTAGGTTTTCTTTCTAAAACATCTACAGATCCCCTCTTGAAAAATGTGCAACTTCTACATATATGTCAGTTTTCTATTAAACATTCAACCAATTCGTGGTCCAAGACAAGTCTTGGATGACAAAAACAAGCTTGCAAAATCTAAAATTCCATAAAACAGGCTGTTCCTTCGCACATCATGAAATTGGATAGTTCTTAGCAAGCCGCGATGTCATGTACACTTCCGTTTACGTTTCGTGTTGACTTTGATCGCGTATAATTGATCTCGAGATACGGCAGTTGATACAAGTGGTGTGTGTGTGAGTGTGTGTGTGTGTGTGTGTGTGAGCTGTTTATAAAACTGGGGGCTAAATTAAATATTGGATGCTTTATATGATTTTTTTTCCAGATGAAATAAACATGGCAGTAAGACAAAAACTACTGAACCATTTGTTTTGTTCATTTTTCTCCGACTTTCTCATATCGAATCCGTTTGACTTCGTGTTTCTTCATTAATTGTGTGACGGTGACGTCATCCAGCGTTCTCTTTTTGCTGAGGATCTATCCAAGATAAGGGAATTCTCAGAATGTAAATAGATTAACTTACATCAGACTGAAATCATTTGACTGGTTTCATTGGTTGTATTCGAAAGGAACACAACTGTAGTATTCTGTTTATTGCATCATACAAATTATATAAATATTTTGATTTGATTTTCCAAAACCGCAGAATGATACAGCAGAATGACTGAAATACATTCGGATATCTTGGTCGTTCGGAATGTCCCTTGCATAACGTGTATGAGTAGTGAATGGGGCCACCCTAGCGTCAAGGGGAATTAGCATTACAGAACCCCTTGGGCCACTCTAGCGTCAAGGGAAATTTAGCATGGGGAAAACTCATGGGCCACTCTAGCGTCAAGGGAAATTGAACATGGGGAAAACTCATGGGCCACTCTAGCCTCATGGGGAATTTAACATGGGAAAAAGTCTTGAGCAACTCTAGCCTCAAGGGGAATTTAACATATGGAAATTGAACATGGTGAGTCTGTATAGCGTCAAGGGGAATTGAACATGGTGGGACTGTTTAGGGACAATGATGGTAGAGGGTCAAACACAACAGAGACAGAGACATACATACACTAGTACAAGCGTGAGATTTATATATAAAGCATTACCAAGACCTGAAATCTTGTCGGGGTGTTCAAAAATTTGCATAATTGTAATGATGCTATAAATAGATATAATCAAGGAAATGCTCAACGACAAAATGGATGTGACTAAAAGTAACGCTAAAATGACGAACTTGTCCCAGAATTTAAAGGAAAATAAACATATCCCCGAAAATTAAGTTACAATGGTTTAGACTAAAATGGATAAAATTAGTAACTACTTACAATATCAACTTGTGTGACGATCGTGGATAAACACCCATGTATCTATTTATAGCTATAATCAGCTAAAATTCCTATGAAATCCCACTATCTATTTATACTACAACTTGTGGGTTATTCCTTTGGAAAACCCCACTATCTTTTTATAGCCTCAGCTTGAGTGACGTTCCTGTTTATGAACTCTAGTAAATATGTATAGCTACAACCTGTGGAAATCCCCAAGTCCATATTTATAGTCTCGAAATTTCCAGCGTCAGTGACGTCACTGTACTGAACACTAGGGGATAAATGTCAACAGTGTTGCAAGTGGCTGACCTGAATACACGCTACTGCAGGTAGGTAGGTAGCGTGTATCTGATAGGGATAAAGTGAGTTTTATAGGGACAAACAGAGACCAATACACACACACACACACACACACACACACACACACACACACACACACACACAACGTAAGCGCGTAGACATACGCACACACACACACATACACACACACAGGGAAGAGGAAAAAACAAACCCCAAATGTACTATCAACACAGAAGGGAGATAATACAAACCCCAAATATACTATCCACACAACGTCGCTAACGCGTACAAACCCCAAATATACTATCCACACAAACGGACGCGAACGCATACAAACCCCAAATAAACTATCCACACAAACGTACGCAAACACATACAAACCCCAAATATACTATCCATACAAATGGACGCGAACGCATATAAACCCCAAATATACTATCTACACAACGTCGCTAACGCGTAGAAACCCCAAATATACTATCCACACAAACGGACGCGAACGCATACAAACCCCAAATATACTATCCACACAAACGTACGCAAAGGCATACAAACCCCAAAATATAGTATCCATACAAACGTACGCGAACGCATATAAACCCCAAATATACTATCCACACAACGTCGCTAACGCGTACAAACCCCAAATATACTATCCACACAAACGGACACGAACGCATACAAACTCCAAATATGCTATCCATACAAACGTACGCGAACGCGTGCAAACCCCAAATATACTATCCACACAACGTCGCTAACGCATAAAACCCCCAAATATACTATCCACACAACGTCGCTAACGCACACAAACCCCAAATATACTATCCACACTTGGGAGGAAGAAGAAGAAAAAAAACAACCAAATATACGATCTACACAACGTACGCGAACACACACACACACACACACACACACACACACACACACACACAGGGAAGAGGAAAAAACAAACCCCAAATATACTATCAACACAGAAGGGAGATAATACAAACCCCAAATATACTATCTACACATGGAAGAGGAAGAATACAAATCCCATACCTACTATCCACACGGAGGTGAGATGTAAAAAAATAAACCCCATATTTACAATCCACGCATAGGGAAGATGAAATAAATAAGCCAATATACATTATCTTCAAAGAGGGAAGAGAAAAAAGCCATAATATACTAACCACACAGAGGGAAGAAGAAAACCATTATACACTATCCACACGGAGTGAAGAAATAACCCTTTATATATACTATCAACAGAGAGTGAAGAAAATAACCCATTATATTCCATCAACACAGAGTGAAGAAGAAAAAGTTTTTTGAAAGCACCTAAGCCCTCACCTGCAATGACCATCTCTGCCAAACACCTACACCCCACCCCCACCCCCAACACTACAAAACCCATTTAACCCGTTATTTTATGGCATCAGTGTGTGACTATTGTTTACCGACTTGCATGCCTAAAGAGCGTGCGTGAAGGAAAACATCCTTTCATTTCAATTCTAACTAAAACATGTTCCAGAGGGATAGAGAGAGGTGAAAGAGCACAATTTCATAAAGTGTGAGTAAAAAACAAAACACGTCATCCTTATTATAGAATGTCAAGACCAAGAGATACTTACGTTTTCTTTCTGGTCTATTCTCTTTTAGAAGGTAGTATGAAATTTTCACATCAGGGCCAACGCATCGGCTCACATTGTCAATTTTTCCATTTCCATGTCTTCACTGGCACAAGTTCTTCCTCATCTTCATTTTCTTCTTCTTCTGAATCCCTCTTCTCTTTTTCGTCTTGTTTCTGTTTCTTCTCTTTTCTCTTAGGGCACTCTGAATCCCAGTGTCCTTTCTCCTGACAACGATATTAGGTATCTTGACTTTTATCTCTCTTTCTTATACGAAGCAGGTATTCTGGAGACAAACACCCATTTACCTTTGCAGATCTAGCAAACTTCATCAGCACTTACACACTTTCGTATGACTCTCATCAAATCAACGACCAAAAGAGTAAGTTTTGTTGCCACTTTCGCCTGTGAATTATGCTTTCGAATGGCTTTTAGCATATATTTGACCAGCAGGTCGATCTGTGCTGACTCTTCCATCTTCTTGATCGTTTGAGACTGGAATAAATAACCTGACGCTAAGACACTCTCCCTATATACAGGGACCTGCTGCGTATGAAACCTAGTCAAATGTAATTTTGCAATAAGATGAAACGATTTCATTGAGGAAGTAAAAGGCAATGATGTACCGTATCGCCTCACACAAAACCTGAAGTGTTAGCTCAGATCCGTGTCAGCGATTTCGAAGACGACATAACTGAGCTTTCATCAATGCTCTCCATTTATGCAACAAAACCACGAGTCCTGATTCACGCCAAAAGAAATTTCGTTCGGTCCATAAAAAATAGTATCACATCTGAGAAACGCAAAAACGAACTTCCAGAAAACGACGGCTTACACCTACAACGTGAAATGTATGAGTTCAAGTAGTGCGTAAAACTTAGTCAAATTAAATTTTTTATAGTCAAGACGAAACGATCTCTTTTCGAAGAAGAAAGCAGACACCAAGCGACAATGGCGATCCGTGTCACACAACACTTTTCAAAATGTGTATTATTAGAGGTTTGTTCTAGCGATCTGCACGGTTAAATTAAATGTTGATGTATTTTTCAATAAGACGGACACAATTTCCATGGGATCGCCCATGGTACCATTGTTCGTGCATTAGTTTAATTTTTTTAAATATTATTTTATATAAATCGCCTATAGGATTGACCCAGTAAAGCATGGCCATTCTCGTCACTGTGTGAATAGCTACTCAAGTCAATTCGAAGTGAACGCGGTAAGAAAATAAGTATAGCCAATGAAATGGCTTACAACGGGTGATGCATTGTTTTGTTCTAGGACTGTGTGGCATAATAATCCCTACGCTCTTGCGTTGTTACCATTACAGTGCAGACAGACTGGAATGTGAACTTACAAGCCCTCTTTGTGTATTGTACCATTTCTTCTTACCACATCAAAATACTGAGCGTCACAGTATTGGTTCGCGTTTTCAAACTGACCATTTTTTTTATATCTCACTTAAACATTTCGACATAAACACTCACACTCACATCGGTATAGTCAGAACAGACGTGTTACAGTATTGAGGGGCATGTTATCTTTTCGTTTTCAAACTAATAAATTTGGGGCTTGTATGAAGTAAAGAACCGAAAGCACAGTGAAACTCAAGGATGATGACCCAATCTGTCTGTCTATTGATGCGTGTATTTACTTAAGAAGAAATATGACCTCTAAAACACTATGAGATACGGCAAGCATGATTAGAATGAACACAACGATGTTTTTTTTTTCTTCCTCTTCCTCCCGAGTGTGGATAGTATATTTGGGGTTTGTATGCGTTAGCGACGTTGTGTGGATAGTATATTTGGGGTTTGTACTCGTTCGCGTACGTTTGTATGGATAGTATATTTGGGGTTTGTATGCGTTCGCGTACGTTTGTATGGATAGTATATTTGGGGTTTGTATGCGTTCGTGTCCGTTTGTGTGGATAGTATATTTGGGGTTTGTATGCGTTTGCGTACGTTTGTGTGGATGGTTTATTTGGGGTTTGTATGCGTTCGCGTCCGTTTGTGTGGATGTTATATTTGGGGTTTGTACGCGTTAGCGACGTTGTGTGGATAGTATATTTGGGGTTTGTATGCGTACGCGTACGTTTGTATGGATAGTATATTTTGGGGTTTGTATGCCTTTGCGTACGTTTGTGTGGATAGTATATTTAGGGTTTGTATGCGTTCGCGTACGTTTGTATGGATAGTATATTTGGGGTTTGTACGCGTTAGCGACGTTGTGTGGATAGTATATTTGGGGTTTTTATGCGTTCGCGTACGTTTGTGTGGATAGTTTATTTGGGGTTTGTATGCGTTCGCGTCCGTTTGTGTGGATATTATATTTGGGGTTTGTACGCGTTAGTGACGTTGTGAGGATAGTATATTTGGGGTTTGTATGCGTTCGCGTACGTTTGTATGGATAGTATATTTGGGGGTTTGTATGCGTTTGCGTACGTTTGTGTGGATAGTATATTTGGGGTTTGTATGCGTTCGCGTCCGTTTGTGTGGATAGTATATTTGGGGTTTCTACGCGGTAGCGACGTTGTGTGGATAGTATATTTGGGGTTTGTATGCGTTCGCGTCCGTTTGTATGGATAGTATATTTTGGGTTTGTATGTGTTTGCGTACGTTTGTGTGGATAGTTTATTTGGGGTTTGTATGCGTTCGCGTCCGTTTGTGTGGATAGTATATTTGGGGCTTGTACGCGTTAGCGACGTTGTGTGGATAGTATATTTGGGGTTTGTATGCGTTTGCGTACGTTTGTGTGGATAGTTTATTTGGGGTTTGTATTATCTCCCTTCTGTGTTGATAGTACATTTGGGGTTTGTTTTTTCCTCTTCCCTGTGTGTGTGTATGTGTGTGTGTGCGTATGTCTACGCGCTTACGTTGTGTGTGTGTGTGTGTGTGTGTATATTGGTCTCTGTTTGTCCCTATAAAACTCACTTTATCCCTATCAGATACACTCTACCTACCTACCTGCAGTAGCGTGTATTCAGGTCAGCCACTTGCAACACTGTTGACATTTATCCCCTAGTGTTCAGTACAGTGACGTCACTGACGCTGGAAATTTCGAGACTATAAATATGGACTTGGGGATTTCCACAGGTTGTAGCTATACATATTTACTAGAGTTCATAAACAGGAACGTCACTCAAGCTGAGGCTATAAAAAGATAGTGGGGTTTTCCAAAGGAATAACCCACAAGTTGTAGTATAAATAGATAGTGGGATTTCATAGGAATTTTAGCTGATTATAGCTATAAATAGATACATGGGTGTTTATCCACGATCGTCACACAAGTTGATATTGTAAGTAGTTACTAATTTTATCCATTTTAGTCTAAACCATTGTAACTTAATTTTCGGGGATATGTTTATTTTCCTTTAAATTCTGGGACAAGTTCGTCATTTTAGCGTTACTTTTAGTCACATCCATTTTGTCGTTGAGCATTTCCTTATAGCTATTTATAGCATCATTACAATTATGCAAATTTTTGAACACCCCGGCAAGATTTCAGGTCTTGGTAATGCTTTATATATAAATCTCACGCTTGTACTAGTGTATGTATGTCTCTGTCTCTGTTGTGTTTGACCCTCTACCATGATTGTCTAGACAGTCCCACCATGTTCAATTCCCCTTGACGCTATACAGACCCACCATGTTCAATTTTCATATGTTAAATTCCCCTTGAGGCTAGAGTTGCCCAAGACTTTTTCCCATGTTAAATTCCCCTTGAGGCTAGAGTGGCCCATGAGTTTTCCCCATGTTAAATTTCCCTTGACGCTAGAGTGGCCCAAGGGGTTCTGTAATGCTAATTCCCCTTGACGCTAGGGTGGCCCCATTCACTACGTATATGCTAATCAGCACATGACCCTAAATGTCACCGTAGTGGTATGATAAAACTTGATAGTAATTAATTACGATTCTCTTTAGAAGAAGCAAGTGAGCGTTTCTTTCAAACTTAACCTCTGGTATATCTTTAAAACTTGATTGTTAAATACAATTTTATTTTTAAATACCGCGTAACGTACTGGTTTCGAAACTCTTCGCTTGAAAATGGTTCTGAATCTGCAAGTAGCTGTTGGCCACGTGTTATACATGAAGTTAATATGGTATGCAGGAAATACGTTATCGTACATTTTAAAATCAATTGAAAGCAAGTAAGAAATAAAAATAAATACATAAATACCATAAATCACGAGGAAAACTTTAATAACTGCTTTCATAGTTACTCAACAATATAACCATAACTTTTTATACTCAGCTAGTCGTAAAGCAAAGTGAGTCATGCTTCGTCCGTGCCTGTCACTATTTTTTATTTTAAATTTCTTTTCAAAATCCAAGGACAAATTCACCAACAGTTGTCAGCGAGCATCCTGGTGTAATGACCTTCAAGCCTTTTTACAAATGATGCTGATCCGCCATCAGATATGGTTGCCGTTACTGAAATTAGAGAAACATCTTCTTTTTATCGCTTAACAGAAGGTTGAGACAAGTATCAGGACATGAAGACATTTCAAACCGCATCATGTGATGCCAATCCGCCTTAAAATATAGCTGCTGTTACTAAAAATAAAAATAATTTTAAACGATGTCTTCTATGAGTTTTCAATTTTACACCAATGATTTTGATTCATCCTCGTATATACTTACCGTTACTAAAATAATACAAGAAACGTCTAAATGACTCCTAAGAAAGACCACTAAAAAGAAGCTGTGTAAATGTAACAGAAAATAGATCTGCGCAAATTATGCCAACCCGCAGTCCAATATGATCAACATAACTAAACATAGGATCTAAGGCCACCTTAATTAAGATACCCCCTTACCCCCAACTCCACAACAAAAAAAAAAAAAAAAAAAAAAAAGGGAACGCTTGACACAATTGGACCAACTTTGACCGAAACCATTCTGGCATAAATGTGGTTCAATATTGGAAAAATGACGCTGCTGTGCTATAAACTATGTATGAAAAGACTACAAATTGAGAAACCTTGAAACAACGGTTTTTCGTAGAATTTGCAATGAACAGTATCGGAAGGAATTTCCACAGAAACATGTAACTAACTACTGTAATCCACATTTCTTGTTCTTATATTTAGCCATATCAGCAATAATTGACCCACTTTGACTTCTTGTTTTTGTTATATTTTCAGTGTTTTCATTTTGTCTTGCAGAATATTAATTTTGTCAGAGTGCTATAACAATTGTTTAAAAAGATTAAACAGGGCAAATCATCGAATTCCAAACAATTACAGTTATATCAATTTGGTTATCGCGTAAATGCCATCATCCTACGTTAGTTAAAGAAACAACAGAAGCTGTACTCCCTCGCATAAGCCAATGTTTAACTATAATGATAGGCGTTTTTTTCTTAAAGACTCATAGTTAGCTCGAGAATTTTCCTACCACCAAACACCACCCAGATTATTTAATTTAGCTTCTTTAGTTTCTTTTTAGGAAATCCCTATGTTGTCGACTACATCTGGGGGCTGTGGTGGCCCAGTGGTCTAAGGCGCTCGCTTTGCAGATCACTGACATTTGACCCTGTCCACTTGTGTTCTATTTTCGGCTCGGACAACGTGGATATGTTGGAAAGCTTGCGAGCAGTTTATCGTAGGTCGGTGATTCTTCTCAGGTTCTACCACCACCAAATACACGGGCCATCGTGTATAGCCTATCATGTGCTGAAGAATGATGTTGAGGTTTACGAAATGAGACTAGCTTTCTCTGAGACGCGGGTGGTCGAGTGATCTAAAGCGCTCAGCTTTACCGATAACTGCCATCTCATCTCTGTCCATGTGGGTTCGACTCTCGGACTCGGTCAGTGTGGGTATGTGTGAAACTTGCCACTAGCTTCCAGTGGGTCTACGGTTCTTACCGGGGTTTCCCGAGTTCTTTCTCTACCAGTTATTCTGGCCGCCATTTATAGCCTATTGTCCGGTGATAAATGGCGTTAAACCCAACACAACAACAACTCGCTTTCTCGAGTTGCTTGTTTGCGTTTTCGGTAGGTGTATTTCATATTTTGAGGTAGTACAGGCTGGGCACTGATCATCTTGTAGTGACACCATCACAGTGAAAAAACGTGCTCTATACTTAATTTTACTCAACAAAATATAGCATTGCAAAGATAATTGGATGCCGTTACAATTATATAGCAGTTCTGAGCCCTTAGTAACACCATATGCCACCCAAGAGTTATATAACAGTGGATTTTAGAACTGCAGATGTATTTTCTCTGATTTTAACTATCTCAAAAGTGAGTTCCAGCCATAACTGTCATTTTTTGTAGTCGCAACTTCCCTATTAGTGATGTAAAAAAACAATATATCATTCCACTGTTATTTAAAATAACGGATATCGTTGCAATAAATATAAATACCGTCGCAACGACACCAGTTAAATAAAATATCACTGGAACGGTAAACTTTATCATATCAAAAGAGAAAATTACCGTTACACAAGCAAAATTTATTTCTGCATCAATATCTTGACTACTTCTGTGAGAAAAAATATTCTTTTGACTGTCGTCCAAGTTGCGGTTGTTTCATATGCCATTATAACGTTTTATGATCATAGTCGGGTCATCTTGTATGTTTATGACAAACAGAGATATGCCTTTGATTGAAATAGTTTTCACGATATTCATACATTTTCATTTTGCTCGCCAACAATTTCTTCGTAACCCCATCCCCAATCCCTTTCCTAGCAATCTATTCGGAACACCATGGCCATTTATGCCATGTGATCAGCAAAACTTTCGCAATTTTTCGGTCATTCCTACGTTGAGGTGGGGCCCCGAGTGGCCGAGTGGTCTAAAGCGCTCTTCGTTACGGATCACTGCCATCTCACCTGTCTGCGGCGGTTCGAATCTAGGATTCAGCCAATGTGGGTATGTGAGAAAGCTTGCCAGTAGCTTCTCGTGGGTCGGTGGTTCTTTAATACTGGCCGCCATGTATAGCCTATCGTGTGCTGAAAAATGGCGTTAAACCCCACAACAACAACAACAACAACGTTGAGGTGATCCGAATGCAAGAATAGTTCAATGGTTAGTCGGACTATTTTGGAGTGGAAGCTGTCGGCATACCACTCTGTACCATCATCGCTAAGTAAGCGCATCTGTTATTTGTCGACTTGATGTCCAGTTCTCGATATTATCCCTACGCCGAACGAATGTAGTCCCAGTCTATTTTTAGAGCATTTTTTTCCTGTCTCCTTTTGGTGATGATACAAGACTTAGATTTAGGCATTCTTGGTATGGATTTAAAGGCAATTGATTATTATTTAGAATATGAGCTTATGGTGTGGTTGTCTGTGTGTGTTTTGGCGACAGTGTACAGTGAGTAATAAGGTCTTGGTGATGATGCGAAAGTGAAATATGTGTTCCATTGCATGCTGGTTTGTTTACAGTCCAGCTTTTAAAACAAAAATTCCGTTGAATCTTTGACAAGAACTTCACCGTGAAGTCATCTTTGAAGGTATTTTAGATTAACATGATTTGTATTGATTTTCACACAGTGGAAAGTTCATTACTGAGGAACTAATGAAAAGAATATATAGTAAAATCAATTGTGTTCTATGTTCAGTTGAGCGGACGCTATGTGTGTTAAGAGTAACAAAATAGTTCCAAATACTTGTATCTTTTACTTTGTTTTATTTTCGTTACTTTTTACGGTCAGTCTAATAGATGTCTTGATTGTAAGTTAAGCTAAGTAAAATATTTAAATTAGAAAATGTCTTAAAATCTGTTTTGCCCTTGCTAAATGAAACACTTCCGTTGTTAGATCTTCATTTTGGGAGGTGCGTTGTCAACTTATTCAGCGTCAGAGGAAAGTAAGTCTTGTATGTCTTGTATGTAGTCTGCCTATATAACAGCTGTCGGTTTAAAAAAGAAAATAAAACACAACGCAGGTACGTATGAAGTTTGTCCGCATACATTCGGCGCATAATCTGAAGATTGCCTGAGAAGTTTCAAATTTGTTTGCGCATGCGTGACGAAGAACGTATTCTAAATCACGGAAGCTTACTTAAGTTATGTCGTCTTCGCGAAGAACTTAAGAACTTTGTTTCTCTATATCCTATGATTATTCTTTTTTTCATGACTTTGGTGTACATTTTTGCAAGCTATTCTTCATTACACGTGATCGTGTCATGCCAATATTTCTCATCCTGTCTGAAGAACATACAAAAAAGAAAATCATCCTGTCTGAAGAACATACAAAAAAGAAAACAGTGATCCGAGTATTGGGGTTAGCGTGACATCTAGAGCTATTGTTGTTTGTCTCCGTACGAAGGCGGTCTCACTGAATGCAATGAAGGATTCAGTCTTTACCTGTATATGCGCCAAGATTTTGACAGAAAATACATATACTGCGCTTAATTAAACTTCGTTATCAGGTTGAAATATTGAAAGGTAATACATTCTAGAATACCTTTACAACATTTATTATTACGTTTATAATTTGACTTGTACCGTAAAAGGCCATATACCTTATGACTACGTGAAGGCTAAAGACTAATTTTTCACCCCAGTCGAATGAAAGAGCATTTCAAAGTACCCGGATGAATAAACTCCCATATAGAACAATCGAAAATTCCCAAAATTCAATATGTAACTGTAAATACTGGTGCTTGGGAATGCAGATTTGAAGTTTTTTTTTTGTGGAAATAAAGCTTATTCATAGTAATAAGAACAACAGAACCAACAAAACCAGTATTATAACCAGTGCCAGATTAAACCCTGTGGAGGCCCTTAGGCAGTAGTAATCTTGCCCCCCCCCCCTTCGAAAATTATCTCCTAATACGTTTTATCACTATTATTTTGATCCGTTATCGCCGGGTTCCTAGGCCGGTGCCTACTCTGCCTGTTTGGTAATCCGGCACTGATTATAATGCTGCTATATAATGGTTGTACACGGTAAGTTCTTATACACGGTGAAAGAAACGAGTTTTTGCACAGTGGTTGCCATGCAGTAGACCGATCGATATTTAGCCTTACATAAATGCTCTCTGATGGTTTTAGTCAGTTAGCTGCCTCCTGTATGGTGACAGTCAATAAAAACATCTTATTTTTGCGTGATAAAACGTCCAAGCGAAATTAGAGTATTCGATCGTAATCGCGTCTGTTTGCCCTACCCCTCTCCGCTTTTAAAAACGCAACGCTTCAAGGATATAAAAATGTACAAAATTTAGTCATTTCATTCATGGATTTTTAAGTTCTAATCTGATTGTCCCCGGGGTTGGGGTCGAGGGTGTCCCAAATGCTGTAAACTTGTTTGTGTTTCTAATAAAATGGAAATTTCTTTAACAACCAGGTCGCTAGTCCGATAAATCAGCCCCGCAAATCTGTCTTGATACTGATGGACGATATGTGGGTCTGGTGTGCCCTGTTAATTAAAATGTGCAATTTTGCTGCTTGAAAATATTTCCGGAACAAACCTGCGTACACTTTAGCTCTTATTGTTAATTGGTAACAGCCATATCAAGCGCGAAATTCAAAATGGCCACATGACAGATGGTTGTACTATTCCAGGTGGATTTACAAGTCACCAAGCTTATGATTTGCTCCAGAAATATAATGTACATGTCACCAAAGCAGACGGTAGCTGCACAGCCACGAAAAATACAGGCAAGTGTATACAATGTACATCAATGTGTGCAGTCAAATTTGAATGCAGATAATTGTAGCTTTAAATGAATAGGTGATATCATCCTCTCACATGAAAATCAATATCATCACAGGAGATGGGCTGATTTATCGGCCCACATGGTCGCCACATTTGCATGAGCAAGTCTATGTTTTCAGCAACAAGCGTGATTTAGTTAACCGTATTTGATAATGTCAATACTTTCGTATATTTTGGAGCTACAGTTCTTTGAACTCATGTCTAGAATAATTCTTTCCTTTTACTCGTTCAGTTCGTTTTAGAAATTTTAAAACTAGACACTACACGAATTGAACCCAGAAACCACAGTTTTTACTAGAATGGACTGTTCTTGAAACCAGAAAAGGAGAGTGAAAAGTCTGTCTGCTTGTTTACCTAAAGAGCTTCCATCGACAGGACTCCATGGCGACAGCCAAGTTTCAAATTATAAATCAGTGAATGAAATAGTGAGGTTCTGTTCATTTTTTTGTTATCCTGGAAGCCTATTGTTTTTAAAAACGGTAGGGGATACAAACAATCGGGTGGATGTGCGAATATTAGAATACATTCTCTTATTTATATGAGTACCACCTGAATCTATAAAATATAAAAAAATACTTGTATTAGTTGACTGGTCATTGCGCTTGCAAAGATCTGAGAGACCTAAAATTATTATTTCAAGAATATGATGCATGATTACCATTACACAGGACCATGTATGGATATGCATTATAATGTCATAAAATATTAATTAAAATGGCGTATTTTCAATATTAACATTTTATACAAAAGGATAGGTGCCTCCGCGTATTTCCCATCAGCCTCTTAACTTTAAATATGAGTTTTTCATCTCTTGGTAAGCACAGTCTGACGCTTTATCTGTCTCGGCCACTTTGAAAACAATACTGCCCGTTCGAACCCGGCTATAACATATTTTCTTAATACTTTTTAGCATTATTAACAATGCCATCATCTACAATCATCAAGACACGAGGTATGTTTTAAGAAAGGGTATACACCGATACAGAAATGAAGCCGCGCCTGCACTTAAGGAAATGCGTAAAAGCTAGTATTAGAGACAAGAAACCAAAAACTATTGAGGAAATTTACAAACGCTCAAGAACATTTAATATTGCTGGATACACATGTACAACATCTCGCCATATTCGAGTTGGCATAATACTCTGTGATGGGTCATTTGAACTTATTTGGGCCAACTCATTTTTGAAATAGTTATCTAACGCTGCAAGGGAATTTTATGATGAAGACCCGACAATAAACAAAAGTATTTATTTCATTAGGGCTGATTTACAATACACCAATTTATGATCAGGATGGACTCTTGACAGATGTACGGTAGTTTAAGTACATATTTCCCCATAGCAACCATTTAAAGAATAGATTTATATACCAATGCCAGAGTATATTTCACGCGGTCAGTGATAAATATACAGAACGGTGATGATAGATATTTTGAATGGGCGTTACATGCAGCGAGTGATACTAAAGATCAACCTCGAAAATATCGGCAGTACATGAGTGAATTCAGTTTTGGTACTACAGATTTTCCTGTGAAGGTTACTAAAGCCACACCCCCAAAAACTTTAAACACTTAACCCAGGTACTGATGTCAATGTGTTTATCGAGAATAAAGACATTTATTCGATGCCACTGTTCCAACATAGACAAAGGAAATAAAACTTGATCTGTTCTTGCTGATTCGTTCATTGTCGTTAGTTCTTCATGTATGAATTAAGAATCTTGCCTAACCAACAGGGTAATTACATGGGGAATTTTTTTCCTAGCTAACGTTTCATGAATTTAGTTAACATCCAACAACTACTTGACGACCATGACTTTATTAAGATGGAATCAATCAACAAACACAGCGTACAATTATGCCTGAACCTAGAAGAAACATTTTGAAGTTTACAGCGGTGCAGCTACAACTGAAATAACCCTATATCTTATATGCGGATTCTGACTGTCAAAACATTGTTATTGATGGTTCCAACGACCATGCAGTAAATAAAACAAATACAACACAAGTTGCTGAACATTTCACATGAGTTTTTCTTCTACTGTTCAGATGTGATGGACAAACTGAGCCTCCAATGTGGTAACGATTCAGATTATGTATTTCTTGGATCGCTCGAGGTGACAGCGAAATGGATCAGACAACAATTTTATTTCGCTGCCAATATGATTATGACCAGTGATGATATTATTAATGGGTTTTCTACGGACACTCATTGCTCGATCTGTTATACTGAATTCAGCGAGACGTCCCCGTCTTACAACGATTTTAAAGTTCATGATCACTGTCATATCACTGGTGCGTATAAAGGAGCAAATCTCATCAATTTGCAGTTACGCATTAAGCCAAGTCAAATATAAAATTCCTGTAGTGCTTCATAACCTGGGTAGGTATGATGGCCATTTAATGATACAATCTGGCGCATCATCATGAAAGGCGTTAATAAGTATTACTTTTTATTTTAAAAAAACATGGAGAAATACACGACGTTTAAACTCGGACAATTACAGTTTATCGATTCTTTTCAATTTTTGAATTCTGAATTAATCTTGGACAAGTTAGTGAGCAATTTAGCGACAGAAATCACAAGTCGATCTTGTACCACTCACACTGACCTGCTCACGAGAAAAGATGTGTATTCCTACAAGCACATGACTGATTCTGACAACTTCGCCGAAACACAGTTGCCACCGATTGGAGCATTTTATTCGTCACTTGAGGGCAAGTAAAGAGATTATGAACATGCAAACAAAGTGTGTCCGTGTTTAATTGTAAAGCCACAGGTGACTATCATGATTTGTATCTGGGCAACGAAGTGTTGTTTCTGGCTGATGTCTTTGAAACATTTCGTGACAATGTCATGCAGGTGTTAAAATTAGACTCTGCACATTGCTTTTCGTCATCTGGTATGGCTTGGGATGCACTTCTATTAGAAACCAAAACCAAGTTGGAATTGCTTACCGATGTCGATATGCAGCTGTTTATCGAGCTCTTATTTCGTCAGGAATATCAACGACAAAACATCTATATGCGCGTGCAAACAACCCAAACATAGACAGGTATAATTCCTCTGTCCGAAACGGTTTCATCATGTATCTGTACTCCAATAACCTCTAAAGCTAGGCAATGATGCAACAGCTACCTATTGGTGGATTTTCGTGGACTGATCCAGTACACGTCGACATACAAAGGCACTTACACGATCATAATTGCTGTTGCATCATTTGACAAATGAAAGGAAGATTTCCATTGGTCAGAACATAAGCATGTGATCAGATCCTATTGCGTTTATTTCTGTACAAACTGCACGGATAACTACTTTATAGATTCTTCTATTGAGTCACGTGTAAGGTAACTAACGTAAACACTGAACCGGAAGGCATACACACTGCATGTCTTTAAAACGAAATGAAAACGATGGGTTTATATTTTATTGAGAAAATTGAACAACTTGTTGTGACAGAATCAAATAACACATCTGTGCACTTTCACTGCAGTTCGATACAAGTGAATTTAAAACAATAGGTAAATGGATATAGGGATTGGGAGGAGGGGGTTAAAGACTAACATTATAACAATCGGATTCACAGTCATACAATATAAGACGTCGACCTTGACAGTTACAATGTGGGGCTGGGTGGGTGATCCACTACACCTCCGATCGTTACTTTCAGTGTTTGTCTCTTGCGCTGTTTGATTATTGGACCATATCACTATTACTATTTACCGATACTCTTAATTTTATTTGTAAGTAGCCCCTGTAGATAGCCTAAACTACTAATCAACATGAAAATAGATTTAAAGACGCGAAAATCGGTTACTCACGTGTCTGAACAATAACGATTCGGCCAAGTCAAAATAAATTCGTGATATTATTAAATCGAAGAGTTATTTGTATGTCAAACAAAACAACACATCTTTTGATTTGAATATTGAACTTCTACTCAGATCACGTATACTAATTTAGATCAAAGATTAAGGTCAATCTGTGCCAAGTTCAAACCATAGATCGCGTACCATTGGTAGAATTATTTTTTTTTTATATTGACGTAGCTTTTACGTTGCAGATGGAGAATCCAGTGTTCTATAAATATCAACGCAGCAGACGCCTCAACGAGAATCCATACACTTAAACTGGCTCTAAAACTTATAGGAAATAACAATAAAAAATTAAAATTATAAAGAATTGCAATTATAAGGGTTTAACATTGCTTTTTTTCTGAGTTTATTGTGGTATAAACTGTCAATTGCCGACTCACACAGCTTAGATAACGTTTTTTTGCTGTGTGATTCGACAACTGACAGTTTATACCATGATAAACTCAGAAAGAAAAACATTAGACTCTTAAATAACGGCAACAGTGATAGCGGAGTCTTTACTGAGGTTTATTTAGAATTCCCTGAACAACTTCACCACTCTCATAACTATGATCTATCAGCACCAGCAGCGTTGTCAGTTCCTGGTGGGTGGTTGTCCTCCTATCAGAGCACAATCGTTGATGAATCAGGACGTAAAGTTGCTGAATGCATCAAGTTTTTTCCAAGTCTCAGAACCAGCAACAATTATGTATTAGTTTAGGCTATCTACAGGGTCTACTTACAAATAAAATTAAGAGTACGAAATCTGCTTTTTGTTGTTATTGTAGGGTTTAACGCCATTTTTCAGCACACGATAGGCTATACATGGCGGCCAGTATTAATGGTGGAGGAAGAACCCGGAAAAACCCGGGAAAGAACCACCGACCCACGAGAAGCTACTGGCAAGCTTTCTCACATACCCACGTTGGCTTAATCCGAGACTCGAACCCACGCAGACAGAGGTGAGATGGCAGTGATCCGTAACGGAGAGCGCTTTAGACCACTTGGCCACTCGGGGCCCCACGAAATCTGCAGTTGTACTTCCCGATAGTGAATGCGTATAAGTCCATTAAGTGGTTGGGTCTCGCCAAAGCACTTGAATCCCCCCATACATTAAACTGAATACGGATCTGACAACAAAGGCCACCAACAACTTGGGAAAAGATTTCATTAGGCTCATGAACAATTCCGCATTTTGCAAAACAAATGAGAATTTACGAAAACGAATTTTAGTCGACCTCGTTTTTGATAGTGGACAGGATAAGTATTGGAGGCTTATTACAGATCCAGCATTTGAATCTCGAAAGATCTTTTATGGTGAACTTTTTACTGTTCATAGTAAACACGTAAAACTCAAGTTGACAAAACCTATCTATGTTGATTCGTCAGTACTTGATTTCTCAAAGTTGCTCATATATAGTTTAATTACGAGAAGATCAAACTATTCTACCATCATCGTATCAAGATGCTTTATACCGACACCGACTCGCTGCTAATGCATATAACCATCGGTAACGTGGATTCAAATATCACTTCAAACATACTTGCGAACGAGTTTGAGACCAGCGATTATCCTATAGAACACCCATTGTTTAGCAATACCATTAAAAATATCTGGCAAATTTGAAGACGAATGTTCGGGTACACCAAACGAATAATATGTGGGACTTCGACCTAAAATGTATTCGATTGTGATTGGAGCGAAAAAAACATTATAAAGACCAAAGGTTTTTGTTATAAAAAAAGGATCTCAGGTATAATGTGTGTGTGTGTGTGTGTGTAATATCTTCGAGAGTGACGCGAATTCAAACACACAGCAAATATGATACGGCATCGAAAACATCACATGGGCGTATACTAATGCACCAAACTGAGCTTGCCACCGTTTGATACCAAGCTATAGCTATTTTCCGATGGAATTACAATTAAAAAAGCCACACGAAATAAAAACGAAGTCAAAGATTGATCATGATAAGACCCAAGAGAAAAAATCTGAACTAATGAAACCCGAACCATTTAACACGACTGAAGCAGATACCGCATACCATACGAATCAGCTCACATAACAAACTAGCAAAAAATACCCCAAGACCTGAAGATCCCGATATGCCACCACCTAAATTCTTTACGGATGAAGCTCGAAAGGTGATTTTGAATAACCTCATACGTATCGCTGTTAACATATCTTTCAAATGGGAAACAATATTGCGGAACCTGATCACAAATAAGAAACAAAAAAAATCTGGACAGAATTACCTAAATTGGTATTTTGGGAGATTACGGGACAGCAAAATACCAGCATTAAGAAGAGGAAAGGTTTTGTAAATGTCACCGAAAAATCTAGGACGGGAGATACCAGTAATGCCACCATAATGTGGTAAAAGCATGTTGACAAATACCTTCAAAGAAGACCCTCAATAGAGTATTCTCTGCCAAGTTCATCAAACAAGTATAGGGCCTTGATGGACTGTTTCATTCCCGGCCATAGGACAAGGCGAACGAGGCAACCGCCATGGGCCCCTCTCTTTCAGGCAATGCAACTTTATTGCTTGGGGCCCCGCGCTCATCGCTTGCTGCCCAGGGCTCCGCACATTCTAGGGCAGGGCCTGGACTGTTTGACCTAACTTCTTTGCCGATCGATTAGAAACACTTGCAGTATCAATTCGCGCTGGCAATAATACATCAGAAGTCATTGATGTGGTCACATCGATTAGTCAGCGGTTGCTTACCTGACATATCATGGACAAAGAACATCTCGCACACTGGTGCGTGAGATTGCTGAAGATATCAGCGCTGTATATTACGAAACTGTTGATGAGTTCTGAGGCGATTGAAACATTTCGAGTGTTGCGCAAGATATATGCTGCGTAGCAACATGTTGCAAATACAACCTAAAGAATTACCTCAATGACCACAATCTCGTCATGAAACTAAAATTTAATGCGACATTGTCTATACCCATTACCGCTGGGGGATCGCAGTAGCGTCGTTGCGAGTTTGTTACAGTCAACAGAATATCATATCGCAACCGTTTAGTGTTGACACGCATGACTTGCCAATATTTTCACCAGATGATGGATCAACTTGAGGTCTATCTATCTATCTAGCTGATGACGCAGTCACATTTGATAATTAAGCAACGGGTTGTGCGTGGTCAAATATGAAGTAAAGAGGAAAGTAATAGGACAGTCAGAAGAGTAATGATAAGAAAGGCAGAAAATAAGAAAAAGAGTGTCAATGTAAGTTTTCGTCCCTCCATCTTCAGACCAATCCGGCTACCATATCGGCGACGAGATAAGGAACCTCAACCGGAATAGCACTAAGAATCACTAGGTCTTACTTGTAGCTGACTAGTTCATTAAAATGTGATTTTGGAAAGCTCCCGATTGTGAGATACCAAGTCAGTAACTTCTGTAATTATTGCTGTTCCAAGTTCCTATTGTACATGGGAAGAAGTTGAACTTGAAACAATTTGTGGATGCTGACTTTAGATGGAACTTTTTCTAGTGGCTTGCCCTAGTTTGGCTATATGCCAGGGTTAGGTATTTGTCCGCTGGTATTTCCACCAGGTTGTTCGCAATCTTGTACAACATGGTCAGCTGAGCCTTGGTTCGCCTGGAATCGAGTGATTCCCACTGGAGATGGTTCAACATTGCACTGACACTGCTAGTGTTACGATATTTATTTGTGGTGAATCTAGCAGCTCTCCTCTGAACCATCTCTATCTTATTTATTAGATCTTTATTATGTGGGCTCCACACAGTCGAGCAGTACTCAAGACCTGGTCGAACCAGAATGAAATACGCTGCACTTTTTAAGTCTTCATTGTTGCTTTGGAGGTTGCGGCGCAGGAAACCAAGGTTGCCGTTCCCTTTTTTCCCTATATTGTCTATGTTCCTTTCCAAGAGAGGTATCTGGACAATTCAACCCCGAGATATATTGTTACCTGCTCATTGGCTAACTTGTGCTCCTTAACAGTATATTCGGACAAGATTGGTGATTTCTTCCTGTAAACTCTTAGGATACTGCATTTTTGTTTCTGGGCCAGTTGGTTCAGGTCTACTTGAAGGATCTCACAGTCCTTGGATGCATTTATTTCCCGGTAGACTATACAGTCATCTGCAAGAAGTATCGTGTTGGATATGACACTCGCAGGTAGATCATTGATGAACACCAGGAAGAGGATGGGACCCAAAACACTCGCTTGAGGTACCCCACTAACAACTGGTGCTGGGTATGACGTTGCTCCGGCTACTGTAACTCTCTGCGATCTCTCTGTCAGGAAATCTGTGGTCCATTTCTGGGTATTACCCCTGATGCCATAGTAGTCCAACTGACAGAGGAGTCTTTCATGGGAGACACGATCGAAAGCTTTACTGGAGTCAATGATAGAAAGTTCATACTGCTTCCGTCTGTCAAAGGATTTGGCGAGCTCATCACTAGGGTTATGAGCTGTGTTTCACAGCTTCGTCTGGCACGGAAACCATGATGCCATCAGTCTGTTAGAATTTTGAAGTGATCTAGATGTTGCATCATGTTGCTGACTATGATGTGTTCAAGAATTTTCAGCAGATACATGTAAATGAGACGTGTCTATAATATCCGGCCTTGACTCTTTCTCCATTTTTGAAGATAGCTGTAACGTTTGCTGTTTTCCACACATCAGGGACATAACCTGTTGAGAGGCACTTCTGGTAAATATAACTCAAGTATGGTGCACACTCTTCTGCTAGATCTTTCAAGATCCTTGCTGGAATCATATCTGGTCCTGTGGCCTTCTGTGGGTTAATATTCCGCATCAAGCTGTTTTCACCTTCTTCAGTAACTTGGATGTCAGGAATTGGTGGGTAACGATCTCCATGTAGACTTAGTAGAACACTCTTATCATCTTGTGTGAAGACTGACTGATACTGACGATCCAGTATGTTAGCCTTAGTAGAACTTCCCATAGACGCGTATGATATTACAATTAGTAATGAGAAAACCAAATAACAATTTGAGACTTTCTCCTCTATCGAGGCTAATATTTCTCGCCAAGATTCGGTAAAAATTTCTCTGAGTCACTTGGACTTCATGCTAAACTTTAATCAGCAAGTCACTGAAATTTGTCGGAAAACAATCAAATGTGCTAAAAGGATTTGGAAAATACCTTACAAACGAAGAAAGGTTGGTTGTGTATATCTCTTTTCTAATGGCAAACTTCAACCTCTCTCCTCAAACCTGGCATTTCAGCAATCTCACTAACATAAACAAACCTTAAAAGCCCCATGAAGGAGCTGTGAGAGTTGTCTTCAGTAATTTCACGAAACCTAACTCGGAACTCGTGGATTATGCAAATGTATCACATCTCCACATCCGAAGGAGGAAGACTTGAAGCATTCCAGATTTTAAACAAGAATGTTCATCATGCTTCAATGATCTGGCAGTTTTAAAAACAACTTTACTCTTTTAGGTTTGTAAACACGAGAGATCCCGAAAGTAAAAACATCCAGGCACGTGTTACAATCTTGTAGGTGTGCAGCAGGAAAATTATGGAAGTCTCTTCCCAATAATTTACGAACACCCTCAGATTTTAACAATTATAAATCTTCTATTAAAGACTTGGTCTGGGATCTTACTGCGTAAATGCTCCATATATATATATATATATATATATATATATATATATATAAGTTGATGCTGCTACCTTAATTGGCTGCATGCTTAGGATCTAAGTTTGTATAATGCTTGTACCAAACGACTGATTTAAATGTTGGCTTGTGTCGCCTACACATGGTTATGGATTTTGTATCGTATATGTGTACCTAGCATGTTTTGCATAGTCTTTCCTTGTCCTTGTATATTTAAAATCGGTATTCATTTAAATGCTCTCGTACGGATGCATTGGCCAGCCATTATTTTACCCAAAATATTTTAACACTGTATGTAAGCGTGGAAGACATTATATTGATGTACACTGACTTATCTGCGTTTAATTTTTAATAAGAAATTATGAGGGTGGTGGTGGTGGTGGTGATGGAGGTGGAATAGCTTTTGTTGTGTAATGGCCAGCCATTACGTGTATTTTAACACTTAAAAAAACCCAAACAATAGGAACATCACAATTTTAAGTAAGTACCATATGATTATTAAATGAATGGTCGTTTAAAGTCGACAAGTTAGCTCCAGCAAGCTTATGGTTCTTATTGTGTAATGCACAGGTGCTCGACGCGAGCTTAATGTTAAAAAAAAAAAAACAAAAAAAAACTAACAACCTGTGGGAAATAAATCATACCGAGTAACGAAATTACCTCAGATTACCCCCATGACCCGTTCTGACAAAAGACTATGTTAAACATACTATGGGAGTCTCTTAGCTTGCGTCGATCACCTGTGGTGTAATGCAACTCCGACTTAAAAATAAAATTTCTTATTCGGTTAGAGTTATGTCCCATGACGGATTGTTTAATGGAGGTTTAAGTCTTACAAGTCGAATGTACATGAAAGATTCATGGTTGGTTGCATCTATTTTGCACAGACTGACTTGGATGTTCAGCGACTGTGTACCTGCCGGATACTCCAAACTCTCATGACAAAGTATTACTCTGAGCGCGAACAAGAAACCGATGAACAAATTGCAATTGAAATGTTAATGTTACAGTTAAATTTTTCTTTGCCACAGATCCTTGATTTTGTCCGAGAAACTAAAAACACCCTCCCCAACTTCCATTTAGCACGTGATATAATCGCCTACCTAAACAAACCCCCTATCAGTTTTAATTTTGATATAACAAAAGTGAAATCTGGCCATTGTTCGAGAATATCTAGCCAGTTTAATACCGTAGATCCGAAGGCACTTGATTGATTCACTAAGCCTAATTGGACGTCCCTATGGTGACAAAACTGACCAGTCTGCCTAGGCTCAGAAGCTTACATAGGATCTGATAATAGGTTGAGCAACTGGTCACTCCTGTTTGCTTGAAACACCTGCTTCTGCCTGAAGCGCCTCCTCGTTATTCTTTCTTGTGACTTACACGGGTAGGCAAACCCCTCTTTGGTGACAGAAGTAGCCCTTTTTTCCACACCACCAGTTCCTTCCTGATGTACACTGTGTAGGGTTGTATACATGCACACACCAGTTGAGTTCCAAGATCCACTGTTGTCTTCCTGGATCAAACCAATCCAATTGGTTTACACCCTACATGATCCAAGCCTTTCGAGCAGTGAGTTTTATTAACACAAGTAATAACAAGATCTTTTTTTATCAAACCAATGTGTGTTCACACTGCTAACTGCTCAGACTGTAAAGTTCTATCAGTAAGCAATATAAAGCAATGTCAACATTTTTATAAAGTCTAAATGATTCCTATTGTATTTCATTTCCATTGAGTAAAACAGATTTTTTTTTATAACATGAGATAAGAAATCTGGGACTGCATATCCATACATATGCACAACATTGACAGGGATCAGTCATTCTGAAATTGCAACTTTTGGCCAGACTGTACCTTTAGATTCTGAACCTCCCAGCTTGGGGGTGGGGTGGGGTGGCACTACAGATATTACAGAATGAACTTCTGAGAGTGGCAGATGTAAGGTGAAGTTGTTTACATTTGCAGCAAACACAATGGAGAGAATATTGGCATACTTCTGAGTTAATTTTATGTACTGTGTCTGACATTTCTTTGGATATTTTACTCGTGGAAATTGTACATGATCTGAGCATACAGCTAACTAAAATGACTGCTCCCTTGTGCTCAAAACGTCAGCCTTAATTAGTCTAAAGTACGCTATCTTCAGCAGTTATTAAAACAGGGAAAGGAAATTTTGGCAGACTGGGAATACCGGCTTCTGAAAATGTAATGAATGAATGCAGAATGTAAAAATGTTATTAGCTCTTCTTTTTACAATTTACCTCCGAAGTCCAAGAAGTGACAATGACCAAGCAATGCTGCAGTTTTTTAAAGGTGCACATCTGAAGTAAGGGCAATCTGTATAATCTATAACCCATATTACGCACATCAGTCATACACCAAAATATTGGGAATTAAAAGTTCTTTCAACAATACTTATCTATATAAGTTTTTTTCTAATAGCCAGTATAACCAGTGAGGAAAATGGAAAAAATTCTTTTTCTTTAAGAATCTAACCCAGGTGCAAAACATGAAACTGTAGAGCACCACCTCAGTAAGTCCTCACCTTTTTATGACAGGTGGCTGAAATAGTAAATAGAAACAAACTAATCATTTTGCAGGCTACAGGATACGGCTTGTCGGTCCACATGTGGCCTGCAGGCCACATGTTTGAGATCCTGTATTGATGGATGAAATATCTTATTACTGAGTTGGATGATTATAGATTGTATGACTGCAGACTTTAAATGCATATGCGTTGGTATTTACCAGCCTTTAAATTTTCTTGCTTAGGTATTTACCAGCCTTTAAATTTGCTTGCTTAGGTATTTGCCAGCCTTTTAATAAACGTGGTTTGGTATTTACCAGGCTTTAAATTTGCTTGGTTTGATAACATATTTACCAGCCTTTAAATTTTGCTTGCTTTGGTATTTATCAGTCTTTAAATGCATATAGTTAGGTATTTACCAGCCTGTACATGTTGCTTGCTTTGGTATTTTACCAGCCTTTAAATGCATATGGTTAGGTATTTACTAGTCTTTAAATGCATATCGTTTGGTATTTACCAACCTTTGAATGCAATTTGGTTATGTATTTACCAGCCTTTAAATGCATATGGTTAGGTATTTACCAGTCTTTAAATGCATATTGTTAGGTATTTACCAGCATTTAAAATTGCATGGTTTGAGACTTACCAGGTATGTAAGGTGTTTCATGTTCCATTGGTCCTTGAGAAGAAAGAATGTGTAAGTCTGTTTTTGACTGGAGAATACTCTGCCTTTCAGTTCACCTTTCGGTGATAAGGATGTAAGAAAAATATAAATTTTGACAACTTTATTTCTAATTGTATTGAACATACAAAGATATTATATTTTGCATCCTCATGTGTTGATAGCCTAAACTTGTCTAGCATAGTACTTACAGTACTAGTGTTATAGTAGTTGTTAAAAATATCTGACAGCCCTATTTTAAAACATTTAAGTTTGGGGGTGTTGTAGTGGGTTTGTCAAGGTCTGCTACATAGGTACTTGATTGTATCACATATTTGATGATAATGTTTCTTTTGCCATGGATCAAAAACAGTGGATGGATACTCTAGAAGAGGTCTTACATATGTTTTATATGCTGTTTCATTTATCTTTGTTTTTCTTTTCTTGTTTTGATATATCTCTTGATGACTGTTAGTGTGTTCTTTGTTGTGGTTGTAATATTATTAGTAGATGTGAATGGTATTTCTGGTATACTGGTTTATGGTGGTATTTTTCCTGGTGGTAGGTACCATGGTACCTTTTCATTGTACCTGTACATTGGTAGTTTCTGTCCATAAGGAATGTATGGAAATTCCTGAGGAATCTTGTTATGATGTAAATGATATTAAGTCTATTTTCATTATTCATGACAAAGTAGTTCAACAAACTTTACAGAATGGTTGTTTCTGTAGCAAATTTATGTTGAATTTTACAAATATAATTACATTTATGAGCCTTTAATCACACGCTTGACAATATAATTACCGTTATGATTGTTTAATCACACATTTGACATGTGTCATGCCCACACAGTGGGCAAATGAAATGTGGTGAAACATATTTGAACCAATTGAAACTTTCAGATGTAATAAAGCAAAACAACAACAGCAGTAAAAACCCACATGTCATCTTTAAGCTACTTACTAATGTACGTGACTGTGTTAAGTATATGTATATTTTTATTAGTGTATTTTATTCAAGACAGGTTGTTGGAGATGTAATTATTCACAAAAACATGACTGATTGAGATGATGTCAGGGTAGTGTAGTTTAGAAGATGAGAGGTTGAGAGGGATGAAATTGACAACTGTTATGTAGTACATGTATGGGTATTTGCACTGTGCAGATGGTTGTTGTTGTAGTGCTTTAATGCCATTTTTCAGCACACGATAGGCTATACATGGCAGCCAGTATTAATGGTGGAGGAAGAACCCGGGAAAACCCTGAAAAGAACCACCAACCCACGAGAAGCTACTGGCAAGCTTTCTTACATACCCACATTGGCCGAATCCGAGACTCGAACCCAAGCAGACAGAGGTCACTGTGCAGATGGATCTAAAGGAATATAAATATTTGTTGTAGTAACTAATGTTAAGAGGACACAATAAAAATGTTCCTTTTTAGCTCTATACTGATAAGAAGACACTAAGTGATGGCCCGTTGTCCATCTGACATTTATCTCTCAGCACAAGTTTGTTATCACTGCTCCATCTAAACTACTTGGAGAGTTGCAATGACATTTTACACATGCATTCATCCCAAGGTCAAGTTTTTCCAAATTGAAAATGGTGTCAATTTGACATCCAATGTTTTCTATACAGCAGTCATCTTGAAAATCTTATTATCACTATGACTCCTGAATGGAAAGTCATATTGACACAGGGGTTTTCCTAAAAGACTTCTTGTGATGTCTAGTTGGTCCTAGATTAAAATGGTTGCACTCAGATATCCCAAATGGCTATCACAATGACCATCTTGAAATGGATGGATATATCTGATAACCAGTGTGGCTATTTGAATGGATGGTCCTATCAACATGGGTTTTCACTAAAGGACTTCTTATGATGTCTGGTTTGTACAAGATGAAAACTGTGCTGATCTGACAACCAGTATTACCACTATTGCAGCCATCTTGAAAATCTTGTTTATGCTACCCCTGAACAGAAAGTGATATTGACATGAAGTTTTCACTGGAAAACTTCTTATTGTGTGATGTTGATCTTAAATAAAAATTTTGTAAATCTGATGTTAAGTAAGGACACCACAGCAGCTAGCTTGAAAATCTTAGTTCTACTTCTCCTAGATAGATAGTCATATTGACATTGGATTTTAACCAGAAGACTTCTTATGATGTCTAGTTGGTACTTAATGAAAATGGAGCCAATCTGACATCCAGTGTGGCCACCATGGCAGCCATTTTGAAAATCATGTTATTGCTGCCCCTTGTAAATGGAAAAGAATTTGTTGTAAATGGTTACTGTTTGCTGGCCAGAACAAGTTGTTTCTTCATTAAAATGTAATGAAACCAAATAATTTATTATTATTATTATTATTATTTTCTTTGCTTTTAGTTCCCTAGCTTTACACTTTTATATGTTGATGAAACAGTAACCAAGTAAATGAAACAGTAACCAAGTTGATGAAACAGTAACCAAGTTGATGGCAGAAACAGAGGGAGAGTTGTTTCAGGCAAAGAAAGTGAAGGGCTGCTGGGAAAATCCATGGGAACCATGGCAACGACCTGGTGTATGGGCTTTCATGAGGTGGCTTCTCAAAGAGAAGGATAACAAAAACATTCCTCTGAACAATGAACAGGTTTGTATGTAATTATACAAAAAGTAACTATATTGATGAATTGATGTAAATAGTAGGATGAACTACACATTACAAAACTGAATTCTTGGGTAAAGAAGATGCTTGTAAATGTGCATTGAATAAGTTTATTTTTGGGAGACTTCTCTATACTTTTTAAATTTAAGTGTCATTTTAGTTAGACCACATAATTACTAATTTAAAAGGATTAAAATTACTGCCATCAAGCTTTATAGGTACAATAAATGAAAGTTATCAGCAATGATAAAACTTTCCTTCCAAACACATAAGATATTAAAAAATTTGTTGGTATTTTGTTTGGCAGGATATGGGAGCTATTATGACCATATTAAAAATTCTTAAACTGTTTAATCATATATACTTAGAATCATTCGAGTCCATAATGAAGCATAAACAAGACTAAAAATTAATTGGTGAACAAATATGTAATTGCAGTACAGTGTATCTCTTATTTTAATATCATTTATACCTGACCTGTTGCTGTTGTGTTACTTACCTTTCCAGGATGGAAATTACCATCATCAATTAAAAATTCCATTCTGCCATTACATGAAAAAATTGAGAGGTCCAGTCCCCCCCCCCCCCAGGCCCATGCTCCAGGGGTCATGCTACCAGGTGAAGTGGGTGACTTAAGTCGCCTTCTTCTGTTAGGAACACAAAAATGACTTTATGATTGTTTCTTAGATGTACATTGAGCAACAGTAGTTCATGGCTTTTGAGATGCTCTCTTGACCTAGCCAGGTAGTTTCAGTGTTGTGTTGTAGCCCAAAGCAAAATGTATTGCATGCATCAAATAGCTGGTGTTGATATAATTTGCATCAACAAGCTCTTGAAGATTCAAAGGAATGCATTTTAGTAACTGATTGACTATTAACCCTTTCCTGAGGAAGCTATCACTGCCTGATTTCATTTGATGATGAAAAGGTACCAGCTTGTGTCTTGAAACTTAAGCATCAATATGTAAATAGCAATTTGTAAATAGCAATTTGTAAATAGCAATATGTAAATAGCAATATGTAAATAGCAATTTGTGTTTCAGTCAGTGAAAAGGACTTGATAATTTGTACAAATATTAGCAGTTTTTGACATTTGGTTTGCATGATTTTCTTCATAAAATCAGATTGAAGTCAAAGACAAATATGACAGGGCTTCATAGGACTCAGGAGAAGATAATCGTTGGATCCCAGTAGGAATTGGGGTCCATCTCATGAGAAGATTATTTCATCACTGGAGAAGGGCAGTTCTGGATCCCAAAAGGGTACAGGATCCAGGCTGATCAAATCCCATAGCCTGATATCTTGAACTATACATTTTCAGTCAGACAAGTAAAATTTTCCATAGTGCTTGTCTTGACAAGTGTTTTGTTTTCCTATTTTAAAACAATTTGGGCAAGTGCTGTTTTCATATTTTAATCACTTTATCTGCCTTTTCCAGGCCATTCAGAGAGGGCATAATGAATGTTTGAATGTTTCTACATTTATTCATTCACATCCTAAAGTCAGTGGTCATTGATAAATGTGAAACAAGTTCTATTACTGCTTGACTGCATATTGGGCTAAGTGACCAAATTATCAGCCAGTTAAAATAGTTAAAATGAATCTGACATGATTACTTAGCACTGCTTTAAATGATCATTTATATTGTGTTTACTCAACACTGATACCCATGAGCAGATTACTCTTTGAGTCAATGCAGTGAAATTAATAATGAAAGGCCCTTTATCAGCACAAGTGTCTGGTTCATTTATGAACTGATTAAATGGCAGTAATGAGTCTTTAATATTTTTTAATTGATTATGCGGAAGATTTCAGCATGAGGTGTTGCATTTGAAGCAAAACAATTATGCTAAAGGAGTAGTCTGTGCTTGCATTTAAATAACAAAATATATGTTTTGATCACTTTAGTAGAAGTACTTGTCAAATGAGGTTATCTGTTCTGTCTGGATGAAATATTTCTGACCTCAGCCAGTATTTTTAACTGCAGAAACTAGTGTCTCATTTAATAATGCCCAGATGGAATCTTCTGTGCTTATTGTGTCTTTGTCATCCCCACCCCAAAAAAACTGTTGGGTAAAGCTTGTTTCATGAACCTTACCTTTAAAACTGTTTTGATGCTCCCTTTAATGTCCAAGAGAAGAAAGAGTGAACTTCATGCCCTGTCTATAGAAAAAGAGTGAACTTCATGCCCTGTCTATAGAAAAAAGAGTGAACTTCATGTCCTGTCTATAGAAAAAGAGTGAACTTCATGCCCTGTCTATAGAAAATGGTGAACTTCATGCCCTGTCTATAGAAAAAGAGTGAACTTCATGCCCTGTCTATAGAAAAAAGAGTGAACTTCATGCCCTGTCTATAGAAAAAGAGTGAACTTCATGCCCTGTCTATAGAAAACGGTGAACTTCATGCCCTATCTATAGAAAATGGTGAACTTCATGCCCTGTCTATAGAAAAAGAGTGAACTTCATGCCCTGTCTTTATAAAAAAAGAGTGAACTTCATGCCCTGTGTATAGAAAAAAGAGTGAACTTCATGCCCTGTCTATAGAAAAAGAGTGAACTTCATGCCCTGTCTATAGAAAAAAGAGTGAGCTTCATGTCCTGTCTATAGAAAAAGAGTGAACTTCATGCCCTGTTTATAGAAAAAGAGTGAGCTTCATGCCCTGTATATAGAAAAAGAGTGAACTTCATGCCCTGTCTATAGAAAAAAAAGTTGTTTAAGTTCAATGGATATTATGAATCTGCTTCTCTCATTTTTCAACTAGGTTTTTGCCAGAAAAACCTGCTTCTTTTGGTAACTCCATTCCCTACCGAGATCCCCAGTCTCAGTTGTATCTCTGCTGGGGATCAAGATCGACTCTTGTGCCATCCCCAGTCTCAGTTGTATCTCTGCTGGGGATCAAGATTGACTCTTGTGCCATCCCCAGTCTCAGTTGTATCTCTGCTGGGGATCAAGATCAACTCTTGTGCCATCCCCAGTCTCAGTTGTATCTCTGCTGGGGATCAAGATCAACTCTTGTACCCATGTAGAGCTTTACAGTTCTAGTTGGCTGCTTAAAGTGAGAAGAAGGTGCAGGAAGTGTCTGTTCTCTCTTTTATTGATATTTTTGATTCCACTATTTCTAGGTGGCTTGTCCTCACAATCAAGAGGAGTTTTCTGTCCCTTAATGAGAAAGACCTTCCTTTCATGAGGATTAATGCCAATGAGGTTCAAGCTTTTGCTACCTATGGGTCCATCTGACTCATTCATCACTGGGTTATATTATGAAAGTCACTCTTTGGTGGTCCCATCATCACTGGGTTATATTATGAAAGTCACTCTTTGGTGGTCTCATGCTCATTTCTCCTTCTGCTTTCAGTCTTTGGTACACTATAGCAAAGACATATTTTCTTTGTGGTAAATGGCCTAAGTTGACACCAACTTACAGTAGTGGACATTCATACAGAATGGTTGAGTACATCCTATTTTATACCAGTTTTTAGGTCATTAGCCTCCCATTACACCAACAAATTCAGCAGTTCATTAGTGACAGGTAATGTATTATTGATATAAAAACTGTTTTTGTAAAACTAATTTGAATGATATAATACTTACCTGTTGCTATCGCCATGTTCCATCCTTCCATCCCATTGTTATGTTCCATGAGGGACTGCTCCAGTGGCCTAAGTGGTTTGAGTGTCCACCTCGGATGCAGGAGATTGCAGGTTCGAACCCCAGCCAAGTCATACCAAAGATTTATAAAAATGGTACTAACATCTGCCTCACTAGGCGCTTAACATTAAGAGGTTAGTGTTAGGAATGGTTGGCCTGGTGTCAGGATAATGCGACTGGGTGGGACATGATGCTGCATGCCTGAGGCATAATGCCCCAGTGCTAGACATCACTGTAACTGCCACCATGCAGACATCATAGCGATATGACTGAAACTTTTTTAAAGCTACATTAAAAATTCAAATCACACACGCACACATGTTCCATGAGTAGTCTGTGTTCCTAAGGGAGAGGATGGCTACTGTGCTTGGGCCTGTAATGTAGCAGACAGATTGTCGGTGTTCTTTTTGATTTTGAACTTTTAGAACTTTCCATATGAGAGGATGGAATATTTTTTATGGATGAGGGTAATATAAATCCTGGAAAGGTAAGCAATAGCAACAGATAAGTATTACATAAGTAAAACCACTTTTAACATGACTACATGACTGTTTTGACTCAAAATGCTGGAAGCTGAGATCACTGCATCTGTGTGAATGATTTTCTCTCTAGAATGTCAAACTTCTGCTTCATGATACTTAAAGTCATTGAAATTAGTGGAAACTGACCATTTATTGATACATTGTAAGAAATATTAAATGTAATATTAAAAATTAATTTTTGCTATATTTGAAAGACATTTTTTGGAGTGTTTTTTTAAAATAATAGCAGCCTTACATGTGACAAAACACATAAGTCAGCTTAGGACAAATTGGGAGATTTGCAAAATGTGGTTAGGAGTTTGACTTTAAAAGAGGGAGTACTTCTAATGAGAATGGCAAATATTTAATTGTGGCATATGTCTGTAATTTTCTTATCCCTTTGAGGACCCAAAGACTGGGTCACTAAGTGAGTAGTGTTTGTCTGTATGCAAACTTTTGTGTGATTTCCAAGTCAGAAATCATTATTTGACTGTACCTGAAAAATGATCTACTGCAGTAAATAGGAGATTATGTTTGGCTATAAAGTTGTCAGACATTGTCTTGGCACATACATCATGATCCACAGTTGATGCAGATTCTGCAAACATGGATTTCAGTGATGGTGTATTTGTTGTTCAATTTATTATGTTTTGATGATGATGAACTTTCTGTACGATGTGGAATGTCATTTTTACCATCATAGCGGACCTATAAATTAGCTTTATAGGAAAAACAGAATGCATATTCATGTCCTGTGAACTAGATTCCAACCACTCAAATTCATGTTTCCTTCCATCACTGAAATTTGTGTGATATTTCAAATTACTACTGATCAAACACAGGATAGACTCTAGTCCATCTCAACAACTTTAAGCACTGACACAGAACTGACCCTGCAGAGAGAATCAAAGTAATGCTAAATATTTTATGCTGATTCAGTGCTTTAGTAATCCAACCACAATCAGTTAATGTCTTTAATTGGTTCAGAATTACTTCTGATCACACAAAATAGTCCACATTGACAAACTTAAGACAGTGAAGCGAATCTGACTCAAAGAGATGTTAATTGTTTGTTGCTTCTTGAAATTAGCAGCTAAATTGTACTGCCCTTCTTATGCCAGTTCAGTCATGTGAACACAGGCAATATTACCATAAATATACGAGAAGCAAGGTGAGAATTTTTTTATAAAAAAATACAAATTTTCAAGAATAATTTTGCATATAAGGGAGATTTCTGTGAGTGATGGGAGACCCTCCTGACTGGGAGGTTCATTTGTATGAAACATTATTATAACTTATCCTTGGGTCTTATCATTTGGGGATAGAAGATCTACATATAAGACCCATGGAAAATTTGGGGATAGAAGATCTACATATAAGACCCATGAAAAATTTGGGGATAGAAGATCTACATATCAGACCCATGAAAAATTTGGGGATAGAAGATCTACATATCAGACCCATGAAAAATTTGGGGATAGAAGATCTACATATCAGACCCATGAAAAATTTGGGGATAGAAGATCTACATATAAGACCCATGGAAAATTTGGGTATAGAAGATCTACATATCAGACCCATGAAAAATTTGGGGATAGAAGATCTACATATAAGACCCATGAAAAATTTGGGGATAGAAGATCTACATATCAGACCCATGAAAAATTTGGGGATAGAAGATCTACATATTAGACCCATAGAAGATCTACATATCAGACCCATGGAAAATTTGGGGATAGAAGATCTACATATATGACCCATGGAAAATTTGGGGATAGAAGATCTACATATAAGACCCATGGAAAATTTGGGGATAGAAGATCTACATATATGACCCATGGAAAATTTGGGGATAGAAGATCTACATATAAGGCCCATGGAAAATTTGGGGATAGAAGATCTACATATAAGACCCATGGAAAATTTGGGGATAGAAGATCTACATATAAGACCCATGGAAAATTTGGGGATAGAAGATCTACATATCAGACCCATGAAAAATTTGGGGATAGAAGATCTACATATAAGACCCATGGAAAATTTGGGTATAGAAGATCTACATATCAGACCCATGAAAAATTTGGGGATAGAAGATCTACATATAAGACCCATGGAAAATTTGGGGATAGAAGATCTACATATCAGACCCATGAAAAATTTGGGGATAGAAGATCTACATATAAGGCCCATGGAAAATTTGGGGATAGAAGATCTACATATAAGACCCTTGAAAAATTTGGGGATAGAAGATCTACATATATGACCCATGGAAAATTTGGGGATAGAAGATCTACATATCAGACCCATGGAAAATTTGGGGATAGAAGATCTACATATAAGACCCATGGAAAATTTGGGGATAGAAGATCTACATATATGACCCATGGAAAATTTGGGGATAGAAGATCTACATATAAGGCCCATGGAAAATTTGGGGATAGAAGATCTACATCTATGACCCATGGAAAATTTGGGGATAGAAGATCTACATATAAGGCCCATGGAAAATTTGGGGATAGAAGATCTACATATCAGACCCATGGAAAATTTGGGGATAGAAGATCTACATATATGACCCATGGAAAATTTGGGGATAGAAGATCTACATATCAGACCCATGAAAAATTTGGGGATAGAAGATCTACATATAAGACCCATGGAAAATTTGGGGATAGAAGATCTACATATCAGACCCATGAAAAATTTGGGGATAGAAGATCTACATATCAGACCCATGAAAAATTTGGGGATAGAAGATCTACATATAAGACCCTTGAAAAATTTGGGGATAGAAGATCTACATATCAGACCCATGGAAAATTTGGGGATAGAAGATCTACATATCAGACCCATGGAAAATTTGGGGATAGAAGATCTACATATAAGACCCATGGAAAATTTGGGGATAGAAGATCTACATATATGACCCATGGAAAATTTGGGGATAGAAGATCTACATATAAGGCCCATGGAAAATTTGGGGATAGAAGATCTACATATAAGACCCATGAAAAATTTGGGGATAGAAGATCTACATATCAGACCCATGGAAAATTTGGGGATAGAAGATCTACATATCAGACCCATGGAAAATTTGGGGATAGAAGATCTACATATATGACCCATGGAAAATTTGGGGATAGAAGATCTACATATAAGGCCTATGGAAAATTTGGGGATAGAAGATCTACATATAAGACCCATGAAAAATTTGGGGATAGAAGATCTACATATAAGACCCATGGAAAATTTGGGTATAGAAGATCTACATATCAGACCCATGAAAAATTTGGGGATAGAAGATCTACATATAAGACCCATGGAAAATTTGGGGATAGAAGATCTACATATCAGACCCATGAAAAATATGGGGATAGAAGATCTACATATAAGGCCCATGGAAAATTTGGGGATAGAAGATCTACATATAAGACCCATGAAAAATTTGGGGATAGAAGATCTACATATCAGACCCATGGAAAATTTGCGGATAGAAGATCTACATATCAGACCCATGGAAAATTTGGGGATAGAAGATCTACATATAAGACCCATGGAAAATTTGGGGATAGAAGATCTACATATATGACCCATGGAAAATTTGGAGATAGAAGATCTACATATAAGGCCCATGGAAAATTTGGGGATAGAAGATCTACATATAAGACCCATGAAAAATTTGGGGACAGAAGATCTACATATCAGACCCATGGAAAATTTGGGGATAGAAGATCTACATATCAGACCCATGGAAAATTTGGGGATAGAAGATCTACATATATGACCCATGGAAAATTTGGGGATAGAAGATCTACATATAAGGCCCATGGAAAATTTGGGGATAGAAGATCTACATATCAGACCCATGGAAAATTTGGGGATAGAAGATCTACATATCAGACCCACGGAAAATTTGGGGATAGAAGATCTACATATCAGACCCATGGAAAATTTGGGGATAGAAGATCTACATATAAGGCCCATGGAAAATTTGGGGATAGAAGATCTACATATAAGGCCCATGGAAAATTTGGGGATAGAAGATCTACATATAAGACCCATGGAAAATTTGGGGATAGAAGATCTACATATCAGACCCATGGAAAATTTGGGGATAGAAGATCTACATATATGACCCATGGAAAATTTGGGGATAGAAGATATTCATATAAGACCCATGGAAAATTTGGGGATAGAAGATCTACATATATGACCCATGGAAAATTTGGGGATAGAAGATCTACATATAAGGCCCATGGAAAATTTGGGGATAGAAGATCTACATATAAGACCCATGGAAAATTTGGGGATAGAAGATCTACATATCAGACCCATGGAAAATTTGGGGATAGAAGATCTACATATATGACCCATGGAAAATTTGGGGATAGAAGATCTACATATAAGGCCTATGGAAAATTTGGGGATAGAAGATCTACATATAAGACCCATGGAAAATTTGGGGATAGAAGATCTACATATCAGACCCATGGAAAATTTGGGGATAGAAGATCTACATATAAGACCCATGGAAAATTTGGGTATAGAAGATCTACATATCAGACCCATGAAAAATTTGGGGATAGAAGATCTACATATAAGACCCATGAAAAATTTGGGGATAGAAGATCTACATATCAGACCCATGGAAAATTTGGGGATAGAAGATCTACATATAAGACCCATGGAAAATTTGGGTATAGAAGATCTACATATCAGACCCATGAAAAATTTGGGGATAGAAGATCTACATATCAGACCCATGGAAAATTTGGGGATAGAAGATCTACATATAAGACCCATGGAAAATTTGGGGATAGAAGATCTACATATAAGACCCATGAAAAATTTGGGGATAGAAGATCTACATATAAGACCCATGGAAAATTTGGGGATAGAAGATCTACATATAAGACCCATGGAAAATTTGGGGATAGAAGATCTACATATCAGACCCATGAAAAATTTGGGGATAGAAGATCTACATATCAGACCCATGGAAAATTTGGGGATAGAAGATCTACATATAAGACCCATGGAAAATTTGGGGATAGAAGATCTACATATCAGACCCATGAAAAATTTGGGGATAGAAGATCTACATATCAGACCCATGAAAAATTTGGGGATAGAAGATCTACATATAAGACCCATGGAAAATTTGGGGATAGAAGATCTACATATCAGACCCATGAAAAATTTGGGGATAGAAGATCTACATATATGACGCATGAAAAATTTGGGGATAGAAGATCTACATATAAGACCCATGGAAAATTTGGGGATAGAAGATCTACATATATGACCCATGAAAAATTTGGGGATAGAAGATCTACATATCAGACCCATGAAAAATTTGGGGGTAGAAGATCTACATATCAGACCCATGAAAAATTTGGGGATAGAAGATCTACATATATGACCCATGGAAAATTTGGGGATAGAAGATCTACATATAAGACCCATGGAAAATTTGGGGATAGAAGATCTACATATATGACCCATGAAAAATTTGGGGATAGAAGATCTACATATCAGACCCATGAAAAATTTGGGGATAGAAGATCTACATATCAGACCCATGGAAAATTTGGGGATAGAAGATCTACATATAAGACCCATGGAAAATTTGGGGATAGAAGATCTACATATAAGGCCCATGGAAAATTTGGGGATAGAAGATCTACATATAAGACCCATGGAAAATTTGGGGATAGAAGATCTACATATAAGACCCATGGAAAATTTGGGTATAGAAGATCTACATATCAGACCCATGGAAAATTTGGGGATAGAAGATCTACATATAAGACCCATGGAAAATTTGGGTATAGAAGATCTACATATCAGACCCATGGAAAATTTGGGGATAGAAGATCTACATATATGACCCATGAAAAATTTGGGGATAGAAGATCTACATATCAGACCCATGAAAAATTTGGGGATAGAAGATCTACATATCAGACCCATGGAAAATTTGGGGATAGAAGATCTACATATAAGACCCATGGAAAATTTGGGGATAGAAGATCTACATATAAGGCCCATGGAAAATTTGGGGATAGAAGATCTACATATCAGACCCATGGAAAATTTGGGGATAGAAGATCTACATATAAGACCCATAGAAAATTTGGGTATAGAAGATCTACATATAAGACCCATGAAAAATTTGGGGATAGAAGATCTACATATCAGACCCATGAAGAATTTGGGGATAGAAGATCTACATATATGACCCATGGAAAATTTGGGGATAGAAGTCTACATATAAGACCCATGGAAAATTTGGGGATAGAAGATCTACATATATGACCCATGAAAAATTTGGAGATAGAAGATCTACATATCAGACCCATGAAAAATTTGGGGATAGAAGATCTACATATCAGACCCATGAAAAATTTGGGGATAGAAGATCTACATATAAGACCCATGGAAAATTTGGGGATAGAAGATCTACATATCAGACCCATGAAAAATTTGGGGATAGAAGATCTACATATCAGACCCATGAAAAATTTGGGGATAGAAGATCTACATATAAGACCCATGGAAAATTTGGGGATAGAAGATCTACATATATGACCCATGGAAAATTTGGGGATAGAAGATCTACATATCAGACCCATGGAAAATTTGGGGATAGAAGATCTACATATAAGACCCATGGAAAATTTGGGGATAGAAGATCTACATATATGACCCATGGAAAATTTGGGGATAGAAGATCTACATATCAGACCCATGGAAAATTTGGGGATAGAAGATCTACATATATGACCCATGGAAAATTTGGGGATAGAAGATCTACATATATGACCCATGGAAAATTTGGGGATAGAAGATCTACATATAAGGCCCATGGAAAATTTGGGGATAGAAGATCTACATATATGACCCATGGAAAATTTGGGGATAGAAGATCTACATATAAGGCCCATGGAAAATTTGGGGATAGAAGATCTACATATCAGACCCATGAAAAATTTGGGGATAGAAGATCTACATATCAGACCCATGAAAAATTTGGGGATAGAAGATCTACATATCAGACCCATGAAAAATTTGGGGATAGAAGATCTACATATCAGACCCATGGAAAATTTGGGGATAGAAGATCTACATATAAGACCCATGGAAAATTTGGGGATAGAAGATCTACATATATGACCCATGGAAAATTTGGGGATAGAAGATCTACATATCAGACCCATGGAAAATTTGGGGATAGAAGATCTACATATATGACCCATGGAAAATTTGGGGATAGAAGATCCACATATATGACCCATGGAAAATTTGGGGATAGAAGATCTACATATAAGGCCCATGGAAAATTTGGGGATAGAAGATCTACATATATGACCCATGGAAAATTTGGGGATAGAAGATCTACATATAAGGCCCATGGAAAATTTGGGGATAGAAGATCTACATATAAGGCCCATGGAAAATTTGGGGATAGAAGATCTACATATAAGACCCATGGAAAATTTGGGGATAGAAGATCTACATATAAGGCCCATGGAAAATTTGGGGATAGAAGATCTACATATCAGACCCATGAAAAATTTGGGGATAGAAGATCTACATATAAGACCCATGAAAAATTTGGGGATAGAAGATCTACATATCAGACCCATGAAAAATTTGGGGATAGAAGATCTACATATAGGGCCCATGGAAAATTTGGGGATAGAAGATCTACATATATGACCCATGGAAAATTTGGGGATAGAAGATCTACATATAAGGCCCATGGAAAATTTGGGGATAGAAGATCTACATATAAGACCCATGGAAAATTTGGGGATAGAAGATCTACATATAAGACCCATGGAAAATTTTACATCTTCTCTTTAACGACTTGAAAGCAAATCCCATAAATAAATATAAAATGCATGAAGCTGATTGAGCTCATTCATTGACTGATACTTGTTGATCAGTTGAATAGACATTTAAAAATAGTGTTGTCATAGTTTCATCCGCCTAGTCTGCCACTTTGTTGGATACTGTGACAAGAATAATGTGTTTTGGTTCATTTTCATTTCCCATTAGGAATGTATATGTTTCTTAAATCTGGCCCGGCATTGTTAACAGAGGCTGACTTTCACATATTTGAAGCAGCTGGACTGAGAACATTCTTCTGCTTGGACATCCTGTGCAGAACATCCCATTGTTTTGTTGTACCATATATACTCAGTTATAAGAAGAGTCCAACTGCAAATTACACAGACCAAGTTCTGCCATCACATAATGCACTGGCAGATCTTGGACTGTAAAGTTTGTTAGAGTAATCAGTAGAACAAACAATAAAGACCCTGATCTGCAGGAGCATTATGCTTTGGAAGATCAGGCTTTTTGTTGTTTGCAGTTTACCTTGACTTATAAGCAAATATATACGATATATCAGCCATGAGCACTGGCCCAGTTATTTGCTGCTGAGACTCCTTAACTTGATTGGATTAAAGTTATCATTCTGATCATCTCTCTTTCTCTTATTCGTAAAGGTTAATACATGTTATGTGTATTGCACATTGTGACATCCATGTGCAAACTAAATTAAAGGTTGATACATGTTATGTGTATTGCACATTGTGACATCCATGTGCAAACTAAATTAAAGGTTGATACATGTTATGTGTATTGCACATTGTGACATCCATGTGCAAACTGAATTAAAGGTTAATACATGTTATGTGTATTGCACATTGTGACAGGCATGTGCAAACTAAATCCCACAGGCCTGCAACCTCTTTTTATCTGTTTGTTTGTATCATAGGCTGTAGCCTTAAAAATTGTTCATCCAGACCATGCCCTGGGGGAAGTTGTACATATCAGATCTAGGATACTCCGAGGAAAATAATAGTGCTGTGCCTTTCCAGTGAACTTATTAATTAGTAGGTACTTATTCACAGGGAATTTACCATAAACAACCTGTTTTATTGGCTGTTGACTCTGTGAACAATGTTAGGAAAGCATGGATAGGATTTATGTTTGCTTGATTGATTTTTATTATGCAGTTATTTTTAGTATCATTACTTTTATTTGAAACAAAGCTTCAATTGTATTTCTTGTAATAACAAAGCTGACAAAGTGGAGATGCTTGAAAGTATGCCATCAGTATAGATGGGTCTCCTGGGCCCAACAGCGTGTTGCTTAATCTGCTTTTTTCTGGAATTATGTATGATTAAATACAAGAAAAAGAAATATTTTGCAATTGGTCAAAATATACTGTGAAACATGCCTGGCATATATAAAGGTTCTATATATGTATCTATCTATTTATATACATATCTATCTATGTATCCGCCTGTCTCTCTCTCTCTCTGTCCCTCTCTCTCTCTCTCTCTCTTTATATATATATATATATATATATATATATATATATATATATATATATATATATATATTCAGTTCACTCAAGGGAAAAGGCAAAAATGAGCATTGCACAAAGGTGTCCATTGTGCACATATTCACCATTTAAGATTTATTTATGAACAAATACCATGCACCGAATATAGTTGTTGTTGTTATTATTATTATTATTATTATTATTATTGCATTATCAACATTGCTTTAAGTGCAATCAAAACAGGAAAGTCATAATTACAGGTATATGTTGTTCTCTCCCAAAATTATATTCCACACAAGATTACTTATTTTAATCCATCCTAGAAATAAAATCAGCATTGACACTGATCTTTGTTCAGGCTATAAATCATCATTGACACTGATCTTAGTTTGTTCAGGCTATAAATCATCATTGACACCAATCTTAGTTTGTTTAGGCTATAAATCATCATTGACACCAATCTTAGTTTGTTCAGGCTATAAATCATCATTGGCACCAGTCTTAGTTTGTTCAGGCTATAAATCATCATTGACACCAATCTTAGTTTGTTCAGGCTATAAATCATCATTGGCACCAGTCTTAGTTTGTTCAGGCTATAAATCATCATTGACACTGATCTTAGTTTGTTCAGGCTATAAATCATCATTGACACCAATCTTAGTTTGTTCAGGCTATAAATCATCATTGGCACCAGTCTTAGTTTGTTCAGGCTATAAATCATCATTGGCACCAATCTTAGTTTGTTCAGGCTATAAATCATCATTGACACCAATCTTAGTTTGTTCAGGCTATAAATCATCATTGGCACCAGTCTTAGTTTGTTCAGGCTATAAATCATCATTGGCACCAATCTTAGTTTGTTCAGGCTATAAATCATCATTGACACCAATCTTAGTTTGTTCAGGCTATAAATCATCATTGACACCAATCTTAGTTTGTTCAGGCTATAAATCATCATTGACGCCAATCTTAGTTTGTTCAGGCTATAAATCATCATTGACACCGATCTTAGTTTGTTCAGGCTATAAATCATCATTGGCACCAGTCTTAGTTTGTTCAGGCTATAAATCATCATTGGCACCAGTCTTAGTTTGTTCAGGCTATAAATCATCATTGAAACCGATCTTAGTTTGTTCAGGCTATAAATCATCATTGACACCGATCTTAGTTTGTTCAGGCTATAAATCATCATTGAAACCGATCTTAGTTTGTTCAGGCTATAAATCATCATTGACACCGATCTTAGTTTGTTCAGGCTATAAATCATCATTGACACTGATCTTAGTTTGTTCAGGCTATAAATCATCATTGACACCAATCTTAGTTTGTTCAGGCTATAAATCATCATTGACACCAATCTTAGTTTGTTCAGGCTATAAATCATCATTGACACCGATCTTAGTTTGTTCAGGCTATAAATCATCATTGGCACCAGTCTTAGTTTGTTCAGGCTATAAATCATCATTGACACCAATCTTAGTTTGTTCAGGCTATAAATCATCATTGGCACCAGTCTTAGTTTGTTCAGGCTATAAATCATCATTGAAACCGATCTTAGTTTGTTCAGGCTATAAATCATCATTGACACTGATCTTAGTTTGTTCAGGCTATAAATCATCATTGGCACCAATCTTAGTTTGTTCAGGCTATAAATCATCATTGACACCGATCTTAGTTTGTTCAGGCTATAAATCATCATTGGCACCAATCTTAGTTTGTTCAGGCTATAAATCATCATTGACACCGATCTTAGTTTGTTCAGGCTATAAATCATCATTGACACCTATCTTAGTTTGTTCAGGCTATAAATCATCATTGTCACCGATCTTAGTTTGTTCAGGCTATAAATCATCATTGACACCGATCTTAGTTTGTTCAGGCTATAAATCATCATTGACACCGATCTTAGTTTGTTCAAGGCTATAAATCAGTATCTGGAATAGTCAGTTGCCCAACTTGCTAAGGGCATAAACATTTGGCTTATGTGAGAAGTCTAATGAACAGAAAATCAAAAGTAGCCATATGTGACTATTCTTTGCGACTCATAAACTGAAACTTCACCTGCCTTCATGAATATGTTTTGAATATTGAATGACCCCTGACTCTGTTGAAAAGGGATGTAACTCATATTTTGTTTTCAAAGAAGAACATGTTTTCTTCGTAGATAGCTTTAAATTACAGGTAAATAGATGAAGATATCTATGGTGACACTGGCACAAAAGATGACTTCCATTTCTGCTGCAATAACTCAGCTATATGTACTTTTTCCTTCATTCAGAATTTCTGTGATCCACTTCTGTAAGAATAATAATCACATTGCTTTCAAAGTCAACATGTTGACAATTTTGAGTTTGACTGACAGTGTGACTGGAGTACAGTAAATACTATCACAACATGAAATACAGTGCCATGCTCATCAAAGAAATGAAGACTTTGAATTTGCATACTTGGAGCGCTCACTGCTTATACACCCCAGTAACTGCGTAAGTCAGCGTAAAACCAAGGCTGCTGATCACCAAGGGCAGGTTATGTTGAAAACATGGTATTTATATAGGAATTTTGCCTGGGAAAATTGTAATGGCTCTTGTGACAATGTGATCACTGAACACAGGTAACCGTATGTATGTATGTGTGTATTTATGTATGTACGTACATGTGTGTGTATATTACATACGTACGTATGTATGTAATATACACACACATGAACACCCATTGTTTTAGACTTTCATTGTATTATTGCAATCCTTTTGAATTAACAATCTTGATCTTTTGTCATGTAATTGAGATCTTGGTATTACATATTGAGATCTAGGTATTACATGTTGAGATCAAGGTATTACAGTTTGAGGTCTAGGTATTAAAATATCTGTTAATCTAGCAGCATCAGTATCAACATTAGCAGCAGGGGGGGCGAATCAGACATTTTGTCCAATCGTCATTTGGTTTAATTGATACTTTCTGCACTCAGCGGATCCGGTGTCGTCAGCGCCCGGTAAAAAAAAAACGACACGGTCGTCGGGGGATCGTCCAATCGTCATTTGGTTTAATTAATACCTTCTGCGCGCCGATCCCGGCGTCGTCAGCGTCCGGTAAAAAAGCGCGACGACCGCGTCGATGTCATCGCCCCCCCTGCTGCTAAGAGTTACAATGATCTTACAAACAGAGTGATCACTAACTCCTCCTCTTGTAGATCAATTAGGTTATTTGACTGATCGGTAAGTCTGAAATTAATTCTCGTTAAAAACCGATTATGGCATCGCATATAGACCGGATTAATCGGACTCTCAACGATTAAAAATCCCGGAGGGGCTGTTGGTGAAAATGAATAAAGGATATACCCCTGTTGAGTCTGGTTTGATTGCTTGGTATCCACCTGGTAACTCCCTTCGATAACATCACACATTAGATTGATTGCTATCACCGATGCAATATTTACGTTGTATGGAGCAATATGCCTACCACCCTCTCCGTTATCGTGTCTGAGGATAATTGATGGACCGAGAAAATCATTAAGAGATTTTCTTAGTTCTGGTGCGTTGTATCCTGGAAACTCAAGATCGGGTAAATCGTCTTCTGTGATATTATACTCGGTTAAAAATTTTTGTTTATTATCATCGCTGTTAGCGGATATTGTCTCAACGATTCGCTTATTAATATATTCCATGTCTGATATAAGTTGATTTAACACCTCAGCGTGTTTTTGTGCTTTTGTTTTCCGTAGCTGTCCTAGTTGTGATTGGTAAATATAATTAATCTTGGCAAACGCACCAGTGATATCATTTAAACCAACTGTGACCACGGCGGATGATTCAGGAGTTTCCTTATACGGAAAATACCATTGCATGGTATTCCTGTTTTGAAATATAAACCTACTGGGTAATAACGTGCTTTTTATAATAGACAAATCATCTCGATAAGTGGGATCAATCTCATGATACGATTGCGCACTCGTGTGCAAGTCCTCGGGGATTCCATGAGGTGGATTCTTAGGCCATCCTAGTATGGTTCTTATTGAACTGTTATAAATATCAACCATATACCCCGGTGTGCTTATTTCAATCGTCGACGATAACGTCGGTTCATGAACCGTAATAGCGATTTTTGATTCTTTTCCTGTGATTGATTTTATCCTGCGTTGAAATTCTTTATTGATTTGTTCTATTTGGTATGACCCAGTTGGTATTGTAACCTCCTTCCAGTCTAGGGTCCCATCGGGTTTATTTGTCCATGCAAAAACCAGCGAGTTATTAGGTTGTTGTCCGTTAAATGCATCCGCTCGGATATTAGGCCAACTGTGATATACTCGCAATTTTGCCAGCGCTATTTCCTTCACTGGAAGCCAATGTGGGCATGTGAGAAAGCTTGTCAGTAGCTTCTCGTGGGTCGGTGGTTCTTTCCAGGGTTTTCCGGGTTCTTCCTCCACCATTAATACTGGCCGCCATGTATAGCCTATCGTGCTGAAAAATGGCGTTAAACCCCACAACAACAACAAAAAATCCTTCACTGGAACCGGTGATGGGAAGTTCACACTGAATTCGGGTTTCGTTGACGTTATCGATATCATACTTGTTTGTACCAGAGTGGTGTTCTCCGCGATCCGTTGAAGCAACTGAAACCCTTCGGGGGTTAGTGACATTATTATTATTCGTTGTTTTTAGTGTCTAATTTTGACAACCTGCTTGTTTTAAGCCCATTGAAGTGTTTTCGGCTTCCAGTTGAAAATTTTCGATTTTTGACATCACGGAGCCATACAACTGGACCATCGTGGAGAATTCAACATCAGATATGAACGAATTATCAATCGACAACGAGATTAACCTGGATAATTTTGAGTACGCGTCGGATACTATTTGATGTTTTACTGTATACTCGTTGAGTTTTTTCTGAGAACATGATGATATCTTTCTAGCGATTGCGTTGGCGACTCCAGCAATTGTTGTCGCCGCGGAGATAGCGATTGAAACGGTGATTGGAGCCATCATGGTCATCGTGGATGAAATGACACCGGCACTAGCTACTATACCGGACACCGAGTATACGGCCACGTCGATGGCGGTCATTTTACGACGGTATTTTTTTATTTTTGCGCGGTATTGTTCGGAAAGCGTTTTCAAGTTCGCGGAGAATTCTTTTGCGGTATCGAATCGATATTGATGTGACATCGGTAATACCTCTGATTCAATTGCTTTGGTGGTCATTTTTATTCTAAAAGAACTATTGTTTTCAATTACTTACTTAGATCCACCACGAATTCCACATACCATGTAATGTTTGCCCTGACTAAATTTCTATCAACGGTCATAATTGTAAACGGTTCAGTTTCGTCCTTGTCCATAATTATTGATATTGTATTGTTAAACCCGAATGAACTCGACGATAATATATTAAACTGCATCATTGAAACCAGTGTCAATCGATAAATGCCCTTAACAGTTGCGGTGATATTTACTATATTCTGTGTAGGAGTCCAATCGAATGATCCATGCCGAATTGTGTACACTGTGTTGATGGCGTTCTCATGAGGGATTTTTATTTTTTCGAGTTGCTCTGTCATTCTAGGTAGTTTGTCTTTAATCGCTGTAACATAAGTTTTGATTGTTTCTATTTCCCGTGTATTCTCGGTCATACTTTTTTTGTTCGCTGCAACATCAAGTTTTATTGTTCCTATTTCATATATATGCACGTCTATACTTTTTTTGTTCACTGCAACATCAGTTTTGATTATTCCTATTCCCCGCCAATACGCGTCTACATTTTTTTTGTTCGCTTCGACATCAGTTTTGATTGTTCCTATTTCCTGTGTATGCGCGTCTACACTCCTTTTGTTCGCTTCAATATCAGTTTTGATTGCTCCTATTTCCTGTGTATGCACGTCTACACTCCTTTTGTTCGCTGCAACTTTAGCTTTGATTGTTCCTATTTCCTGTGTATGCGCGTCTATATTATTCTTGTTCGCTGCAACATTAGCTTTGATTGTTCCTATTTCTTGTGTATGCGCGCCTACACTCCTTTTGTTCGCTGCAACATCAGTTTTGATTGTTCCTATTTCCTGTCCACGCGCTTCTATATACCTTCTGTTCGCTGCAATATCAGTTTTAATTATTTCTATTTCCTGTGTATGCGCGACTACACTCCCTTTGTTCGCTGCAGCATCAGTTTTGATTATTTCTATTTCCTGTCCATGCGCTTCTACATACCTTCTGTTCGCTGCAGCATCATTTTTGATTATTTCTATTTCCTGTTTATGCGCGTCTATATTATTCTTGTTCGCTGCAACATCAGTTTTGATTGTTCCTATTTCCTGCCCATACGCAGTGATATCATTTATAGTTGTTGTAATCTCATCCAGCTTGATATTTTTTTTACCAAAGAATTTATCAAAGTTGTCATCGATCCTGTTAACATTTTTTCGTAACGTGTAAAATTGGCCCAACAGTGTTGTAAACTCCGAAATAGTATTTTTTATCCCCGCAAGATTCGGTTCGGTTACCGTCGGGGTCCCAAAAAAACTAGCGGTAATGAGTTGTATACCGGCGATAGATTTTTCACCTGCGCGTCAAGTTCGGTCACCGATCTATCCAACCTTATAAAACCGTCTTGGATTGATGTTATCGTCGACAGATGTTGACCTGGTTTGAGTCGTCCGTCGCCGGTATACAGCGCGATAGCGTTCTCGGCGGCATCACGCTGTCGTGTTAAAACGTCATCCAGCGACACATTACTGGATTTCAATTTACCCTGGCGGTCTTGAAATACAACTATTTCACCTGGGTCAACACTTGTTAAGTTCAACGTATCAGCGATTTCATCCTCGATTAGTTTTTTTATGTCGGTGGCGGGCGTTTCCGTGGATTCTTTCAGCGCCGAAATAGGTCGTCCCCAAATATCAATCATCGTTATTGTAAAAAAAAACGGTGTTTTTAATTAACCCGCCGGGCCTCTACGACCCCACTAGTGTATTCGTTTACAACCACATGAGGTGGTCTCCGCGATGATGAAATCGCCGCGAGTACGTTCAATACCTCACGGCCGCATATCGGCGGGTCACTTAACTGCTGTGTTGGCAGCGTGGAATAAAAAACCGGGGCTGAACACGCCCGGATATACCGCATGAACTCTTTCGGCGGGGCTAACCCATATGAATCAAAATAGACGATCGCACGCGGATCAATCGCGTACGCAACCCAATGAGTTCCCGCTCCGGAGGACCCATCGAGGTTAATTATGCCAGTTTCAGTATTCCTTGGTGCCGCCGGTAATTGATCCCTCATAAAAACACCCCTGAAGTTTTTTATCGCTAACACGTAGGCGGCATCTATTAAATCAAAATTAGACATAGGAGTCATTAAACGGTTCCCGGTAGTCTTAGACCCTTTCCCGAGTACCATGAATACGGGGTTCCCGGTAGTCTTAGACCCTTTCCGGCCACGGATCGTTTTTTTTTATAGCCTTTCCCGGTTGCCTTTTTTAGTGCCATTCCCGCCGCGGTACCAACGGCCCCCAACGCCGCCGCCTTAGCCACTGCTGGTGCGGCCGCGGCAATCAACGCTGGAATCGCAGCTAACAGCGGAAATATCCCACCGGTCTTTTCCATGTTTTTAATCGCTGCGGCCGAAAAATCTATTTGAACACCCTTTTTATTCTTCATCGCATCATTGAAATGTTTTATTTGACGCGCCGTTAACGATATCTTATGATTACCACCCGCCATCTGCGACGGCTTCAGCGTTATTGTGGTTCCGCATTGTTTAGCCGACTTTGATCGTAATTTTTTGACTTGACCATCGGTCAACTCTACACTGACAACACTATACGACATTTTATTGTAAACGCGTTTGTGTTTTCAATTAAATGTTTTCCACTGGCGCATCAACGATTCTCATTCGTCCACCAACACCTTCTAGCAGCATTGATTTATCGCTGAGAATGACAGCAACCGCTCTATAATCAGTACCGCCGGGGGCTATACGAGCTCGGAAGTGTATATCAACGACGGATTGTCTCGTTAAATCAAGATGTTCCAACGAAAAATAATAAATCGGATACAGTTTTTTAAAATCAAGTTGTGATATTTGCAAACCAGTGTCGACGTTTTGATCACGACCCATGTATGACAGCAATCGATGATACACACGTGCGACATGGTTGTCGCCGTAATTAAGCTGTATATCCTCGGATGGTTCCTGTTGTCCATTTATTCTCAGCGAAACATCCCTGACTCCTAATTGATCAAATATCATATGGCTGCGTTCTTGATTACCCAATCGTTCCCTATTCTGTAGCGCTATGAATATATGACGCGGGGATGAAACACCCTGTTTTGATGCCAAGTGCCATGTAAACGTATCGGCGACGTTATCCTCTTTAGCATCAGTTGTTACCGCTAGCCAACTCAACAACGATTTCCCTCCCTGTTCCATAAATGATAACAATCGTGCTTCCGTGGTAACTGATGGAGTCAACACCGGCATCCACAATGCCATTTTAGTTAAAACGACTTTACCGTTATCGACGCCAGCAGCACACCATATTGCATTGTTATCATCACCCCTTCGCGTTAGCGCGATTGTATGCTTAGCCGCATAGATAACTTTTCTGACATTTCTGCAAAATCCGAATATGTGATGGAGTGGAATCGCGCATGAAAACTGTCGGCGTTGTCCTTGCAACATCCCTACTCGTGTTGCGAATCCTAGATTGTAATTATCGTTGGCACTTTTTATAATATTGAAATCAGCGCCTGGTCTTGCTCTGCGATCTGGATTGGCTGCTTCAGCCTGTGGGTCAACTGCGTTATCTCTTGCCGTCAGCACGTTAATGTACTGAAGATGATCAGCGTTATTAGTGGTGTCCTTTGCGAACATCATAGATGGGCCCGCCGATCTTGTATAATCATCCGAGTATCTCGCTAACCCAATTATCGTTGTTGATGTTATCAACATCAACCTCGCGTTCTATTGATTCAATTTCTCGCCAGTCAATAAGATATCTGGCGCTCTCAAATAACGCCATGATACCGTTGTTGACAAAACCAACTCAAACACGATTGTCATCTGCGTACGGTGTATTAACGGCAACATTTGTCACGAGTTCTCCCTCAATTTCGATAAACGCTTCACACGGCAAAAAGTATTTACTGGTATCTTGGACTTGAAGTTCAATTCGCGATCGTAGGTCGGCTTGTGGTGGTTGATAGGAATAAAATTGATAATCACGGACAGAATCATCCCTGCGCACTGGGGCGTCCATATCAAACGCGGGGTCAGCGGTTCGCGCAAACATTTTATTATTTATCATGTTGATGTTTTCAATTGCGATTTTTTCGTCGTAAATTCTTTGAATTCTGTTTAAGGCCACTTCCCGCTATCGCGTTCATGAGCGCGTTGGTTGCTGCATCGGTAGTGAACAGAGCCGCCAACGACTCTAGTTTTTCTTCCACGGCGTTATTTATTACTTTACTGACATTCGCAGGCATCACTGTCGTTGATGGCATCACCGGTGGTTTCTGTTTTTTTCTTCTCACCAACGACATTAGTTTGTCCTTTGCTGCAGAAAACGCCTTTCCGGCAACATCGATTCCCTTATCACGAATAACATCAATAGCCTTCATTCCTAATTGTTTGGCTAACGGTGCCACTTTTGGAGCCATTCTTGTAAATAACCCCGCAATGGTGCTACCGAGACCATCTCCATAGTACGCGCGGTAAACAGGCAATCGCGAGTTTACCACGTAGACGAGTACTGGTTTATCATGGTTGTAGTGTATGATCATCTTTATTATAAAAACACCAGTTTTCCAATTAGTGATTGATCACCCCCCTTCCCACCACCGAATTATAAATTTTGTCAAAAACATCGATTTTCTCTAAACGATTTCCTGGGGTTTTCATCGGCGGTAAAAATCCGCGTTTTTGGTTGGTTTTTGTCGATTTTTGGTTGGTTTTTGCCGGTTTTTGGTAAAAAACATCGATTTTCTCTAAATGATTTCCTGGGGTTTTCATCGGCGGTAAAAATCCACGGTTTTTGTCAATTTTTGTCAATTTTTGTCGTTTTTTGTCAATTTGTGGTCGTTTTTGGTTGGTTTTTGCCGGTTTTTGGTAAAAAACATCGATTTTCTCTAAATGATTTCCTGGGGTTTTCACCCGTAAAAACGACCAAAAAACGACCAAAAAACGACCAAAAACGACAAAAAACCAACCAAAAACGACAATTTTATAATTTTTTTAATCATCCACTAACTCGTCAATGAGCGTTCGATATGCATTAATGTCCATGATACCGCCTGTAAATAAACGCCTGCAAATATCAGCGGCCTCATTGATTATTTCCGGAGAGTTATTTCCGGCTCGTTTTCCTCCGATTAGTACTTCCAGCCGTGATATATCACTGAGAACACTATCAGGACAAGTAACAAAACCGTAGGATTTTTTACCAACAGAGTATCCTTTTCCTTTTTTTGATTTTTTACTTTCAACTTTCTTGTGGAATGCGTCGTAATCGGGATCACCACGATGTGGTAATGCATTCTCATGTATACTCGCTAAATACACTATTCTTGTCCAATCCTTTAACGTCTTTATATTTTTCTCGTAACCGCTATTGATATGCTTTTTATCTCGTATGCCCTTAGCAAAATTTGTATCAGTAAAATCAACTAATTCTTCATTGCTGTCGAAGGCTCTAATTTGATCTATTGTGCCCTTTTTAAGTACATTACGGGGTATATTCTCCCCTCTTTCTTTTTTTTCCTGTATTTCTTCCGGTATTTCTTCTTCTGGTTCTCCTGCGGTAGCACCTAGTTCTTCTTCGTCGGCCATTGTAACATAAGGTTCTTGTGGTTCGGTTATAGCGAGTGGTGGTGGCCTCCGTGTTGTAGCTAAAGACCTTTTTGTTTGTTCGGTCTGAGCCGCTATCTTTTCAAGTACGCCAAGCAGTGACGCCTTTTTCTTTCTTTCTTCGTCGGGAATATCCCCGTATATCGCTGTTTTCACATCCCTAGTCGCTTTAGTTACCGGAGCAAAGAGTTGTTCACTTCCAACAGTAAAATCAGTTTGTAGTTGCTGCCGCGTTTGAAGTTGTTCTCGGACCCTGTCTCGTAACGGTATGAACTTTTTAAGCGCCGCTAGCCGCTCTCTGGCTAGCCGAGTAGTAAGTGATTCGCCTACCATTATTGCAATTGCACCGCAATTTCTAATTTCCCGCCGAGTGTGGCGGGGGGATATGTGCCATCGGGGGCTCCAGGGAGTTTTCGTCTATAATCCTTCTAATGTTTTTGATCTTACTAGAAATCTCCCGGCGTCGCTCATAAACACGTCCAAGTTTTTTTCGTATTATTTCAACGGCAGTAAATAGTCCGATGAATGCATTTACGTCATTGTGGTACAAGTTCTCATTAATCGCATGTTGTAATCGTTTTATAAAAAAGTACTCGCGGGCCAGGGTAAAACGCCCCCGTTTCGATTGTTCGTTAATAATCTCATAATCGGATAATATTTTTTCGCTGTCGAGACTATCAGATAATTCAATTCCTTGATTTTTCAATTTTGAAATCTCGGCTAATATATTATTGATGTCTTCGATATTCATATTCTTATAAAACATCTTGTTTTTAAATAAAAAAAAATGAACTCTGCGCAGTGTGTTAACATTCGTTTTCTTCCGGAATGGACAATTTATTGTCATGGCGACTTTGTCAGCGCCATAGGCGCTGGTGACTTCATCACTCGCTGATATTTGTGTACGAAAATCGAATTCTGTGTCCGGTCCTTTTTGAGATTGCTGTTTGATATACTCGTTCTGCTACTTTTCGTATTGAGGCGATACAAATGTTAAAGTATCTACTGGCTTCATTCATCGACTGAAAAGTTTTTTCTTTGTGAGTTGTTGTATCAAATGACTTTACGGGTTTTGCTTTCATTGAGTATTTACCAGTTTTGCCTTTTTTGGTATTCTGACTTTGCGAGATAGCTTGCAAGTTTATAAGAGAATTATCAGTCTTATTATTATTAATATGATCAGTCACAAGTCCATTCTCGATTAATCCGTTGAATACTTCAAATACCATCCTATGAACATAATACTTCTTCTTTCCGGCACCAAACATCAAATACCCCTGATTATTTACGGTACCAACTGGTTTTTTTAGTCTACAATTTCTAACAACACCGTCGCGAGATGCCTCGTAATTAACGAGCACAGGGTGAGGTCTGAACTCTTGGTCCATTTGTATAATAATACTACTTGTCTAATTCATTATTTGGTTTAATTATGAACCTTTCAACGTAGTCTTGAGGAGTTTTGATGACGAAGTCGGCGGTGGGGTCAATGACGGCGTTTTTAATTCGCTTGTCGTAATAACGTTTTAACTCTCTGTATCGCTTTCCGCCACAATTGATACACAACTGCGATTTTCCTCTTACACCAACGTGGCAAACCAAGCACGGGAGGGGGCCAAGAGAACCATTACGAACGCTTTGTAAATGATACCCGCAGAATTCACCTCTACATGATTTATTGCACGGGGTTATCGACCCAATCATCAACCATTTGCAGTGATTCATTATACTATATTCTTTTATTTAAATACTTGTTTTAATTATATGGATGAGTTCGAGAGATTAGCAGCAATTAAGCCCTGGAAAAATATCAAGTTCAATCTCGAGAGAGTCCTCAAGGACGCACCAAAAGCGTTAATAAACGATAGAACCCTGTTGAGCAAAATACGTGATTGTATCAATGAATTCAAGCGTGATGGTGCATCTCATAGTTGGTCAACATTTTGAATTGATGGCGTTGTTGATGCTACCATGAACGACAACCGCGCAGCAACGATAATATCACAACTTGACGGTAAAAAGTATTTCTTCAGAGTAAAATTCATTGTCCGGGTGGAATCAGGTAATTGGATCATACGTGATAAATTTGAACCAGTTCTCAGCGACAAGAAAACAGTTATTGTTAGCCGCGACTCCAAGCCGGGGCTGTTAACCAGAATTGACAGACCATACTATGAACGAGCGTATCCTGAAACAGCAGTTGTTTATGGAATATACCCGTTAAATAAAAAACCTGATATCGGAAAACTAGCGCCGATGAAACAGTCAACGGGGATAAATTGTGTAGCAGAACGAATAATAGAGCATTTTACAAATGCATGTCGAGGAAACAAATTGACTAATTTACGACGTAGCAAAATCAACCAGTGGGAGGAGACAGTGCGCGAGCGAGGAGCAACCATCAGCGACATAGCGAGATTAGAAACGTCGTTGAGATTTCCAATAACCGTTACAACGATAACCGGTGAAGTATTACACGAATCAAAGTATAAATCAAAGGGAGCCCCAATCAAAATTATTGATCATAACGAACACGCGTGGACGCCCGCGATCACAATATTTCCACGGGATAGAACAGTAAAGTATATCCCGGGGGAATTCCTGGGAGGGGACGGTTTTCTCGCGGAGAGGAAACTATTTGATGCTATTGCTTGTTTGTGTAAAAACGACCCTGTATCAATGTGGTTACTTCGCAGCGCTGAAAACGATGCGGATACCTTTGATCAGTTTGTAAGACCAAACGGTGAATTATATCGCACTGAAGCGTTTCACAACAAGATGAAAAAAACCGCCATAGAATTTGAAGAGCATGATGAACAACTGCTAACAAATTGTTTTACGATTCCATCGGTTGCGGCTCATGTTGCAGCAAGGAAAAATGCGTGGAGTCCAACACGCAAGGAATTTCTACCGGATGTACAATCCAGTTGTTTGGAATACTATCACAGTGGGCTGTGGAACACTGAATACAACCGCGACGCTATGATTTCCGTTGATATGGTTGCCTGTTATCCAGCGAGTTTTCTCGGGTATGGATCCGCCGCTAAGTATTTCAAACGATTTGGACACCCCAGACATGAAATGACTCGTGTTGCTATTAATGGACCACTGCCTGATTTTGATTTAACCGGATTCGCTCGCATAGTATCATTTGAATTCGCGGCAGGACTTCATCGCTGTTGCTATATTTGGATCGGTAGACACATGGCTGAAAAGAAGTGGTTGCCAATAGCGCTGCTACGGTATATGATCGATTGTAAAATGCTAATTTCGTTGATTGTCAGTGACGCGATTATATCATACCAGGCGCAGACTGAAGTCTGGTTACCAGAACCGGAGCGTCTAGATAGCATAATTGACGAGTCCAGAAAACACATTGATGCCGACGAGGAATATATCATCGGATGGTCCAGGAGGATATTCAACCAACGAAACAGAGAGGCAAAAGATCTCGGTAGAAAAATAATTGGTAAGTTCACACAAGGTGGAAAAAACTACAAACGATATTGCTCACGGCTGATTATAGATGACGCAGAATATGATTTCGTAATCAAGGACGCAGTGGCGAAAAATAGATACGTGAACTGCAAAACAGCTTTCTTGTCCAATGGAACAAGGTTGGGTACAGTTGTTACCTACAGCGATGGAGACAGCCCGGCATACCCGCATTTGAGGGCGTCTATGCTGGGTTACGCCACTATCAATTTATTCTCGATGATAAATAGATTTCCTGACACCGCGGTTAGAGTAGCCGTTGATTCATTTTATGTTAACGTAAAGTATAAGGAAAACATAGCCGAGTTTACTAGTCCGGACGAGAGTTGGGGTACATGGAGAATTAAAAATGAAATACGACGCGATTATTCCCCGTCAGCAGATGTCACCGTTGAGAACAACTACTTACGCGGTGATAAATTGTCAGAATGGTCTAATGCACCACCGTGTTCTGATCCAATTTGTAGGCACAAAACAGTTTATTTAAGCGGCTGTGGCGGGTCAGGAAAGACGACTCGGGCAATTGAATTATTTCGAACGCGGGCAAGTATAATCGTGCTTACACCGACCCATAGACTAGCGCGAGAGATAAAACAACGAAATGTTGACGCCGTTACTTATCACAGCTTTTTTCGATACAGCGGCGGTGAGTGGACTCCTGATCGAAAAATTTATTCCTGGGGTTATCATCTGGGATGAAATATGTACTGTTTCGTTAGATGTTTTACAAATGTTTCTTGATTGGTTGCTGCTCGCGAATACAGCGGTGATCATGTGTGGCGACCATGGTCAACCACCACCATTTGTCGGCGAGGGTCCACATGATTGGTTAAAGGGTTTTGTGGACTATTATGAAGAAACCGATACTGATTACCGAGCACTTGATGAACAACTGCGCGAGGTTAAAAAATTAATCAGATTACAGCCGGATAGAATTCAATGTGAAATAATCCGCGAGGTGATTCCAGAAACGCCGTTAAATGAATTCTGGGAAACATGGAGACCAAACGATTTAATTGTAGCGAGTAGAAAGATAGTCAGAGACACACTTCAGCGGAAGTTGTTTACGTTGCATAAGGAAAAGTTTCCAACGCGTCCAGTGCCGTTATGTTATAGACCCGCGGATACACGGCGGCAAAACATTGAAGTTGAAATCCCGGCCCCAACAGCGTCAGGGACAAAAAAACAAATTCTCGTGCTGAATGATATCGTGCTCGTTGATATCAGCGTCGTCGAGGACGCGCTACGCGCTGATAAATCCCCGTGGACGCTAGGATACGCAACAACAATACATTCCTCGCAGGGACTAACCATCACGGACACAATTGTTTGGATGGTTGATAATCGCATCGAATGGTCGAATCTAGTCTATCTTGCAGTGTCCCGAGTACGGAGGATAAATCAGCTTCGAAGAATTGTTATTGACGGAGTCACCGACGAAGTCACTGACGGAGTCACTGACGGAGTCATCGATGCAAGCGTCATTGATAGAAAACTCTCGGGTTACCGCCAACAGGATAAAAAAAAACAGCAGCATTTTGATATTGATGCCGAATTAATAATTTCGCTACGACAACAACAGAATAATCACTGCGCGAGTTGCAATTGTATAATGAGTTGGCGTTATTCGGATAAAGACGCTCGCCAATTTACCGTGGACAGGATCGATAACAGTCTCGGTCATGTCAAAAACAATGTGAGATTGACCTGTCTTGAGTGCAATAGACGCAACGGCGCTAGTTAAGACCACGCGGGGGTAATTGAGTATCGTCAGGTATCACTTGTAGTTGCTCGCGTGTAAACCCCCGCTGTGGGGCAGTTGAATCCAGTCTATAGATCGGCGGTCTACCAGTTGATCGTGTTATCGTTGATATGTTTTGTGTGGTAACACTCCAGATAGGATCAGTAGCTCTTTTTTTACCGCCTTCAAGCTCTCCTGGTTCATACAGATATCTCATGGTAACATCGCCGAGAATCGGCTTGGAAACGCTATCTATTTTTGATCTTCCGGGTATATACTCGTGTTTAATCGCGTCGCTGGGCTTCATGTTGATTGCTCGGGTAATCTTGTTATTTAACGCTGCAATTACGCCTGGCAACCTTTTGACCCATTCACGAGATCGTTTTTCTTGGATGAATTCCTTCGCGTACTGATATCCAAATAACCGTTCAGCGACAGTCCGATTGAATCGTTCAACAATTGCCTGATCACGATGTAGCGCAGTATGACCTCGTCGTATCGCGACGCTATGATGTTTCAGCGTTGATAGAACAGCGCCGCGAAATTCACTACCAGGATTAACTTGTAATAGATTTGGCCAGCGCAGAGGACCTCTTCGATAAATTCGCCCAAACGCATCGGCTACTTCAGTTGCTGACTTTGTTTTTAACGGTTCCGCTTGTTTATATCGACTCGCAACATCAACTACGGTTAGCGCGTATTTGTAACCGTTGTCATGCGGCAGAAATAGTATATCAGCCTGATGAACTTCATTAGGTACGCTGACATCAAAGCGCGAGAAGTTGATTTGATGGGGCGGTGGTAGATAAATTTGCCATATAGCCTGTCTGGATAACCAATTAGCCGCAGTGGCCCTCGTTACTTTTGCAGCGCTTGCAAGCTTACCAATTGCGGCCTTCCCCTTCCAGTATCCTCTCGGAGAATAATAGATGGATTCCATGTTGTTATTATAAAGGCTAGCGTTTTCAATTACCAGCGCGAGAAGCTCCGCTTCCAATCATTAATTTACCTTTCATAGCCGATTTTACCAACCATGAGGCCAATTTTTCTTTGACGGATTTATCAGGAATATCATTTAACGCGTGAATTAATTTTACGTCCGCGATATGACGCTGTTGCAGATCGCTACTTTTGTAGTAAGCAACATCATGAGCATGACACGCCTTATCGATAGCGTTTATTGGATACTCACCGGGTTTGGGCTGATTTTGATCATCGAGTCTGATATCTAATCGTGTTCCGGGGCCACAGTAGCTATATCCTGGAAGGTGCTTTTCTCCTGGATACTTTGCCCACGGGGTTCCGGGGAGTTTTGATAACTTGGCTGCAATGTCACCTCCTCGCTTTTTTTTAAAACATCTCCGGGTCTAATAGAAATAAATCTAAATTTCTTTATACCGCATTGTACACACTTACCAGTAAGGGCCGATCTGTTATTTCTTGTTGTAACGGTTGTCATATCATTTGTGCCAGTACGCACTCTACACTTCACACAATATAGATCCATAATTTATGTATAGAGATATGAATATAATTGACTTTTCAGCGACTAAAACAAGAGAACCAGTTAAGCATGTTGCAGCGTTACTGAACTCGATCCGGATGATTATCATCGGACCATCTGGATCCGGCAAGACACAATTGTTACTCAATTTAATAATGAGATGGATGAAGTGGGATAAGTTGTATTTAATCGCCCCTAGCGTGGATGATCAACGATGCTACGAGGTGTTGAAAGATTTCAACGAGAATGCATCAGCGATCGCTAAAAAAAATGTTATTGAGTTTATTACAGATATCAATGATGCACCAGGTATCGATGATATTGATGGCGACGTTAACAATCTAGTTGTGTACGATGATGTTATGTTAGACAATCAAAAAAACCCAGCTAGGATATTTTCCAGAGGCAGGCATAAAAACACTGACGTGATATATGTCACTCAACGATACACTCAGATTCCAAAAGTAATCAGAGACAACTGTAATATTCTTGCTGTATTCAACGGCGTTGATACACACACGCTATGAAATATTTGGCAGACATGGTGCGGCGGTGACATGGACTTTAATGTTTTTCGAAACTTTTTTAGTCATGCTCAGTCGACCCCACATGGATTCGTAACAATAAATTTACATGATCCTCGGACACGATATCGTATCGGACTTGACCAAATATTCGGTTAAATTGTAAATAACCACTTAGCAGCAGGGGGGGGCGATGACATCGACGCGGTCATCGCGCTTTTTTACCGGACGCTGACGACGCCGGGATCGGCGCGCAGAAGGTATTAATTAAACCAAATGACGATTGGACGATCCCCCGACGACCGTGTCGTTTTTATTTTACCGGGCGCTGACGACACCGGATCCGCTGAGTGCAGAAAGTATCAATTAAACCAAATGACGATTGGACAAAATGTCCGATTCGCCCCCCCCTGCTGCTACATTCAGATCTTGCACTAAAATTGTGAAGAATCATATATAAAACAGAGAGTGTACTTCATTATAAGGTTTTCTGGTAGTCATGGAGACCAAACCTTGTCTGACAAAGGGTTACTTTGCACATGTTATTCATGAGGCCAAAAATTAGCAATGGACAAGATACGAAATCAACCATATACCATTTTATAAAGGGAATATTTCTCACAAAAAATACTGAATTTCAGGAGTTGAATGAAACCTTGCCGGTGCAGACACCTGAGTTTGACAGACTACTAAACAAGAGTCCAGATGGAGTTCTGGTGATGTGGATAGGCCATGCATCTCTCCTTGTACAGTTTGATGGCGTTTCCATCCTGACAGATCCCATATTTAGCGACAGGTGTAGTCCAGTTTCTGAGTATCTTCCTATTGGACCTAAGCGTTACCGTCCTCCACCTTGTGGTGTGAGTGATCTACCAGATATAGACATTGTAATCATTAGTCACAACCATTATGATCACCTAGACTTGCCGACAGTACGACACCTAAATGAACGATTTGGATCAAGTCTGAGATGGTACGTTCCCATGGACATGAGGTCATGGTTTCTGGCTGTGGGGTGTGAAAATGTTATGGAACTTGTGTGGTGGCAGGAAGACACGGCTTGTATCAACCGAAATGACTTTAAAATTGTCTGTACCCCATGTCAACACTGGTGTAGAAGAGGAGTCAATGACTACAATAAGGTTAGTGGAGAAATTAATTTTGACAGATAATTTTTGTTTGGTAAAGTAAAATAAAATCACACCAGAAAACTAACAGCTAGTAAGAGGGAGTTTGGATTCAATGCCAGTCACAAATGAAATATATCAAGTGAATTCTGTCTGCATTATTGCAGAGACATCTGTAACACAGAGATTCACAACTGACCAGAAGATCTCAGTAACATCATGATGCAGTGCATGATTAAGTGAATGCACAATGGAGGCAGTTATATTCTGAATCAGCCACTAGAACATGACTCTTCATATTTCATATCAAGATGTAGTTTGATCTATTATGATTCTGTGATATCACTGAGATATATCATTGATATTTAAATCACTGAGATATATCATTGATATTTAAATCACTGAGATATATCATTGATATTTAAATCACTGAAATATATCATTTATATTTAAATCACTGAGTTATATCATTGATATTGAAATCACTGAGATATTGATATTTAAATCACTTAGATATATCATTGATATTTAAATCACTGAGATATATCATTGATATTTAAATCACTGAGATATATCATTTGTATTTAAATCACTGAGATATATCATTGATATTTAAATCACTGAGATATATCATTGATATTGAAATCAATGAGATATTGATATTTAAATCACTTAGATATATCATTGATATTTAAATCACTGAGATATATCATTGATATTTAAATCACTGAAATATATCATTTATATTTAAATCACTGAGTTATATCATTGATATTGAAATCACTGAGATATTGATATTTAAATCACTTAGATATATCATTGATATTTAAATCACTGAGATATATCATTGATATTTAAATCACTGAGATATATCATTTGTATTTAAATCACTGAGATATATCATTGATATTTAAATCACTGAGATATTGATATTTAAATCACTGAGATATATCATTGATATTGAAATCACTGAGATATATCATTGATATTGAAATCACTGAGATATTGATATTTAAATCACTGAGATATCTCATTGATATTTGAATCACTGAGATATATCAATGATATTTAAATCACTGAGACATATCATTGATATTTAAATGACTGAGATGTATCATTGATATTTAAAATGGTGATAAAAGGGTATTATCATTTGTGCATTTTCTTTTAAATTTTGTGAGAAAAGGATTAAATTATGCAAATAATGAGTCTAAGGGGCAGGCATGACCTTGACATTCACATTAGAATGGTTGGATAATATCTCTGTTGCCTGTTTTATGCATTTATTCATCTTCCATGAAATCAAGTCATTCTTGGTATCATTTAAAAGCATAATACATTATCTTTAAACTGGACAAGCTGTTTTAAAAGTAATTTAAATTTTTCAGTGGCTGTATCCCAGGTCTGAACATAAGTGCATTCTTTGATATAATTTGAACCACATTTCTGCCACAGCAATTATCAGATACACACCAGTTGCTCAAAGTTATACATTTATTCATCTTCCATTAAAGCAAGTTATATTTGGTATCATTTAAGAACTAAATAAATTTTCTTAAACTTATTAATTTTCAAATCTTATTACCGGTATTCATTTTGAGACATTTTTGAGTGGCAAAATTATGTATAAACTTTGTATAGACACCAACCACTACAACTTTTTAAAATCAGTGTTTCATTTCTTTTTAAGTTACAGTTCTCAATTTGTTTTTTAAATAATATATTTCTTTGCTTTTTGATTAAGTTTCTTTTTACTGTTGTCTTTTTTCAATTGACCAGCAATTAAGTAAAGAAATAAGACAGGCAGCACTTTACTATACTAATAACTCTCTCTGTCTCTCTCTTCTCTCTCTCTCTCTCATTGATAATGATCTTCAACTTGAAACTCATCCATTTTTTCATTTGTTTTGTATCTAATAAAGGTTACATTGTCAAAATTAACAGCTAGTCAGACAGACAAACAAATTTGATTGGCCTGGAAACCTTAGTTTGTAGTGATAACCGCCAAATGTGTTTTTGTGCAGGTGTTGTTGCTTAATTGACATCACAATTTGGTAGTTGGAGTGATTAAGTTTGAAGTACATTTTTAAGGAATGATTAATAAATCCATAGATATAAAAAAAGATGTTGCTTTCAGGAGGTTTGCCTGCTCAAGTGTTGATTACTGTGGTTTAAAAGTTATGTTTTCTTGGAACAGTCTGACGACTAGCACCAATAACACACACTGGATGAATATAATAATTTCCTCCAGGTCAGAACTAAATTTAGATACATGTATAATACATGACATGAAATTTATGAAACATCACTTTTCTGGCTAATGATAATGACATTTTGATGTTGATATGTGAAACAATTCCACAACATGTTATCCAAATCTATATCAACAGGCTTTACATCATTGTTGAAACCACCCTGGTGGCCTAAGTGGTTAGAGCATCTGCCATGGATGAGGAAGATGGTGGGTTTTGAACAACAGCCAAGTCATACCAAAGACTCATAAAAAGTGGTACATGCAGCTGCCTTGCTTGGTGCTCAGCATTAAGAGGTTAGTCTTAGGGCTGGTCAGCCTGGTGTCAGGAAAATGTGACTGGGTGGGTCATGATGGAACATGTTCATTGCATGATGCCCCAGTGCTAGAAATCACAATAAACTGCAACACTGCAGACATCATAGTGATATGCTGAAAGAATTGTTAAAGCTACATTAAAATTCCAAATCACACACACCATTGTTGAAATGCCCTTGTCATGAATTGATGACTTAAAAACATATGACTGATATATATTGCTCTAAAAACAGCCAAAGTGTTATGAAGATTTTACTTCTATACATAGAGTCATTGGATTTTTCTATCTTCTGATTAGCTACTGTACAAGCATAAACAGGTGCTAACCTAGATGCTTACCCTGTAGACACTCTCATTTGCATATGAAAGGTTGCCACATGATAGTACTAGGGCATTGTTGTGAATTAATGTTTTTATAGATGTCACTGATTAAAGTATGGATATTTTAACAATAAACTGCAATAAGTCATTGATTAAGGGAGGAAAGAATAAATTAAAAATAATTTTCAATAAAGTGAAAAAAGCATGGGAATATTTTTCTTGTTTGGCACATGTGATACAAGTATAGTATATTATTAGTTTTTATATGTGCTAAACTCCATTTATTCCTAAAATCGTAAGCATTAAACCCTTTTCAACTTTATTAATTTATCATTTTATATTTTAGGCTCTCTGGTGTAGTTGGGTTATCAAGGGACCACAAAACAGTTTCTTCTTCGCTGGAGATACAGGATATCAAAGTCAGGTCTTCAAACAGATTGGACAGAAATATGGACCATTTTCCATTGCTGCCATTCCCATAGGAAACTATGAACCCAGGTACAGTGAGTTAGATTGTTTTCCTTGTCAAGCGTGACCTGAATTGTTTGTTAGATTGTTTTCCTTGTCAAGCGTGACCTGATTTGTTTGTTAGATTGTTTTCCTTGTCAAGCGTGACCTGATTTGTTTGTTCAGTATTATGTTCTGAATGTTCATATCTGTCATCACACAGTCTCACTCCTTGAGTTCACTTTCTCAGATGAGATAGTTTTCTTTTCAGATGTTTTCCTTGTTACACATATGACTGTCCACATTCTGGATCAACCACAGTGTAAAAGGTTTTTACTTTTTCTTTCATTTGAATTCGATTATGTTCCGTCCATCTCAGATTTGGAATCTAGTTTCATAATACATTTATCTTTACTGTGTATCATCCTGGTTCATGGTTCATCCCTTGGGTTGAGGATTTTACCCTCTTTTTCACAGTCATAGCACATTATGCATGAGGTTAATATTTGATGTGAAAGTTTTCTACTTAAGTTTCTCATGTGCTGTTGGCCACACTTAAACAATCATGTTACTTGGTAGATGGATACCGATTGGTTTGTATAACACCCATAAGTAGTTCAGTGTGACCTACATTCATGCTTCTCAGACTTGGGATAATTTCTTATGTATGACTGATATTGGAGTCATGCAGTTCAGTTTGTGAATGCACCTTTTTGGTCAAATATACATTGCCAAAAGCAACTCATTGTGACCTAGATTTCATATTTTAGTAGCTTTAAGATTTCCATTTTGTTTGGTTTCTCATGCACTTTTGGTCAAAGACTTATGGAAATTGATGTACAAGTGTATCTTTGTTGGTTTCACACCTTTCCACCCAAAGTTGGTCACTGTGATCTATATTTCATGTGTCAGTTTCAAGCTAACTATTGGTCACAGTATCATACCATTTAGTGTGAACATGCACTTGGGTGATTTTAATGCTATTCTTACAAAAGTAGGTCACTTTTACCTGTTAAGTTTACCTTGGCAGCTGTTTGACCTTAGCAGATGTATTCATATATCTGCATCTTTGCAAAACCTAGACTAAATTTAAGATGTTTTACTTTTATTTCAATCCCAATTTATTTCACTCTTTTTTGGATTGGCAATATTGCATAGGAGCCAGTTCAACATGCAGGTCATGGCCATCTTATATATTCCTGTCAAATGTATTGCCTTTTGATGCAAAAATCAAAAGTTGAAACCACATTATTGTACTGTGCAAGTGTTTTAACCGATTCGGCCCCGATCCCGTCTGTAGGCGTGATGAGGCTGTACCCTACTTCAAAGCCTTGCAGCATCGAGGCCATTTAAGATAGACCAACGTGGGTGGTATTAAAAAAAAGCAGACAGATATAGCTCTAAAATGGTATCAAATAATCTGGAAGTTCTAGTTGCACTACAAAATACAGAGAGAAAAAGCTCATTTTTTGGACCCGTTTTTTTTTTAACCCAAAATTCGCTAGAGATCGGAATGCGATTTTGTGTCCGGATTTTAGACCTTTTGGCCTCAGATCTAAGGCATACCAGTCTTAACTGAACACAGACAGGTAAACCTTTGCAAAAACTAGGATAAGGTGGACATTTGGAATAAATTGCGGTCTCCATACGAAAATAATAGAATCACTTATGACATATTTAACACGGTCTGTTGCATATCAGTATTTGGTTAAATTGAAACGAGATGACATTTTGTTTGCATGTTGATCAGTGCACTTGATAAAACTTGGAAAAAATGTATGAAGTTACTAAAATGCCACAGAATAGTTTCTAAGATGTCACAGGCAGGTACTTTGAAAGTGATTCAGTGGTGTGCAAGCCAAATAATTTAGAAAAAAATAAATGCCTGGAAGAAGGGTGTCGGCTTATCCGCGGGCCAATGAGTAAACTTGACAGCTTTTAGGTCTTTTTGTTGACTACTGTAATGGCTGTAAATCTTGGGACATGAAACAATAATTTTTTCCGTGTCCTAAGATATAGGCATGTAAAAAAAAGTAACTTTAGGTGACCCAACAATTTTTAAACTGTTATAAATTACTATGATTGATTTTGTTATTATTTTCCATGTTCATATTTTCTTACTTTTCCAACACAAAGGTAAATAAAGGTAAATACAGACTTCATAATTCGCGGGCTGGTTGACTTTAGCAGGGAGACCATGCTGAACTATAATGTACAGTACCTACAGAGTGCAAAGCATGCATAGCGTCATTTAAATCCTTATGTATTCCCAAACATAGATGCAGATTTTGCTTTATTCATTGTTTCGACCAAATTGCATTCTTCCAGATAACATTTCAGCTAGTCCTTAATAGCTGTTTCATTTACGTTGAATCACACGCTCACGAGTTACTTATTTTCAATGATATAAGCGATCCTAGAAATTGAGGTAATATTTTAAAAAAGATATGCATGTTTTTTTTTGTACTAGGCACATAACCATCATAATTTACATGTTCACGAAGAGTGTTAATAATAAAGGCTAAAATTCCCATAGAGATCAACTAAGATCAACATCAATCAATTTTAGTTTTGTGTTTTAGCTGAACAAGCATAACTTTTCACACAATGGAATGCTTGATGTTTCGGTGTCTCTTATGTTGATAGTCGGCGAATTCGCCTGTCATTTTGCGACAGCAGTATAGGCCAGTTAATCGTTAAAACCCTGAAACTGGCTTGTAATAAGAGGGAATTTTGATCCTAACTATACCAGTTTAACATTGGTATATATGGTATAAAATTGCTAGGTGTTTACTCGTGTAAGTTTCTTTTGTGGGAATGGAGCTATAGCATTTGGAGTTACAGAATTCATAGTGATCATTCTTGGGATTGAAATTAATTGTGGACGATTGTATTGTTGTGGTTTATCTTTTTGTTGTGGTTTATTTTTTATTTTTATATTATTGTAGAGGTAAAACTAATCATTAATTTACATGAATAATGTTCAAATTTAACATTCTATTTAGTGAAGAAGCAAATGCTTTAAACTAAAATAATTATTTCATCACAACAGTAATTCACAGGTGATACAACAGAACATGTAGGACTTCTCTTGTTTAGAAGAAGTGAAAATCGAAGACATAATGTAATAATCAGGAGTTCTCTAAAAAAATCAGAAGATATTATGAAATCAGGAGGTAGGCACGGAGCAACCCCGAAAATCAGGAGGTTTTCTTCCCTTCCGGCATGAAAGTTGACAGGTATGGTGTAAGGTCACTTACATCAAAGCAAACTAGAACTCAGCTTTTACGGTATTAGCATAATTTTCAAAGCATTATTTCTGAAACTTTATAAGAAAACAGAAAATTAAATAAATTACTTTTCAAACAAGTTTATACAATTTCTTTTTAATAATCATGCATGCCAGCCTCAAAATAAGTATACATGTAATTTTTGAAATACAAGATTGTCAAAATAAATGCATTTGGAACTTACCTCGTGCATCTTGAGATGCCTCGGAGTTGTAAGTCGGCTTATATGCGGGTCATGCACTTTTTAGTGTTTATACCTGTTCAATTTGGGATTTGGGGGTTTGCTTATACACGAACGGGCTAATGTGCGACACACTGAAATACAATACAGGGACTTAAAACAGTTTGATGAGGAAATGTTCTTAAATGATTTAGTTTGCAAACCCTTCCAATCAGTCTGCAATATAGCTGATATCAACACTGCCTTAGACAAATGGTATCAGATGTTCAATGCAGCCTTAGACAAGCGTGCCCCAATTAAAGCAAAAAGGGTTAAACACCAAATTACACCCAACTGGATTACTCCTGAGATCAATGAGGCTAGGCACCTACGAGATAATTTCCACAAGAAAAAAGACATGAAAAGTTATAGAAAGTGGGGGAATAAAACTAAGCACCTGATAGCCTGATAGATAAGGCAAAAGAGAACTACTATAAACAGGCTATTAATGAAAGTAAGAGTACCAAAACATTGTGGAAGCATCTAAAAGAGCTGAACCCACCCAAGAACAGTTGTCTTACCCCTAGACTTAAGCAAAATGATGATATAGCAACATCTGTACGTCAAGACATTGTGGAAATGTTCAACAATTTCTTCATAAGCATCTCCAGTAACAGTATTCAGAACCAGACTAAAATCCCAACTGAACTTGATGCTCTTCTATTATTTATAAGAGCTAAAATTCTGATGATAATTATATTTCAGCAGCTAATGTTAGTGAAGCCGATGTTTCTGATATGCTAATTAAGGTGAATATTAATAAATCCTCTGGATTGGATGGGATTGGTCCACAAATTCTTATAATTGCTGCACCAGTAATAACAAAGTCATTAATGCATATCATAAACTTAAGTATAATGAGGGGTAATTTTCTAGAAACAATGAAATGTGCAAATGTTACACCTATCTTTAAGAAAGGAGAAAAGGAGGATCCAGGAAATTACAGACCAATATCAATTCTACCTGTATTGTCAAAACTGTTTGAAAAGCATGTAGCCATTCTGGTCTATACATTTTTTGAAACATACTCTTTATTTCATAAAGCACAATCAGAATTTAGAAAGTACCACTCTGCCAAACAGAACTTACCAAATTAATTGATCTTTGGCTGAAGGAAATGGATAATGGACATATGACTGGGATTGTTTTCCTTGACTTCAAGAAAGCCTTTGATCTTGTTGATCATGAAATTCTGCTGCAAAAGTTGAACTGTTACAGATTTGACAATCCTTCTTTAAACTGGTTTAGATCATACCTAAACCAAAGGTCTCAACAAGTAAGCATTGGCAATATTAGCTCTCAAACTCGCACTATTCATTCAGGAGTCCCTCAAGGCTCAGTTTTGGGCCCTCTCCTCTTCCTTATCTGTATCAATGATCTACCATTAAATAATGAATCCACAAACACAGATTTGTTTGCGGATGATGCAACCTTGTATACATCTAGTTCTGATACTGAAGTTATCCAAACAAGATTAAACTCAGACCATATTAGAGTCCAAAACTGGGCACAACAAAATAGGATGGTAATTAATGAAGGTAAAAGAAATGTATGATTCTGGGGACATCACAAAAGCTAAACAAGTCAGGGAACCCAAAACTATCTCTCGCAATAAATAATAATCCATTAGAAAATGTCAAACATGAAAGGCATGTAGGTGTGTCCCTAGATAATAATTTATTATGGAATGACCATATTTATAAGCTTTGTAAAACACTGTCATCCAAAATTGCCCTTCTCGGCAGAATCAAGAAATATTTACCTATGGAAACTCGCAATCTATACTACAAGTCATATATTCTTCCAACAATGGATTATTGTTCAAATGTATGGGGAAACTGTGCTAAATCTGAGCCTAACAGGATTTATAAACTTCAGAAACAAGCAGCACGTGTAATTTTAGATGCATCTGTTGATCATCCCTCAAAAGCATTATTTACAGAACTCAAATGGTTCTATCTTTTAGTTCATTTTAAATGTAATCGTCATAAATGCAATGTGTCTTCTTGTAATTAAACGCAAAATGCGTCAATCTACCGTAACAGCTATGTCCGCGAGCATTTCTCTGAGAACCTAATTAGTGCTGACCGTGTTTTGATAAATGACTTACGGAAGTATTTGTTGCATTACCACGTTAATTATGTCTTTTGAATCAAATAAAGGAGGTGGAATAAAAGAAAAGTTAAAAGGCACAAAAATCTTACAAAGTTAAAATCTAGCAGCCCTGGTTGTATGTCGGGTGAACTCACTTCATTTAATCAATTGAACACTTATAAATGTTATTATGTATGTAACATAAACTACCTTAAATTAACCAACTCTTTCATAACTGTGATAAAGATGAGGCAGCCGAGCGAAATGAATACTTTGGAAAATATACAGCTTGATTTCACAGATACAGCTCATTGTGGGCAAGTGAGTTTCAGAGAATTCTTGAACTGGCACATAGAGATATCCTCAAGGATGATAAGAAGTTTTATTATTAATTCCAATGAAATTACGACATCAATATTGTTCTGATTGAAAAATAAAAAAATTGAGTTTCAATGTAGATGATTGTCTCATGAAATAAATGTCATGTGTTTTTGAAAAAAAGGAAGCTTGCTTGGTGGTGTATCAATAGTTAGTCTAGTTCCCTGCTCTGTTGAATCCCGATTTGGCAGGATAATATTAAACATCAATACGGGAACCAGACTCATCAAGAAAACAAAAAGCAGTGATGTAATACACAGATTTGTTAGTGTACATGTGATGGTTGTTGAAACCAGTTGGAATGATCTTTCATATGTTGGACATTTTGAAATAAATGTTATTTAAACAGAATAACGAACAACTTCATTAGAAAAAGCACGTTATTAAAAATTATTATCGACGTGATTGTAAAATGAGGATTCAGTCAATAAACAGCCCAGTTACCTAATGCCACTCTTTCCCCCCATGGTTTTCTAGAGGTCAGTGATTTTTTTCAATTTTTGGAGGTCTCTTGGTAACTCGTGTCTCGCTTATAGTGCGGACTCTGTTTGTGGACCCTGTTTGTGCGTGAGTTATCGAGGGAGAGGTGTATATCCAAATTATATATATATATATATATATATATATATATATATATATATATATATATATATATATATATATATATAATAAATATATACTTTGGATATTTTATCAGTCATGGTGTAGACACATATTCTGGTAATTTCATCCCCAGTTACACACTCGACATAAATAGGATTCCGATGTATTAATATTTTGACAGTGTATTGTACTGCTCCAATGGCCTAGTGGTTAGAGCATCTACCTTGGATGCAGGAGGTCATGGGTTCATTCCCCTGCCGAATCATACCAAAGACTTATAAAAATGGTACTAACAGCTGCCTCGCTAGGCGCTCAGCATTAAGAGGTTAGTGTTAGGGCTGGTTGGCCTGGTGTCAGGATAATGTGACTGGGTGGGACATGCTATGTGTCTGCAGCATGATGCCCCAGTGCTAGACATTACTGTAAACTGCCACACTGCAGACATTGAAGCAAAATGACTGAAATATTGTTAAAGCTACATTAAAAATCCAAATCACACACCCACAGAGTATATTGTAACCATCATTGTACAGACATATTCTAGTTATTTAATCCCCAGTTACACACTTGACATAAGGTATCACGGTACCAATTGTTTTTCCATATACCTCAATGCTAATGTTTTGTGAAATAAATATACTTTCTGTCCTACTTGGGCATGCATGTCACACACTGTCATATAGAACAATGCTAGATTGTCAATTTGACAATGACATAACCAGGTACTCCATTGCATTTAAGAGAGATAACTCTACTGGAACTAGACAGGGGTAAGAGTTATCTAGTCACAACAAGCACATTTTCAGCCATGTGTACCATATTTTAAAAAAATCATAAAAAATACAAAATATGATCTAGATAGAAATTAACACAAACTCACATGTTACCAAGAGGCTCAACATTTTTTTAAGCCAGACAGAAAGTACAACTCTTACATAATGCACCAATCACAGCTAGTGTTGTTCTTTAATTCTGAATACAATGTTCCATACACCTTAAGCTCCGCCCACCTGGACTTGCGCAGTTGGTACTGTTATACCTATAGCAAACCTTAATTTTTCCAGTAATCTGTGAAATAGTTCGGGACTGTATAAGTAACAAATATACTTAGTCTCACTTGTGAAAAACAATTTGATGAGGTACTAACCTATGTCTTATATGAATGTATATAGAAATGTCATTGAGCTGTTTGAACTATTGTTTTCATACTTTTGCTTCACCATCAAAATCATCTTTTGAAATAAAATGAATTCTTTCAACTGTGAGTTGTATCTTATTCCTATCAGCACTTATTGAACTTCACATAGGTGATATGGAATAAATCACATTATGTCATATTATGTAATAACTAGGTCAAAGGTCAATGTACCAAATAGTATGTACCTGTCCTACTTCAAAATGTACAATTCACCTAAAAGAAAGGAATTTATATTTGTTTGGTAGGTGCAGAACTTAACATCAGAGACAGGTGGACATGACCCAATCTTATTATAAAGTATAAGCTTTGACCACTTTACACTATCTGCAGATACAAGAGGTCACTAACCACCAGTCCTCACACAAAGGTCCACCTACCCATCCTCTTTGTAACAGAAATAGTAAGCTTTCCTCCTTTGTAATGTGAATAAAATTGTTTCAATAAGCCAATCAGTCACCAAATATAGTAAATCACAGCTTCTAAGTGGTTATGTTGGATTGGGAGGTGAAATTAGGGGAATAAAATACAGAAAAATGCCAAATATAAACACTAAGTATAGCACATCAAATGGAGTTAAAAACAGGAGGAAAGTGTTGATCTAAAAGGGAGAGGTAGCTTATGATAAAGGAATTAAAGGAGGCAAAATCAGCAATGTGAAAAATGAGAAGTGAAAGTTTGATGACCTTACCTTGGACAAATATATGGGGCAGGGCCCAACAGGTCCAAGGACAGCCCAAAGGCAACTGTGCTATAACATCCCTTACAGGTACCCAAATTTCAAGTGAAGTTGTGTTCATTTCCATCTAATATGAAAGGGTGAATAATTTAGATAATATAGATACATATAAAGTATATTTCTTCTACATAAGAATTTAATAATAATTGGCATCAGATAGAGAGAAACTTATCTCAGATCCAAACAGAACATACCTTATCAGTTTTTAAACTTGTGAACTTTACTGTGAGAAATTATTAAATTGCTTCTACTTACATTTGCATCAAGATAGAGGGCTAATATAATACTTCACAAATCTTCTCTTTATTTTCATAACCAGTTACTGAAAATGTGAGATTTTATTTCCTTGAAATGTTATGACTGGTGTAAGGGAGATAACTGAATGATATACATAAGGTGTGGTAACCTCTTATACAGTATCCATGTAATATAGATGAGTTCATCAACAACCTGTATTAACTTCATTGCAATTAAATTATCTCAAAATACATTACTGATAAAGTGAGAACCTAACATTTAAACTCCTATGTTTAGTGGAGACCTCAAGAGTCATGTAATTTTAATTTCTAAGATGACGCAGCTCTTTCATATCACATAGTTCATATTTTCTACAATGCCAGCATGTAGAGTGCAGCCTTCCATAACCATGCAGATATCATCTCATGCCAATTTGGATTCTTGCGATGGGATGCAAAGTTTCAAGAACAGTGTGGATTTGAATACGTACTGTGTAACTAAAATGGTTATCATTCTGTAATGTTGGACCAAACATGGAAATTCCACAAGAGCAGCTTGACAGAAAGAAATAGGATTAATTGAAAGTCAATAGTAGGTTATAATTGGGCTTATACAAGTGCCAGTGGGAAATGCTGACTTAAGGAAACTGTTCTTGTTTGTTGGTATTCACTGCTACTTCAACAAAAGGGAATGCAAGAGAACTGAACTAACTACATGAACAATTTCAAAGCAGGAAAGTGTAAAAAAAAAAAAAAGGACAATTAGAGCAGGACAATTCAAATCAAAGTGGGAAGAAATACCATATCCTTAATAAATTACCTAAAAATTACTCATGCCAGAACATCCCACATGGTACAAGTGATCTATCTACAAGTGTACTTAGAGTGTTCTCTATCCTGGTTTATGGCATGCCTTACAAGAACAAGATAGCTGTTTTTGTACACATGATTTTTCATCTTTTGCAGGTAAAATAGCCAATATTTGGCCAAAATCAACTATATTATGTTTACATAACTTATTTTGTTGCATGCATTCCAATCTAGGAGGTAACAGCACATACATAAAGGTATCAGGTAACACAAGCCTATATCTATCATAGCTATAGTTTCAAAAGTCCCCATCTAAAGCCAACTTGTGCTATTTTCTGAAGATTTCATACATTTTATTCTTAGAGAACTTTCAATATTTCACCAAAACTGTTCAGCATACATTTGTTTTCCTACATCAAACTAGTATAGTTCATAAATGCCGCCCACATGTATGCGTTTCTATGGATACACTGTGAGGCTATTCTTTCCTTTAGGTATCACAGTACCAATTGTTTTTCCATATACCTCAATGCTAATGTTTTGTGAAATAAATATACTTTCTGTCCTACTTGGGCATGCATGTCACACACTGTCATATAGAACAATGCTAGATTGTCAATTTGACAATGACATAACCAGGTACTCCATTGCATTTAAGAGAGATAACTCTACTGGAACTAGACAAGGGTAAGAGTTATCTAGTCACAACAAGCACATTTTCAGCCATGTGTACCATATTTTAAAAAAATCATAAAAAATACAAAATATGATCTAGATAGAAATTAACACAAACTCACATGTTGCCAAGAGGCTCAACATTTTTTTAAGCCAAACAGAAAGTACAACTCTTACATAATGCACCAATCACAGCTAGTGTTGTTCTATAATTCTGAATACAATGTTCCATACACCTTAAGCTCCGCCCACCTGGACTTGTGCAATTGGTACCGTTATACCATAAAGAGAATTATCATGTATTCATGTTGCAGATTCTGTCCACATACCATATTGTATTCAATCACTACACTTTAAAAAGTTCAAAATATTGTATTACAGGTGATTGTACTATGCATTTAAAAACCTTTCACTCATATGAAACAAGATAAAACTACAGCTTTCATTGAAAGCATTTACTTACAAAATTGGCTGTATTTGATGATTTTGTTCTGTTGTTTTTTATATCTTTTCACAGCGTATCTTGTTTTTGATTGATTGAAAATTGTTTTTTCTGACATTTCACCACTTAAGTGGATAAGTTGGGTACACAAATGAGTATTAAAAGAGAATATTTGTCTTTGATAATGGCACGAAATGCAGTTGTCTACATCCATCTATTTCTTTTGGTTCTTTTCAAATACAGGTATTTCAGCATTGACTTAGCATGTAAAGTAGTACTCCTACTAGATATAACATTTTTGTTTTGTACAGGTGGTTTTTGAAATACCAGCATGCAAATCCTGAAGAGGCAGTTCAGATTCATCTAGATGTTAGGGCAAAGCAGTCTGTAGGAATCCACTGGGGAACATTCAAAATGATTTCAACAGAGGTGAGTTGTCCCAAAGTTAAGGCAAAGCAGTCTGTAGGAATCCACTGGGGAACATTCAAAATGATTTCCATAAAGGTGAGTTGTCCCAAAGTTAAGGCAAAGCAGTCTGTAGGAATCCAGTGGGGAACATTCAGAATGATTTCCACAAAGGTGAGTTGTCCCAAAGTTAGGGCAAAGCAGTCTGCAGGAATCCACTGGGGAACATTCAGAATGATTTCCACAGAGGTGAGTTGTCCCAAAGATAGGGCAAAGCAGTCTGTAGGAATCCACTGGGGAACATTCAAAATGGTTTCCACAGAGGTGAGTTGTCTCACAGTTAGGGCAAAGCAGTCTGTAGGAATTCACTCACTGGGAAACATTCAGAATGATTTCCACAAAGGCGAGTTGTCCCACAGTTTGGGCTGAGATGTCTGTAGGAATCAGCTGGAGAAAATTCAAAATGATGGTTTCCACAGAGGTGAGTTGACCCACAGTTAGGGCTGAGTAGTCTGTAGGACACCCCCCACCACCAGCTAGGGTACATTCAGCCTGATGGTACCAAAGATATATGTGATCATGTAGTTAAGCCAGTAGAGTCACTTGGAATCTGATGGAGCACATTTAACATGTATAATTAGCCAAAACAGTTGGTTGAAAAACACTTGGGCACATTCAAAATTATGGTCTTCACAGATTAATGTGGCCCTGTAGTTAAGGTACATAGGTCTATAGGAAAAGTTTGTATGGGTTTTGGATGCTTTGAACATAATTTTTGGCTGTATTATGCTGAGGAAATTGGAGCTAAGTGTCTTTCCCCAGGATATCATGGCAGCCAAGGATTAGAAGCCATGCACTCTGCGACTGAGCTACTATGACTACTGTCTCTAGGTTAACATCAGAATGCCATTCAGCTTGATCGTATCTGCAGAGATGTTTATCCTGTAGTTAACTTCAGCATGCCATGGGAAAACGCTGTCACATTTCAACTGGTGTTACCCAAGTTTCAGGCCTGTAATTAAGGCACAGCAGGAAAACACTGAGGTACATTCATAATTGATGGTACCACAGAGATTGAAGCCATCTCTCCTTCTCAAGTTTATTCAAGGAGAAATATTACTAGGTAAGAACATTAGAACCTTGTCAGATGTGGTACATTTTAACTGGTCATTTCAAGACCAGTTGAAGACTGATCTCATTATTTTCTATAGTATTAATTCAGAATCTACTTATATCTTATATTTTATATGGTATGGTGTTATACTGTTATACATGAAGGATAGAAGTATCAAATTTAAGGATATTGTTTGCAGTTAATTTTGCAGTTCCATTAACCAAACTAATTTGAGGAAAAAGTTAAGCTAAATGCAGATTTGGAAGGCTAAGTGTATGTTAAATTTTATGAGATTCCTTAGTAAATTTTGTCCAATAAATGCAGTAATAATTATATTCATTTCAGTTTTATTTGGAACCCAGGTCTAGACTTCAGCAAGCAGTCAAGGACAGAAATCTACCAAGTGACTGTTTTTTCACTCTGCAGCATGGAAAGGTGAAGCATCTGGGGGAGAAGGACCCATCGAGCAATACACAAAATTGATCAGGATTTTTAAAAAAATTAATTCTTTAGAGACATCTAAGATGAAATATCTGAAACTTTATAGAATTTATATAATTCTTTGCTCATTGTTATATGTTTGAAAATCTGTAACAATTATTTAAATACCTTATTTAGAGTAAGAAGCTTGCATAGCAGTATAAACGACAAAGGGCAGTATGACACTTCTGACACTATTAAGTGAATTAAAAACATGATGGTTGATGACCATATAGTCTGAATGATCTCTTTATACATCTACCAAAAGGCAGTGCATCTTTTCTAATACATTTCATGTCATTCTATCAGCCTGTTTTTTTTGTTGCACAACATCTTTTTTCTACATCATCCAGCTTGACCAAACTCAATGGATAGCTTACACTTAGGATGTGGAAGAAACCTATTGCTTTGAGGGGTTCAAAGGTCAAACATCAGGGACACTGTGACTGAATGAAGAATAATAGTTTCTGCACAATAACATTAATCCTACAAACTTTGCCTTGCACTTTGGGTAAGGATGAAGCCTAACTTGGTGTCAAAAGGTTAAAGGTCAAGGTTAATATGACTGAAAGAAGAAATATGGTTTCTACACAATGCCATTAGTTCTGTAATGCCTCAGTTGATGTAAAAGTTATAATTTGACTTTCTCAAGTTTTATGTGTTGGGTAGAAGACGTCATTGGTATATGCATAAATAAAAGAACCTGACTTTTTATATATGTTATCTTATTATTACACTTTCAGCCATCCAATACTTTTATATCTGTTTCATTGCTTCGACAATGTCGCATTGGTAGCTGTTTCCTTAGCATATGACATCATTCAGTGCTATACAGTGTGACCCCGCTATAGCACATTCTGTTATAACACAAATTTGGATATAACATGGTTGTGGTGTGGCTCCCGAAATTTCATATACAGTGGAACCCCGCTTTAACACAATAAGTGGGTAAAAAAAAAATCGGATCGTGCTAATATTGGGGTCACATTAATGCGGGGTTTTGCAGTATTTTACTTTTTTCAGAGAACAACTCATTGGCACATGTACATGTATTCATGTCTAATGTATATGATCAATAGGGTATCAAAACGTTTACTATCGTGCCATCCTGGTATGCAGTTCATCCATAATGCATGTAATTCCATTGAAAAATAACACACAGATTTAAAATATTCAATAATTTTTAATTTTGTCCCAGATCATTGTGTCTGAATTCAGTGTCTAATATATAGATTGAACAGAGTATTAACACCATTCACTTGCCATCTGATATTATACCATCGGGGCTAGCAATTAATCCATAATACTTGTAATTCATACTGCTAAAATTTTCTCATATGCATTTCTGTGTACATTTATCCATTGCAAATTTCCAATAATTAACACTTGTATGCCTGTTCATTTGAACGACTACAGTAAGAATAATTAACAATCAACACACGCATTCAGCGTGCATATAACTTTTACTTCAGATTTTGGGAATATCAAAAGAAGCGTGTGAAACTACTATACTAGTCATTGCATAAAGTGCAGAGAATGACTTGCGTTTGTGAACATGCTTTTCCATAACAGTTAAATATTTTTTATAAAAAATAGGAAAATAATAACAAGTTCATAAGCAAATACCATACACATGTAAAACCCAAGAACTAAATGCAGTAGGCCTGCAATGGTCACAAGTCACTTTTATTTTAAAAAATTAAGCTGAATGCATGTACAATTTCATACCCTTCCAATTTCCAGCTAATAAAGCGGACATTACTGGTCAACTGATTGCGTCTAATAACACTACCAAGCCCAGCAAACATGTTGACGGCTTTCGTTTTTTTATGTTTGTTAAATTGTGAGAATCTTTTGTCAACCACCACATTATCTGCTGCTTGGTTGTGTATGCAGTTAAAGAAGAAACACATGTTGGCTATTGTTTGAGCAATGATTGTATACAGAATTAATTGAAGACAATCACAAAGACGACTTACTGGCTTACTCATGGATCAGTAATAAGTAACATTTCTGATAATGTTTATTTTGACATAACACTTCAAGAACCTGGTGAAATTGTTAACCCTTTCATTACTACTATGGACTGGTTTTCCAGTCCAGGGGAAGTAAGTCCGTAAACACTATGGACCGCTTTACTGGTCTGGGACAGTGTTCTTCTCTAATGTTATAGTATCCGACTATATAAATTTTGGGATACCTCTAATTACTTCCTACTTGTAATGTAGGTATTATATTTGGATTATCTCGTGAGTTTAGCTTGTATACAACTGGAAATATCGAATAAAGTAGGCACTTTTAACGATTTTTCTGAATGGTGAAATTTGTATTCAAAATGGTGGAGTTCAAAGAAAGTGAGTGAAGTGTCAGATTTTGAATTATCAGAGGATTTTACCAATTTCGACCTAGTAAAGTAGGATGAAAATGAGAGAAGGTGTCTGGAGAGGCAATGGAATGCGCTTGTGGGTGACGGTGATGACGATGAAGAGTTTTCTAAGAAGTAATTAGATAATTACTTGTATTTTACCTGTTGTGTTACCTGTTTTCACCTGTATTTTATAGATATGCACATTTTAGTCAATTAGTCATAAAATTTGATTTTTAACCTTGATTTTGACACCTAATCCAGCCAGATATCATTAAAATTGGCAAAGTTATTTTATTTAAAATTCCACAAGTCATTTTGGTTTACAACTCCAAAGTTCTTAGTGTTTAGGACTCTACTTAGTGATGAAAGGGTTAAATTTCAGAAGCTATGCCATTATCATATAGTTAAATTCATATGTGAACTCTTCCCCAAAATGATAATAAACATTTTACACACTATTTCTCATACTTTAAAAATATATTTTTTCCCAATACGAGAAAAATACGCATACATGTATTTAAAATTTCAGGAACCATGCCACAATAATATTTTATTCAAATTCAAATGCAATCTCTTCCCCAAAATGATAATAAATTTATTATACACTATTTCACGTACTTCAAACAAAAAATATTTTTCATGTGCCCTAGTGGTTAGAGCATCTGCCTTGCAAGCGGGAGGTCATAGGTTCGAACCCCGGCTGAGTCATACCAAAGACTTACAAAAATGGTACTAACAGCTACCTCACTAGGCACTCAGCATTAAGAGGTTAGTGTTAGGACTGGTCGGCCTGGTCTCAAGATAATGTGACTGGGTGGGACATCATGCTACATGTCTGCAGCATGATGCCCCAGTGCTAGACATCACTATAAACTGCCATACTGCAGACATCATAGCAATATAACTGAAAAATTGTTAAAGCTACATTAAAAATCCTAATCATGCACACACACACCTGGTCATACTTGTCCTAAGGGTTTTCCAACTATACTCTTCAAGCTGACTCTTTTGTTCTTAGTGACATGGCAGCCATGTGGAATTTGAAATTTACTATTGCTTCTCACTCATCAGTGGTTGGTCATTTTGACATGGGGGGTTTTGTTTTAAAAAAACATATAAAATATTGTTGATGCAGTAAATGTGGTTGCTATCAGATGCATAGACAATGCCTCTTTATAACTGCTGTAGTCACCAGAATCAAATTTAAATCAAACAAATGGAACAAACAGATGGGTTGATGCTGGATTGGTAGCTAGAGTGTATTCAATGGAACAAGTAGACAAGGGTTGACACTGGATCTGTAGCCAGTGTGTATGGATTGGAAGATGTAGGCAAGGCTTGATCTGTAGCCACAGTATTCACTGGAACAAACAGACAAGGGTTGACACTGGATCTGTAGCCAGAGTATTCACTGGAAGATATAGGCAAGGCTTGATACTGGATCTGAATACAGTGTGTATTCATTGGAACAAACAGACAAGGGTTGACACTGGATCTGTTGCCAGAGTGTATTCAACTGAACAAATAGATATGGGTTGACACTGGATCTGAATCCAGCATGTATTCGTTTGAACAACTAGAAAAGGGTTGACAGTGGATCTGTACCCAGAGTGTATTCATTGGAACAAATAGATAAGGTTTGAAATTGGATTTGTAGCCAGAGTGTATTCATTGAAACAAATAGATAAAGGTTGACACTGGATCTGAATCCAGTGTGTATTCATTGGAACAAATAGATAAGGATTGACACTGGATCTGAATCCAGTGTGTATTCATTGGAACAAATAGATAAGGGTTGACACTGGATCTGAATCCAGTGTGTATTCATTGGAACAAATAGATAAGGGTTGAAATTGGATCTGAATCCAGTGTGTATTCACTGGAACAAATAGATAAGGGTTGACACTGGATCTGAATCCAGTATGTATTCATTGGAACAAATAGATAAGGGTTGAAAGTGGATTTGTAGCCAGAGTGTATTCATTGGAACAAATAGATAAGGCTTGACACTGGATCTAGATCTGAATCTAGTGTGTATTCATTGGAACAAATAGATAAGGCTTGACACTGGATCTGAATCCAGAGTGTATATCATTGGAACAAATAGACAAGGGTTGACACTGGATCTTTAGCCAGAGTGTATTCATTGCAACAAATAGACAAGGGTTGACACTGGATCTGAATCCAGCATGTATATTATTGGAAAAAACAGACAAGGGGTTGACACTGGATCTGTAGCCAGAGTATTTATTGGAACAAATAGACATGGGTTCACATTGGATGTGTAGCCAGAGTGTATATCATTGGAACAAATAGACAAGGGTTGATACTGGCCAAATAGTTAATGGAAAAAAATGAAAACAACATTTATACCTCATTGCTGATGGAACTATATGATCTTAAAGTATTGTTACAAACCATAATTTGACATGGGCACTCAAGATGAATCTCAATTGGGTTTAGAGATATAAACTCTGCTCGGCTATTTAAGAGGAAATAAAGTAAAAAATGTTATTTAATGCAGAAGACATTAAAGAAGACATTAAATATAGCCTGTAAAGTAGACCTACATGATTATTCTTTTTCTCAGATTAACTAAAATATTCATATAGCTCAATTTTTCTTAAATAAAAGCAAACTGTGATTCTGTGAATCTGATATGTAATGATAGTAATGACAAAAGGCATTTAAATATTGTTGTGCGTAATGTTACAGAAAAGAAGGTCTATTTATATCCTACAATGGAAGTTAAAACAAGGAATACAAGTTTCTCAAGCTGTAAAAAGCCAGACTTGATCTTGAGATGACATGTCAATCTTATGATTCCTCTGGTTAAGTGAACACACTTGAATATTCAAGCCAAGCAGCATTTACAATGCTTCCACAATATTCAATGCAGAAACATGTCCAGTCTCCTTGTTATGCTTGCGTAACTAGGACTTGAACTTTTCCATTTTGACTTTGGGAAGACTTGATCTGAAGATTAGTCTTTGAGGATTGCCTCTTTTTGAGATATGGTTCCTTGAAATCATTTTTGTCCTGGTCCAATGTAGGGAGCTTACCTTCTTGCTGCACATTAAAGCTTTCAGATGAAGTTAGTATTGTACTGACTGACCTCTGAGTTTTGTCTTCCTTTGACCCCTGCTTACTCCTTGAAAGGGAATAAACATACCTAACCCCTTCCAAGAAGGAGAAAGTTATCTTCATTTTTTCCTCTGAAAAGATATAGTAGTTATTACTCAGCATGTACAACACACTTGAAAAATATGACTGAAATGCTTTAAGAAATTTCTTCAGACATAAAATGACACCACTAAAAAGTTTTAAAGGGGTTCATATTTCTTCAGGCAAAAAATGACACTACTAAAAAGATGTAAAGGGGTTCATAGTTCTTCAGACAAAAAAATGAAACCCTAAAAGGTTTTAAAGGGGTTCATATTTCTTCAGACAAAAAAATGACACCACTAAAAAGTTTTAAAGGGGTTCATATTTCTTCAGACAAAAAATGACACCACTAAAATGTTTTACAGGGGTTCATATTTCTTCAGGCAAAAAATGACACCACTAAAAAGATTTAAAGGGGTTCATATTTTTTCAGACATAAAATGACACCACTAAAAAGATTTCAAGGGGTTCATATTTCTTCAGACATAAAATGACACCAGTAAAAAGATTTAAAGGGGTTCATATTTCTTCAGATATAAAATGACACCACTAAAAAGATTTAAAGGGGTTCATATTTCTTCAGACATAAAATGACTCTACTAAAAGATTTAAAGGGGTTCTTATTTCTTCAGACATAAAATGACACCACTAAAAAGATTTCAAGGGGTTCATATTTCTTCAGACATAAAATGACACCACTAAAAAGATTTAAAGGGGTTGATATTTCTTCAGACAAAAAATGACTCCACTAAAACGATTTAAAGGGGTTCATATTTCTTCAAACAAAAAAGGACACCACTAAAAAGATTTAAAGGGGTTCATATTTCTTGAGACATAAAATGACTCCACTAAAAAGATTTAAAGGGGTTCATATTTCTTCAGACATAAAATGACATCACTAAAAAGTTAAAGGGGTTCATATTTCTTGAGATGGAAGTGTATATTTATGAAAAAATTTGACAGAAAATAATGAGTGATTCAAACTGTCAACTTAGAGAAGAAAACAGTTGAAATCACATTCCAATGCATATTAGTTAGACATTGAAATTTGTGGTAGAAAAGTTCACAAATGTTGAAAATGTTTGCTTCCTTTTGGTGTGATACAACACGTGCCAGTCTAACAAGTTTTTCACATGATTTATGCAGATTTGTCATACTGTACATAACTTGCATATAAGTCAAATCCAACTGCAAACAATGTAGACCCTGATCTGCCATTGCATAATGTGCCAACAGATCAAGATCATTGTTGTATTTTCTAGTTCTAACAAACAATGTAGACCTCAGATCTGCTGGTGAGTCATGCACTAGCAGATCTGGGCCTGTGCAGTTTGCAGTTAGACTCGGCTGATAAGGGAGTATATACTCTGTGATAGAATGGGAATATTTTTTTAATATCACCAATACGTTATTGGTCACCATTGTCAAGCTTACTCTTTCCATGATGGAAAAACCTCACACAAGGTAGATGCACCACCCTCCTGTTATAGAAATGGCGGTGCTCACCATTTATTATGTACTTTTGAGAGAGTGACACATGTAAGGTGAAGTTGTTTGCACTTAAAATATGCACAGTGGAGAGATTGTTGGCATACCTCTATGCTACATTAATGTAATGTGGCTGACATTTCTTTGGATATTCTACTTTTGGAAATTGTACATGATCTAAGTTCACTGCTAACTAAAGTGACTGCTCCCTTGTGCTAAAAAAATCAGCCTGAGTTTGTCTAAAGTACACTATCCATAGCAGCTATTAAAATAAGGAAAATAATTTTGCCAGACTAGACAATACCAGCTTCTGAAAGTGCAATGAATGAATTACCAAATATATAAAATGTAAAAAAAGTTATCAGCTCTTTTTTATGCAATATACCACTGAAGTTCAGGAAGTGAAAATGACCAACTGGAGCTTGCACTTTTTTGAAAGGTGCATATCTGGAGTAAGGCCAAACTGTATACTCTATAACCCATATTAAACCCATCAATAATACACCAAAATAAAGGGAATTAAAGGTTCTTTTGAACTATACCTAAGATATACAAGGTCTTTTTTAAATAGCCAGTATAACCAAGGAGGAAAGCCAGGGCAATTCTTTTTCATTAAAATTCTAACTCTATAAAAAATACAAAACTGTAGAGCACCACCAACTGCTATATAAGCTTAGTCAAACCCAAGACATCATCCCACAAGCAATAGTGCATCCTCATTCTTTTTTTTGGATGATATCTTAAGTCAAACATGGAAACAATACTCACATGAATAAAAATGCCTACCAGTGATTTTCATGCTATATTGGGATTTGATTATCATATTTCTTTTTAGTGAAAAGTTAACCCTCCGTCCATGTTTATCACAAGTATTATTTGATAGTCCAGTGATAATTGTGCTTCTCATAAAATGCCACCATTCCTTCTGCACCCCTCATAGCTTTGTGAATTACTTGATGAATATGTATGATTTCTAATGAGTCATAAGCCTTATGCATTCAGTGTTTACACTTGGGTCTTTACATGTTGTGCAGGGATTGTCTATTAGTGTCACATTGTTATAATGCATTGAGTGTTATTAACAGCAGTTAATCTCCTAACAATACATTTTAGCTATTATGCGTTCGTCATTTTTTTAAATTATGCTTTTTGCATTAATATAATTCATACATAATGTTTCCATGTATTTAATTTGTGTAGTGAAATATGAATAAATTTGGATGTTTTCATTTAAGAAAGAGTAAGTAATAAGGATAAACACTGGTCAACAGTTGAAGAGCGCTGTTCATGTTACTGGTCATTTGCATCAAGAACACATGCAAAATCTTGATATAGGGTCAGGGATTGGATCAAATTCCCTACTGCATCCACATCAACTAATTACCCAACCACGGTCTTAATTTATGCACAGTACTGGGAAAGGAGACCAAACAAATGTCCATTCCTTCCCCATGTTCCTTTTAACCCATCTAGGATGTGGAGTTCACCCTTTGAATGGAGAGATCATCCTGTACCATAATGGATATCTTCTGTATGTCCTCCTTGCTTGTATGGGGGTTGAGGTTCGAAGACCACCACAGGAGCAGTCATAAATGAAGGCGACTGTTAGTCCCCCTTCCACTGAGACATCGGAAGGGCGAGAAAAATCTTCATCCTTCAGACAATGCACCAGTAAAGGACAGTTCCGTTTATCCCCATAAAAGACCAAGAACATCTATTTCCTTATTTTCTGGCTGTCACAAGGTCTAATACTCTTGTTGTTGTTGTTGTTGTTGAACACACGATAGGCTATACATGGTGGCCAGTATTAATGGTGGAGGAAGAACTCGGGGAAAACCCCGGAAAGAACCACTGACCCATGAGAAGCTACTGGCAAGCTTTCTCACATACCCACATTCGCCGAATCCTAGACTCGAACCCATGCAGACAGAGGTGAGATGGCAGTGATCCGTAATGGAGAGCGCTTTAGACCACTCGGCCACTCGGGGCCCCCTAATATTCTTACATCCCACCAAAGTCTGGAATAGGAAGATAGTAATGCCTTGTCTGGCATACTGGATTGATTTCTCAGGAATCTGCCAATGATCAGGAAGAGAGGGTACACGCTCTCCTAAGATCTCCATACTTTCCTACAAAGCATCTCATGTGTTTGAAAAGGCAGACACTTGGTCCTTCAGCAAGGCTGCAAATGAAGAATGCTACATGTATTTCCTTCCCCCTGATATGTGCCTGAAGCCAATGTGCTTACATGACACGAAGATTTTTTCTGACTTAGAAATACTTTCAGTAGTCATTGAATAAAACAGATCTTTACTTCCTCACTCATCCATGGTTAGAGAACTTTTGTACAGAGGATGTAAAAAGGACATTAATTGGAGAGGAAAAATATGGGGTGGCTTGTCCCCCTTTCTGCTTGAGACCTTTATTATTAGCCTCCAGTAGTGTTCATTCCCCCTCCTGGCACATGATCCCCACCACTTTGACACACAGCTTTGCAAGGGGGTTTTCATGGGGGATGTTTTTTCACCTCAGTGTCAGTTCATTAGAGGTTTTAGAGCTGAAAGCTGGGTCCTTAGTGACTATAGTGTCATATACTGATCTGTTCTCAGTTACTTCCTTTAGTCTTCTGAAGTAAGAATCGTTGTCTGCTGAGCATTTAGTTGGAGGCTGCATCAAGGCACACATTGTCTATGACCATAGCATTACCGGCAGAGTTTTCTCCATCTCCACAGAGATGTAACATTGGACACATCTGAGGGCTTCACCCCTGGAATCTGACACTTAATTCAACAGCTTCATTCCTGCCACCAATATAGCTTCCTTGTGTCTGTTGCTGGTCCATCAACACCTAGCAATAATTGAGCACAGCCTGATTGGAAAATGAGGTAGACTAATTACCAAAGAAGGTAGGCAAGAACTACAGGAAACCTCCTATAAGCCTCCTATTTGTATCAATCATACTTGGAATCAAGAAATGAGAGAAGCAAGGGCAAGGTTATAAAGACTATCAGCTCTTCCCCCATTCCCATGAAATAGGGGTTGTGGAGAGTCTCTCCAGAGACACCTCATCTCCTACAGTGCACCCCTCTTTGATACATGTAGGTGCTTATTTGGCCAGCATTACAAAAGATTGGTGGATCCTTTTCTGAAGGACACCCATGCTCTTCCATCAGTCAGATACATCAAGTAAAGGAAGGGTGCAGTTGAGAGGTTTTAAATATCCAATTCCCTGCAGTCTGCTTAATTATCTTAGTCTCCCAAAAAGGGCAGGGAACTGAAGTCTGTTATTCATATTTGCCTCTAAATAATTTCTGTGAGAGGAAATCTTCCATTGATGTGTATTCCATTATCTTGTTCTTTCTACCACAAAAAATACTAATGCTTTTTGAAAACTGACAGGAGGCATTCATATCCAATACATTACATCGTATGAACTATTGTTGCTCCTTAGTGAACTGGGACTTATTTCCATCCAAGAGAAATCAGATCTCATTCCTTTTGAGGATTTTGTATACATGGGAATGACTTTCTTTACCTTTCTGGGTAACATTTGTATTCCCCCCAAGAAGGATACACATAACCTTGGAATTGTTGAGAACTTTACAGACTAAAACTACCTTGCCAGTTCACCTTTATCTCTGGTTTCTATGAACCTTGAATTCCATGGTAGACCTTGTATCCCAAGATAGAGTCTACACCCGTTGGCTGGCTGGAAACCATACAAAAATCTAGGCTAGACTTGTCAATAACACATTAAGTGAACATTCTGATGGTAGTTCCTCTGCATCCCCCTGAACCCCACAAATATCTATTCACTGACATATCAGAGGTGAGTGTCTAACTTAGAGTCAGAATTAGTACTTCTCCAGGAACATTTGTCCCTAATGAAAACCTCTTACACATAACAGCTTGGATTGTGTTCTTCACCCAGAAAGGGTGCATAGATCAGACAACAGATTGGCAGTTGTATATCTCATATGGCAAGGAGGTACTCATGTGCAAGTCTACAACCATCTATCAATGGAGGAGTGATATTATGGTTCAGTGGGAATTAAGATTCAGTTTGCTTGGTTGTGTCAGCCAGGTTTTCTTGCAAAATACCAGTCTCAGTCACATCTGTACTGGGAATGATCAAGGTAGACTAATTTGCACAGTTAGGGCACTGGCGTTCTATTTAGCAGTTGCTAATGTAGAAACAAAGTAGGAAATGGTTTCATTCTCCCCTTAAGAAGCTCATCTAGCATTTTCAGCATCCACCATCACTAGACAGAATTCCCTCAAGAGAGCTCAATAGGCTCCTACTGAAAGAAATTTAAAAGGCTTTTGCCAATGAAGTTAAGTGCATCACTGCTTTTTAGGCTTATCTCAATTACCTATCTATAGATGATGGTATGCAGGTCGCGTTTTGGAATGACACATGCCCTTCTCATTTTACGTTTGGCCATTATTAAATGACATCCAATGTATTCATTTCTTGGTGTCCAGTTGTTGCTACACAGTGTTCCAGATTGCTGCTTATAACAGCAGGCGAATGACTGGGTACAGGGTAACTTTTAAACTCTAACTCCCTTCTAACAGCAGGCGAATGACTGGGTACAGGGTAACTTTTAAACTCTAACTCCCTTATAACAGCAGGTGGATGGCTGGGTACAGGGTAACTTTTAAACTCTAACTCCCTTATAACAGCAGGCGAATGACTGGGTACAGGGTGACTTTTAAACTCTAACTCCCTTTCAGTATATCAGTCTCCTGAAGAATAGTCACAGCATATTAACAATATTAAAATACAGTTTGTTTTGGGGGTAAAACTAATTTTAATTATCTAATACTGGGCATTCACTATTGGGTGCCCTCCTCCACCCCACTCTAATGTCCTTCATTGACCAAACATACTTCAATAGAACAAAGATGCTGGCCAATGACGTCGGTCAGACTGAGTTGATGCATGTATTCTTGGACTTTTTAGAACAGGAGGAGGAGGTGGCATCTAGTACAGATGAGGTTTTTCCATTACGGAAAGAGTTTAACAATAGTGACCAGTAAGTATTACATAATTATTTATATATATATATATATATATACTGGCAAAACATCACAGAATGTTGCATATAGTACTTTGAAAGTATTGATGAGTATCTAATGTGGGAAACATTGCTTGAACAATGAAATGTTTGAAGATTTACAGAAAAGATTAAATTGCTGTTTCACTTAAAAGCATCATACATATTTCTAAGAGAGGCTTAAAAGATGTATGATTTTTCAAATACATATCTGGAGCCTCTTGATAAATTGACTTGAAGGATTCTGTTGGAAGAAGACCTACGTAAACTCAGTGCAAATTCGCAAAAAGTGTGAAAAGTCAGTGTAAGGTATTGTGCAAGAAAACTTAAAGTCTCTGACAATAACTGAGTTGTCAGTGAGTGAACCTAGCGATGAAGACGTTGAAGGGAGTAGTGAAGACAGTAATGAGGAAATGAATGAGAGGTTCTCTCAGCCTTATAAAAACAATAGCATCCACACTAATGAAACTCTGGAAGAAATACAAAAAATTATAAAACAACTGAGGAGACTCTGGAAGAAATATGAAAAATTATAAAACAACCGAGGAGCAAAACTGCTGGCTTTATGCAATAAGTTTACTTAGGCTATATTCAAATAAGTAAAAAAAACAAAACGGAGCACATCTACAAGTGGTACGAAATGTTTGAGATTATTGGATCTTACTTTATGACGGATTAGGGGTAATTTATATTGATCCTGACTTGGAAGAAATTTTATCTGAGGTGTGACCATACATATTTGGCTGAGATTGGGAATCGGCTCAGGCAACTCATGTGAGAGCTTGGGATATGAATACAAAGCAGTATGTGAAAGGCAGGTATATTTGTAATATGAGGACTTTCTCCAGAGGTGCAACAGCTGTTTGAAGTAAATCCATGAAATAGCAGCACATCTGCTTACCGATATTCCTTGGCTGGCCAAGCAGGCCGAAATAATGCAGGTTGATGGTGAGGAACAAAAGCGTTGCTGCCATATTGCAGCTATTATTGCCACTGAGGCTGTTGCCAAAGCACAACAACTGCAAGATTATCTGGAATTACCCCCATCAAATATGAGCCAGATAAAGACATGGTGAAATTTCCAAAGACGTGTTCTGGTATTATATTAACATTACAGCGCACATGCACTTCCATGGCTAAGATGGAGATTGTTCTGCTGGTGCATTTGATTATGCTGCTTAACCATAAAAATGACAATACTTTAAAAATCACAATCCCATGGATTCATAGTTGTTATCATGTAACCCTGAACAGCAAAGACTGAGACCATTAATAAGGAAATTGACAAAGCTGTTGAAAAGATTTTCAAAATGCTGGAAAAATTCGCCAACAGACTGCATATTTTCCCATTAAAGCTCTTTCTGTGAGTCAAATTATATTGCAAAACCAATATATCCTCTGCATTTAGCTGTGATCAATGTAGAAAAAAAAAACCAAAACAAGAGCAACTGATGTTCTGAATGAGCACCCTTGTTTGTTCTTCATCCCCTGAGTGATAACAAAAATCAAAATACAAACAATACCAGCGTGAACTTAACTTTGCTTACACAGAATTTCCTGCACAAGTTACACAGAATTTACTCTACAAGTTTGAAGAACTGAGCACTGTTATAGCTTGGGACAATGATTTTTATGTGCCTGAACCATCCCCAATTCTACAAAACAGCAATTTTATGGGTGGATCCAGATTGATTTCCTAATGTTGAACAATATGGGCAGCTCGATTCCATTATGTTTGGATAAAACACCATTCCTGGTTTTACCAGAACAGCAAGTATGATGGGAAAAAGTTTCCATCTACATGTTACCTGCATTTTTTCACAACATAACAGAGGCTTAATAAGCGTAACTTTTATTGCAGTGGACTTGGAGAAGAAAAAAAACCTGCAGTGAATTATCATGTCAGAACCCGGTATAAACATTCTGAAATTTACCGTGGTGCAATGGAAGATGAAAATTTCATTTGTTATTTATGCAGACCTTGAATGCTTGAGGTTCACTTAGAGACCAGAGAGGTCATCACCAGACAATCAATCAAATATGATGCAAGCTGTTGAAGAAGTCCTGTGCAGGTTTTGCTACAATGTAGTCGGATGTTATGGAGTAACTGAGAGTGTACTGGGGAGCAGTGTACTGTGCATGTAATCTCAAGCTGCAGATTAATCCAGGTAAAATAAAAAATTCCACTCATATGGCATAATCTGCATAGGAATGATTGGCATTTGATGATGCAATGAGTCTCCAGTTTACTGACTGTTTGCATATTTTAAATTGCAGCCTAGATAAGCTAGTTAGTAACCTGGTGACAGACTGTATGGAAAGAATCAATTCAAAATCACCAGTTTATATGGTACCACTAACCCTGACAAGCTGAAGTTGATAACAAGAAAAGGAGTTTATCCATAGAAGTACATTAGTGATATAAGTGATTGGGCCAATTGTAATCAAACCCATTTACCCTTATCAAATTTTTTTTATTGATCTCTGACTCGGGAAGGTGTCAGCACTCAGCACTTTTTGAATAAAAGTGGAATCCATGGTGGGATTTCCATGTCCAGCCATATATACGCTTGCACGAATAATCCTAATATGGGCAGTTACAATCTGACTTACATCATATACCCAGCTGTCAATGGCTTGTATGGCTGGCAATGATGCAGCCCATGCATGTAAATGGATTGATCCCACACACAAAGACATTGACAAATGCATACGAGAGTATGAAACAACAGTGATAGCGGGTACTTCGATGAATTTAGCCTGGAGTGCCCCATACAACAAGCAAAAGGCCGCACATCCAGTAATCTTGATTTACCCAGTATGGCAAAGTCAGTAAAGCATTTCCAAGGTGTCTTTATGCGGGCCGAAAATTCAACCCATCAAGGAAACGGGGATTGTTCTCCTGGATTCTTCAACAAGACCTGGAAATCATTAGGTCCAATATGTGTTACTGCCTTGATATTTATTACTTTTTTATTTATACGGGCTTGCACTGCCACCTGAAGTCATTGATTATTTGTATAGTTGCTGAACCAAATGAATGTCAAAATCGTTTACCACTGCCATTAAAAAATTCAGCTGGATGGGCCAATAATGTGGATATCTTTTTGCTGAAGTATTAAGTTCACTTGAACGTTCAACACCACCATGCACGCTTGATGATTTTATCTTGTCACTTAAAAAGTATGCTTAATGGTATATGAAATGTCTATTTACGGATGTTACATCGCAAGGACCCAGTGTGACACTAATGTGGATCTGACCAGGTTTGCCACCAAAATGTATCTGATTGAGTTTTTCTTGTTGACACCGACCTGGGTGAGCTTGTGATCAAACTGGAGAACTTAAAAATCTAGCATAGACATTTTGAAGCTGCGAGGCATTTTTGTGAAAAACCTGGTCAAAATCAATGACATTAGGAAAGTCATAGACTCTGTTGTGTTGGTTGCATTTATTTAAAAAAACAACAGAGACAAATAAGGTATTGAAACTCAAAAGTCTGTCAGTGAAATTGAATTCAGCTGATTCAAGAGCCTGTATATGATAGTGATACCACAAGAATAGAATATGCGGATGTAACAATTGCAGAGATGTCCTCACCACCACACATAGTAACAGCAAGGGGATCAATCAATGAAATATTAGCTGTTGAGAGACGGGCACAACAAGTAGTCAATTTATATTCAGTCTTTGTGGGCAGTATGACTTTGGACAACCTATATGGCACAAGTCTGGATGATATTTATTTGCCTTAAGAGTATTTCATCATTGGTGGAGTGTGATTAACAATATTGATAAATGATTCCAGGCATATCGGACCATTCATAACACATGGCTCAGTCGATAATGTTAAAATATATTTTACATATGCCATATTATCAACATTAAACAATGGAGATGAACTTCAGTTCGAAAGACGTCATTCCAGATGGATGTTTAACTCTCTTTGGTTTTAAAGTTAGCTTATCATTAGATAAAAGTGATGGACCCTGGCTGGTCATGAAGTTGCAGAATTGTTTGACGGAGTACTGGATCAGCTGGCAAGTTATGCCAACATCGATAGCAACTTTGTTCCACTTGTTAACAAATACCTGTTTCAAAAATGTGGAATTAACATACCCAAGTATATGCTCAGATATAATGGTTTCAGTGTCAAATAATTGTCTAGAATTAATCTGATCTGTAACATATCTTTGACTAATGTCCTGTAAGCGTTTCTTATAGGATTCTCTTGTCACTTTTGTAAAGGAAAGAAGATGATATTTATTTAAATTAAAAAGGCATTATATTGGGCTTATTACCCAAAGATAAGTTGCTGAATGAAATTATCACAAGAGCCAAATAATAAATGTATATTGGTCTAAACTAAGAAAATAGTCTTCTCTGTTAGTGTTCAGGAGGCATTTGAACGATTAAGATAAATGTTTAAATATATGTATACTATTGTTCAGAAGCATTTGATGGATTTATATAGTGTTTAAATTTTTATTTATAGTGTTCAAGAGCATTTGTAGGGTTATACAATGTTTAAATTTATAACTTCTTTACTTGTCTTCAAAACGCATTTGAAGGATTTATACAATGTTCAAATTAATAACTTCTTTACTTGTGTTCAAGACACCCTTGTAGGATTATACAATGTTTAAATTTATAACTTCTATACTTGTGTTCAAGACGCCTTTGAAGGATTTATACAGTGTTGAAATATATATCTGCATAGTAGCGTTGAAGAACCTTTGAAGGATTTATGCAGTGTTCAAATATATATTTTGTACAAAAATGGTGCTTTTGATAGTTTTACAAACATTATGATGCAATGAAAATACTTGTAGACTAAATTTAAAAGAATTATTCCTCTCCTATTTTAAATTTTTTTTTTATCTCCTACTCTACATTTTCTAATAACGATTTTCAGGGTACGATTCCCCTTGAATTTCTAAAAATGATTTCTCTCCAATTATTCACAAATTTCCACAGAGAGAGAGTGTGTGTAAGGATTTGTAAGCAGCATCATGACAATGGATATAGGTATGTGTAATACAGTCCTACCTAGCAAAGGCATGGTCACTGCTGGTATACTGTCTACTGTTATGTTCAGGTAGTTGGGTATAGTGATGTTCGCGTGTGGGGTGTGCGCAGACCTGCCCCCAAGTTTCTTTTTTAGCCGATGATAATACTCCATGGACAACAATTTATCGGACTCATCCTTTCTGAATCTGAAAGAAAAGAAATAGGGAATGTGACAAAATAGTATGATATGTACAAACCCGGAGTGGTTGAGTGGTCTAAAGCGCTTTCCGTTACGGATCACTGCCATCTCACCTCTGTCTGCATGGGTTCGAGCCTCGGATTTGGCCAATGTGGGTATGTGAGAAAGCTTGCCATTAGCTTCTCATGGGTCGGTGGTTCTTTCCTGGGTTTTTCCGGGTTCTTCCTCCACCATTAATACTGGCCGCCATGTATAACCTATCGTGTGCTAAAAAATGGCGTTAAACCCTACAACAACAACATCAAACTTATGATACCTTACCATAACGTTTTCAAGTACATGACTTAATACGATACTGTCAAGGTCATGTTTTACATTATGGTTTAAGGCCATATTCTTCGCACATAACTATGCATGTATATTTTGGTAGAGGAAGAACCCTAGAAGACCCCAGGAAAAAATACTGATTCATGGGTAGCTACTAGCAAGCTTTCTCACACCCACATTAGTTGAGCAATGACTTGAACCCATGTAGGTGAGGCATGAGTGATCTGTCAAAGGCGTGTACCTTAGACCACTCAGTCACACAGGGCCCCTTTTAAATTATGCTGAATTGCGAGAAAGTTTTGATGTATGACTTGAAACGCCTGTACTCATTTGTTTGCTTGTGCTTTCTCAGCCAATAATACACCTCATGGATTAATCTCTTCGTCATATGGAAAAGTGTTCATTATTAAGTGCTGTTATAATAAAGGTGATACCCAATTTTAACCTCCCATATCCTTTATAGTTAGAAAGAAACAATGTAGAAAGAATTTGTTGGGTGTAGTTTCCATGGAGATTGGATGAAAAAAACTCTGTCATGCATAAAAATGGTCTCAACTACCGGTATATGACACCAATATTTTCTCCTAATTGAGTTACTATTTTTAAAATCCAAATGAATTAACTCAACTAATTTTATTTAAATCAGCTTTTTATGATTCCACTCACAAGGGAAAACTTTTATTATGATTTGCACAAAATCTAGTCATTAAAATCTTACTTTTTATGTAAAACTAAATTGATTCTTTTGACAAACAGGTAAAACTAAATGGATTCTTTTGACAAACAGGTAAAACTAAATGGATTCTTTTGACAAACAGGTAAAACTAAATGGATTCTTTTGACAAACAGGTAAAACTAAATGGATTCTTTTGACAAACAGGTAAAACTAAATGGATTCTTTTGACAAACAGGTAAAAATAAATGGATTCTTTTGACAAACAGGTAAAACTAAATGGATTCTTTTGACAAACAGGTAAAACTAAATGGATTCTTTTGACAAACAGGTAAAACTAAATGGATTCTTTTGACAAACAGGTACAACTAAATGGATTCATTTGACAGACAGGTAAAGTCTGTATTTAGTTGTGGTTTCATCTTAAGACCTTTTTTATAAAATTTATTTGGAGCTACGGTGGCTCAGTGGTTATTGTGCTGGCACCAATAAACTACTTGTGTTGCTGTGACCTAAAACACGAAATCAAAACAATCTATTATGACTTACTTCTTCCAGTAGTGGTAGAGAAGAGGAAATAGCAACATGAGAGCCTCGTGAAAGAGAGCCCTTGTAGGACCAACATATTCTAGGTTAGTAGTGATGACATATGCCATTTCACTAGGAATGTTCACCTGCAAGAAAGAGAACGAAAAACAGAATAAAACACACTAACTATATCAAATATATTTATATCTCAGGGGTAGAATGATGAAATATAAAATAAAATTGTGAAATGATTTAAAACATATGATAGTCTTCTCAAAGTAATTAAACAATGTCACTTTCCTCCATACCAGATTCATGTGAAATTTATATTACAATATAACCTATCTTGAAAGACCACCCTTTATGCCAAAAAATTATGGTCTCTCAAGGTAGGTGGTCTATTATAACAGGTCACAATGCTATATAATATATACATTTTTGCATTGAGGATATGGTCTCTCAAGATAGGTGGTCTCACATAGCAGTGGTCTTTCAAGACAGGTTTCACTGTACTTAATATTTTACTCTTTCTTTCCTTGCTGAGGAAAATATGGAAGGTGGCAATTATTTAGAAACAAAATGATAGATTTTTAGCCTTAGAATTTTCGTCCCATTTTTAACCCCCCCCAGCTAACATTATGAGCAGAAGTATTTATTTGACACGAAAGAGTAGGTCACAGCTTCCTTTGTCTGGTGCATTAAGCATTTCATCCAAAGATACAACCGCCTTGCAAGTTCAGTAGGAATATGCAGGTTTTCGATACCATAGATAGCTACGATGAGCCAATTCCCTTAACGTGGCCACCAGTCGTTGTGCACATATGATAGAATGATCAGTAGCAGTGTTTCTATTTATAGGTGAGTAATGTAATTATAAGGCCACACCATGCTATTGATGTGCCAGCATTTATGATTTTGCCTGGGACACATAATGCAGGGATTAGCTGGATGTTGTTAAAAATCATTCCACATGTCTACATTATTATCATCTAGTTCATTTTCTGACATTTATACATGAGCGAATTAAACAAGCATGTGTATAAAGTGGATAGTTGTAAATGCATATACTCATTCAATGATCAGTAAATGACTGCTGTTATATATTATTCCAGTGATTAAAAAGTAAATGAACATTGCAAAGCCATTTAAAACTATATTTTTGTTTTTAAAACTCTAAAAATCAAAACAAAAAATTAGCGAGGATGTACGTTTAAGTAATGTCTTAAATTTGGCACCACCAACTGATGAATCTTAAATATGGGGCAGTCTAGTTTTAAAAAAGCATTGGAATACGTTATTTTAAATGTAATTAAACACACATTTTCTTGGGGGCAAGCCTCCTTCCCCTCATACAAAATCGACTCATCAGTTTGCAAGAGAAAGGCCATTCCACTTCAGAAATGGGCATGTGCTATATACCTATACAAAATTACAGTGACTTGCTTGTTCTGACAGTAAAAGGACCTAATTTATTGAACAAATTTTTACTGAAAGTATAGGTCATTTGTTGGTAAAATTTGTACTTGTCTTCCTTTTTGATAAATGTAAAGATAAGATGTAATGTCCAAAAGTATTACATTATCTACTCACATATAAGTTGAGTTCAACTGGAAACAACATAGACCCTGATCTATCACATAATGCATCAGCAGATTGGGTCAGTGTAGTTTGTTAGGAGTAATCTGTAGAACAAAACATGGATCCTGATCTATCGGCACATTAATTTCACTTTCTTACAAGTATATTGTCTACCTGAGGTTAGCTGTGAGAACTGCTAAATGCTGGAACATTGTCATCTTTTGCAATCCAGAATTAAAGTCTAGATGATGGTTTTATCATTTTGGAAATTAGAATTAGTTTGTAGCCATTTAAGTTCAGTTAAAAATGAGCAGAAGTTCAATACTTTTGCTCTGTCCCTATTCGGACAAACTAATTCTTAAAATAGATACACTCCTATGAGATTTGAGTAATAGTTTGCTTTTCTACAGACAAAATTTGAATGAAATCTGAAAGGTTAACCTTTTCTAGTTTCATCTAAAAATCTGATACATATTTGCTTCTTAAAAGCGAGCATTTCACTCTGAGGACATGTGTATCTATTTAAACTGGTAAACTTACCAGTAAAGATACCAGGCAACACCAAGTAAAAACTGGATGCTTATATCAAACTGATTCACATTAACACCAGAAATTATGGATTCTTCTTTAATAACCTGATACCACAGGTAAAAATATGTTGGGATTGACAAGTTATAAACTCCTTTGTGCAAAGTACAAAAATGTTGATTGAAACATCAATTCTGTGTTTGCTACCTGTGCAAACTAAAATTGTTTTCAAAAAATATGCAAAGAAGGATACTGCACAAAGAACCTTTATGCGATTCTTAAGCAACTCTAAAAAAACACAGTAGATTAAAGCAATGCTGTTCGAAAATACTGATCAAAGAAACTGTTTTTGTGCATGACATATCTTTATCACAAGAAGCATGACATATCTTTACCACAAGAAGCATGAAAAGTGCAATTTTGGTTGCAATATGTGACTAGGTTTGACATTAGATTCATAACATTCTTTGAAACAATGTTAACACATTCATAAAATTAGATTGCAGCAACCAAGTATTAATATGCAGTTCATCTTCATCCAGATAATGCACTCTAGTTATGACCATGAATGCTTCATGCATTGTGCAGTGCTTTGATGACAAAACCATAGGAAGAACTTTTTCAAGTTAACTGAAGAGGATAACAACTGCAGTCACAACAGCATGTTTTCCACTTAAATCTCTTTTTTGTCTCAGTACCAAATTTAAAAAATAAGACTGCCTCATCAGCACTCCTCTTGTGTCTGAAATCATTTGTCACATATGAAGATACATTGCCAGTTCTTATTGTCAAGCCTGCCAGTAGCTTCTTGTGGGTCTGTGGTTCTTTCTGGGGTTTTCCCGGGTTCTTCCTCCACCATTAATACTGGCTGCCATGTAATGCCTATCATGTGCAGGGAAATGGCGTTAAACCCTACTTCAACAACAACAACAACTTCTTGTCAAGAAACCCATACCTAATGCAGGTCAATAAATACTGGAATCTGAGATTTCTCAGCATTTTGAAATAAATCCAGAAAAGTAGATCACAGTAACCCAAATTTGGCATGTGATGTGTTAATCATAAGATGTACCTGTATTTGAAAATGTAATGATGCATAAGAGTTATGGCATAGAAAATGGAGGAAGGATGGACAAAAGAAAACCTGTTTACAATAAAACTTTTCTAAGCGAGGTTTTAAAAAGTGTGGGAGAATTATTTATAGTGTTTTAAAAGTGACCCAATATGGAATTATACTGAGGTGCCTGCCCAAAAAAACAAACCATAACTTCATCTTTTCAAATCATCATTTTTTAAAGAGGCATGACAAAGAAATGCAGATCTACTTTAGGCAGAAGTGTACTCAGACTAGTAATATCCATAAACCTTTTGTCGTTAAATAGGTTCATCGTTAAATAAATAAATTCATCATTAAATAAATTAAATAAATTTGTCATTAAATAAATAAATTCATCATTAAATAAATTGGAAACACTATACTCATCATTAAATAAATTGGAGACACTACACTCTTGATTAAACTGTATATATTATTATTAAATTGGATCTTGACCTAAATGAGAGGTCTTTACATCATCTTATCTATTTCCTACGTCCTGATTATTAAAAACTTTGCAGAGATATGTCAAACTATATCATCTCTAAAAATGAAATAAAATTCAAGTCACCATGCCTGAAATAAACCAACAGCAACTTTTTATGCAGAACGTGAATAGAAGTACTTTGAAAGTAATGAAGGCACTTTGAAACTGATTGGAAAATTTTCTTAATTGGTCGGGTATACATGACACGGTAAGGTATTCCTAATTTGGAAATGAATTTGTTTAGTAAACTAATTTACAGCGTGCTTGAATTTGATTGCATAGTGACAGCTTATTCTGTCAACATGACATTTTCATTGATTGTTCTGCTCTACAGTCAGAGAGATCTGGGACATGTATAAGATGATTTCTTTTTGCATAGTGACAACTTATTCTGTCAACATGACATTTTCATTGATTGTTCTGCTCTACAGTCAGAGAGACCTGGGACATGTATAAGATGATTTCTTTTTGCATAGTGACAGCTTATTCTGTCAACATGACATTTTCATTGATTGTTCTGCTCTACAGTCAGAGAGATCTGGGACATGTATAAGATGATTTCTTTTTGCATAGTGACAACTTATTCTGTCAACATGACATTTTCATTGATTGTTCTGCTCTACAGTCAGAGAGATCTGGGACATGTATAAGATGATTTCTTTTTGCATAGTGACAGCTTATTCTGTCAACATGACATTTTCATTGATTGTTCTGCTCTACAGTCAGAGAGATCTGGGACATGTATAAGATGATTTCTTTTTGCATAGTGACAGCTTATTCTGTCAACATGACATTTTCATTGATTGTTCTGCTCTACAGTCAGAGAGACCTGGGACATGTATAAGATGATTTCTTTTTGCATTTGCAACAAGCACAATGGAAAGAATGTTGGTATATTTTTATGCTATTTTCATGTACAGATGACTGAAATTTCTTAATTTGTTGTAATTACAGAAACAATGTACTAAAGCAGCCAACTGAGGAAAATGGCTGCCCCCATATGCTCAGATGTATGGTATTTAATTAGTATAAATACATTAACTTTAGCAGTTATTTAAAATAAGGAAAATGTAATTTGTCAGAGTAGGTAATACCAGCTTCTAAAAGTATAATAAATAAATTAGAACATATAAAATGCAAAAAATATATACCAGCTAATAGTCTTTTGATAGGTGCAAGTCTGTTGAAGACCAAATACTGGAACAAAAAGCAATGTAATCCCTAACAATCATGCAAATAAATACACCCATCAACCATACATCAAAATACACCCATCAACCATACAAATAAATACACCCATCAACCATACATCAAAATACACCCATCAACCATACAACTAAATACACCCATTAACCATACAACTAAATACACCCATTAACCATACATCAAAATACACCCATCAACCATACAACTAAATACACCCATCAACCATACATCAAAAATACACCCATCAACCATACATCAAAAATATGCCCATTAACCATACATCAAAATACCATCAACCATACATCAAAATCCACATCAAAATCCACCCATAAACCATAGACCAAGATAAAGGGAATTGAAAAATTCTTCTAACAACACCTAAGATATACAAGGCCTTTATTTAAATAACCAGGATTACCAGTGAGGAAATTTGTTGGGAAATTCTTTTAAATTTCAACCCTATGCAAAGTAGGAATCTGTAGAACAGAAGAACCTTAGGAGATCCATTCAACTTATTACAATGTGTTGTGAAGTGATTTGTCTAACTTGAAATGATGCTAAATACCAGCAATTGCATATTACCCGTATGTACTTGCTTATAAGTATAAGCCAACTGCATCTTACCCGTATGTACTTGCTAAGTCAAACTGCCAACAACAAAGATCCAGAACTGCTGTAGCATAATCTGCAGTCTATGTTGTCTTTTTGTACAGACTCAGATCTGCAAGCGCATTATGCGACAGCAGATCTGGGTCAGTACAGTTTCCAGTTGAAGTCGACTTATAAGCAAGTACAGATGGCAGTTCGTTTCTGTATGAAATTACTTCTGTTAATTTACAAATTTAAAATATTTATAGGTTACTGCACTTTTTGCATGGGAAAATATGAACGAGTTTTCCTGCAAAATACTTCATGACCTTGAGGTGTGAAGTATTTTGCAGAAAAAAACTTGTTCATATTTTCCCATATAAATGCACTAACCTTTTCATTATATGCTCATTTTGTTTAACTACTTAAGGCTTAACAATGAAAGACATTACAAAAAACAATGTAATTGAATTTATGCTTTATTCCAGAATAAATTCACAACTGTCGATTCATCAATATATAATAACAGTATTCATGTGCACATAGCTTTGCCCAGTGACCTTTTAACTTAGTCGCACACTGTACATCAGTTTAAAAAAGAATTTGTCATTTTAGTCTACTTAAAATTTAAATTTAGAGTCATACTGTGAAAGAATGCACATGGATTTTGTTTCTAGTTTGATCCAATTCTATTCTGCTTTTCTTATTATGAGGGGTTGGATTATTGGGACAATTCAGTGAAATAAGGTAAATAAATTGCAGTTGAAAATTCCAGTACAGTTTCTGTTTGCATCAGGTTTGCAGGACATGTCTGTCAGATTTGAAGAACTAAGAAAGTACAATTTGAGGAAATTCAAGATGTATAAATGAAAGTATATTTATTACCATTCTTATTACCAGCTAACAAAAACATGCTTATGCCCTGTCAATTGCATTTCGCTGTGACATGTATCATACTGTGTGTCATCAATCGCTAGCCTAACATTGTATCAAAATAGTTACATGGCGAAAATTGAAAAGCAGCTGTTGCGTGACACTCCATTTACCCAGCAGAAATAATTTCTTTGTTGTCTTGGATTATTGGCTCTGAGGCTTTTCATTTCCTACCAAAACCTTCACTTGCATTTTGTTCTAGTATTTTTTGACAGACTTGTAAAATGGTACGTCTCAGACATGTGATAAACGCTTACCTCAGTATGCTTTTCTATGCTATATATTTTTTAGACTCTAGAGAGCACTTATCAGTCTTAACCATTCTATTTGAAAAAAGATATGAATATTCTCCTTAAAAGCTATTTCAATGATCAGAATGGTATTTTCAGTTACTGCATCTCTTTTGTTTGTTGTTGACATTGTGAATATCACATTAAATTCTTTTTGTTTCTTTGAAAGTTTTGTTTCTGACTTGGTGATTTTGTCCACATCTTTAACTCATATATACTTTCAAATGGACGAAACAGCTGCTTTAATTCATTCACAAACAAATTTAATCAACCAAAGCCTAAAGTGTCTACTATACAAGTGTACATGGTTTGTTTACAAAGTAGTTCCTAATACACTATACAATCTTTAGGCAAGCATGTCTTACATGTGTGTGCAATATGAATGTGTTCAGTATTGTAAAATACTGTGCAATTATGACAATGTAAAGTTAATGGAGACAAAAATGAGCATATAATAATATTTTGTTTTTACTAATATCCAAAAACCTGCTTGACACTAGTCATCAGTTATGGTACAGTATACTAAGTCATCAGTTATGGTACAGTACACTAAGTCATCAGTCATGGTACAGTACACTAAGTCATCAGTTATGGTACAGTACACTAAGTCATCAGTTATGGTACAGTACACTAAGTCTTGGCTTGATAATGCCAGGAGTATTTGGAGATATTTGTCTGGAAAGAATATTCTCTGGTACCAGGCCTAAATTTGCAAGCCAAAATTATGGACTGTTAACTAGTAAAACCACTGTCTCCTGATTGGATAGCCAGCGACATCATTGAATGGTTTGTACTTTGCATAGCTTATTCTTTTAAACAGCATCAGTGTTAATATACATATTTGCTGAGAAAATAATGCATGTATACTGATATAAAAATAATAAAAATCAATTGCACAAATTTTCATGTTTGTTTTAAGGTGGTGCTCAACAGTTTTGTACTTTGCATAGGGTCTAAGGTTTTTGATAAAGATTTACCCAGTTTATCCTGGATATTTTACAAAGACCTTTTTTTTTCTTAGGTACTGTCAAAAAACTTTTAATTTCCTTTATTTTGGTGTATGAATGATGGATGGAATTTGGGTTACAGAGTATATAAATTGACTTAACTTCATCGATGCATGTATAAAAAAAACTGCAAGCTCCATGTGGTCATATTCATGTCCTGGACTTCAGATGCAAATTGTAGAACAAAGTGTGGAAAACTTTTTCAAAATTATTTATATATTTTATAATTCTTTCACTGCATTTTCAGAAGGTGGTATTGCCTACTTTGGCAAAATTTATTTTCCCTCTTTTATTTCCTTCTAAGGTTAGTATGTTTGGGACTAATTCAAAAACTAATTTTTAATGACATGATCCAATATGTGCTTATATTGTGGTTTTAGATCCCTGGGTCATAGAAACCTTAGTACATCATATAAGTGCAATGGTATGCAAGCATATTGACTGAATCCCACCTATTTTCTCCAACCACAAATTGAAACCCAATAAAAAAAGAAGGTTATGGAACCAGACCATGTTAGATGCTTGAGATTCACTTCATTCACTCTGCGCCATAGTTGTTAAGGTGGCAGTGGATAGTTTCATAAATTGGCCCCCAAATGTCTTAATGCTGTGGTGTGACTTTTTCAGCCATTATTGTTTATCAACTAAATGGATGGATGTATTTGTGAATGAGGTGTTTCAGGCTTGTGATGTTCTTGAACTGACATGAGGCATGTAACCTCCCATGGTTACTCTGATAGGAATCAGATCACAATTAATATGTTCTGGTTCAGTGCCCACAAATGAAGTCCCAGTCTATTTTTAGAGCCTTTCTTCCTGTCTTCTTTTGGTAGTGATACAAGAGTTAAATATAGGCATTCATGGTATGGATTTAAAGGTAATTCTTTATTCTTTAGAATATGAGCTTTTATGGTATGGTTGTCTGTGTATTTCAGCGACAGTGCACAGTGAGTAATAAGACCTTGGTGATGATCTGGAAGTGAAATCTGTGTTTCATTGCATATTGCTTTGGTTTACAGTCCAGCCTCTCGAAGAAATGCAGGTGAGCCTATGACAAGAACTTCACTGTGAAGTCATCTTTGAAGGTATTTTAGACTAACATATGATTTATATTGATTTGGACACAGTAGAAAGTACTGTCAAACAAATGTAGAGACTATTTAGGAAAGTACTGGTAAACAAATGTAGAAACTATATAGGAAAATTTATTGTAGCCTATGTCCTGTAGTATGTAGATAGTGAAATACCAATTGTCGACTAGAAAGAAGAGCTAGCCCCCACCCCACCCCGTTCCTATTAGTCTGGTCCCTGCTTTGTATACCTTATAGTACATCGTTACACAACTAATTAATCAAAAGACAGATTTTACTAGCTAACAGGCATATTATAATTTGCAGAAGATGAAAGTATCAACTCTCTTTTATGAGGGGGTGAGGATATTGTTTTGCAAATATTGCACATTTCTCCTTGCATCATCTAAAATATTCAATTTGTAATTGATTCCTTGATTGTTAAATCAATATTGATATATCATTCTACATGCTATTGATCAAACTGAAATTAGTGATAAAGTTCATGTGGTGTCACTAACAAGCAGAAGATTAAAGGAATAAATTTGCCATGGTTTGATTACCAAGATTTCTCCATATCTTCAGATGCGGTAATTTTGTTCTGATCACATGATATATTGGCAGCAGCATTCATCTGACCTTATTTAGTGGAGTTTATATGTATGTTTACGTCCAAAAGTGGAATCAGTCTTATTGTTTTGTTTAATTTGAGAGGATTTATTTATTTAAATTATTTACTGGAGTTACAAAGTGCACAATACCTTACAGGCTAAATCTTCATTTTGGGATTCTTATGAATCCATTCAAGAACATTTTGGATTATATCATTGTGATACATAAAAACTCTAAGCACATCACTACAGTCAATGCTATTGCTATGTCAGAATTCATTCAGATCACCAATCAAATTTATTTTGGAACTCTATACATTTAGACTTGTGATAGAACTTTTAGGACTATTTTGGAATTTAATTCACAATACTAAAGGCATGATGGGTAAAAGGTTCAAAATGGCAGTTAATAGGTAAACAATGTCATTATGGCCTGCAGAGATCATTTAACTCAGAGGTCAGCCACCATCTGACCCATTATCTGTCATTTCTGAGCTGCATTTTGTTAAAGAAAAGATGAATAATTATCAATAGCCATGGAGAATTTGCTGGCTCGATGCTTAAAATTGATATATTTACTATATACGAGCAGAGAATTCACTCAACACTGTTGTAAAACAAACATTAATTTTGTCAAGAAATATTTTGCAAGGGGATCAGCTCACCAAAACAACTAAAATCAGCAAAAAGACCATTATGCCAAGAAATAAAGAAAAAGGTGTAAGTGGATGCAAATTAAGAAAATGAGCAATAATATAAGATTCATGCAATAAAATCTGCAGTAATGCCATCTTTGTTCGTACCCATTTTAAATTATACTAAAAGACGAGTGAGTGCTAGTTACTGTAAAATCTGTACCCATTTTAAATTATACTAAAAGATGAGTGAGTGCTAGTTACTGTAAAATCTGGTCAGTAAATAAGTTCCTTTCAAAACCATGGAGTTAATGTTATTCAGTATAAGTATATATCAGAAACAAATACCTGCATAATGTTTCCCAAGTTTTATGCATATTATATTTTTACTTACTTGCGAAGTCTCACAAGGACTGCAGTGGTTCAGTCCTAAGAGTCCACATCTGACCAACCTTTATAGATAAATCCCTGAATAATATTAAATAAGTCGTATAGATCTCACCTGGACTTTAGGTGGAAACTCTGAATTCAAATAGCAGATTATAACAGATCTGGCTTTGTCAATCAGAATACTGGCATCCTCTTGAGTCACACAGACTGTTGCATATACGTTGTCCACCAATGACATGTATCTACAAAGAAATAGGATATTGTGTAAAAAAAATAGCATTTCCTGGTTTAAGTTGGGATTTTGGAACTTTATTGTTAGTTTCAGTGCCCTTTATTCTGATGTCCATGATCTAGTTATATAAAGAAAACAGCGAACACAGTTAAAGACAGTAGCTTTTGGGATGTTATTGTCTGCAATCCATTTGAGTGCTTCGTTGATTGCCCAGAATTCTGTGGTGAAGATTGAGCAGTGATCTGGTATGATTGCAAGCTTTAAGTTAATGTGGATTCAGGGAACTATTTCTCAGGAATAGAAGGATGATGCGAGCTTTCACTTGTGCAGTCAAAAATGGCAACAGACAAGTTTGTGTCGGGGCATCTCCTTACTTGCTTGAATTCTACTGAATCATTTTGTCCATTTCATCGATCAAGAGCTCCTACCAGAGAATCTTCAGGAAAGGATAAGGGACTAGAGACATGTTGTTTGCAGCTTGTCAAATCCATGAGAAATGAGTGTGAGGAAACTGTGAGGATAAGATGGCAGGACAGGATGCCAGACACTAAAGTTCTCAAACATTCATGCCCTGCTGATGAAATCACAGTGGAGATGGGCAGGCCATGTCACCAGGATGTCAGACGAGTGACTAGCAAAAATGACTTTTATGGCTACCTTCAAGACATCCTGAAACACTTCAACATTTACCTCAAGTTTTGGGATGATCGAACACAAGACCACACCAGCTGGTGGAGTCTCATCCATATTGGATTCACATACTTTGAACAGAAGAGAATTTCAGAGGCAGATCAGAAACATGAGCAGATGAAATTTCAGTTCTACAGTACATCCTTTATTGCTCTATTGATGAAGCAAATTTAAGTGACAGCTCCTGTACAATGTGCCCCAGACAGTATTGCTTTGTAAAATTTCTGTTAATTACCATGACCTTTTAGAAGATTTATCAGTTTTTAATTCTGTCTCTACCCACCCACCACTCATGCACATTTTGTACTGGGCTTCGTATTTGACCCTGGTTTTATTTGTGTGTTTCATTTTCAAGCAACCTTAAGATAGCTATTATTCACAAATCAAAATTTCACCTTGTTTTCACATCTCAAAATTACACACTATTTTCACTACCGTATATATTCGCATATAAGTGGAATAATTTAGGAAAAATTAAAGGCCTGGAAGAAGGGGGGTCAGCTTATCCGCAGGCCAATGTCTACACTTGACAGTTTTTAGATCTTTTAGTTGACTACTGTAATAGCTGTAAATCTTGGGACATGCAACAGTAGTTTTTTTCCGTGTCCTAAGACATAGGCATGTAAAAAAAAAAGTTTCAGTGACCCAACATTTATTACAGTTATAAAGTACTATGATTGATTTTGTTATTATTTTGCATGAGCATATTTTCTGATTTCTCCAACACAAAATTAAAAAAAGGTAAATACAGACTTCATAATTCGTGGGCCGGTTGAGTTTACATGGAAGACCAGGCTGAACTATAATGTACTGTTCTTACACAGTGCAAAGCGTGCATATCGTCACTTAAATCCTTATTTATTCCCAAACATATTAGATGCAGATTTTGCTTTATTCATTGTTTCAACTCAATTTCTTTCTTCCAAATAGCATTTCAGCTAGTCCTTAATAGCTCTTTCATTTACGTTGAATCACATGCTCAGGAGTTACTCATTTTCAATGATATAAGCGATCCAACAAACTGAGGTAATAATTTAAAAAGATACGCATGTTTAATTGTACAAGGCATATAACCAGCATAATTTACATGTCGAGTAAGATCAACATCAATCAATTTTAGTTTTGTGTTTTGGCTGAATAAACTTCATAACTTTCCACACAATGGAAAGCTTGATGTTTTGGCATCTACGTTGATAGTCAGCGAATTTGTCTTTCATTTTGTGACAGCAGCACAGGCCAGTTAATCATTAAAACCCTGAAACTGGCTTGTGTTAAGAGAGAATTTTGACCAGCAACTATACAAATACATTGATGTGTAATTGCCTTTTATTCCAAAATATTAGCATGATTATCGTAATTTTGTAAAATGGGATGTAAGGCATACGTATGAACTTTTCAAAAGCCAAGTAGGGAGACTGAATAACAAAAAAGAGATTGGGACCTGAAATTGGGAGGTTTTTCATGGCATTTTTAAAGCCTTGTTTTCACTAAATATTGATCGATCTTCCTGGTCCATATATGCGTGAAAATTCGCAAAAAGACTTGTTGTTTCTCTCTGTGACGCACCCTATTTTCCTCCAGGTCGTGCTCTATTTTCATATTCTGGTCAGCTGTGATCAAATTGCACAATAGCTAAAAATTAGTCTTTAATAAAGAAGCAAGAAAGCTACCGTGACTAATTAAAAGTTAATCCTTATCGATGCAACTATGTTGTGAAAACAACTGGCCATCTGTCGTAATTCAAAGAAACCATGTTCTACATTATTGTGCATTACGCAAGCACCAGCAATTGATTGGCAAATAAAGGATTCCCAATTTTGTTGAACTAAAGGTACCAAAATAGCCACCCTCATGGTACCTTACATGTGGCAACTATTTTCCCCTCTTTGTATATCCGACCATATTCCCTTATTGTCAACTCGTAAAGCATTTAGTATTGTTTATTATAAAACATGTATTCTTAATTAGTTTTTTGATGATGCATGTTCTGCGTGGTATTTATTTTCATTCCTTCTTTTAATTTAACCATGGTAATTAACATTGGTATATACAGTATAAAAATGCCAGATGTTCACTCGTGTAAGTTTCTTTCATGGGAATGGCGCTATAGCATATGGAGTGACAGCATTCGTAGTGAGAGAAAAAAAATCATTAATTTACGTGAATAATGTTTAAACTTAACATTCTGTTTAGTGAAGAAGCGAATTCTTTCTAGTAAAGTAATTATTTTGTCACAACAATAATTCACAGGTGATACAGCAGAACATGTAGGACTTTTCTTGTTTAGAAGGAATGAAAATCGAAGACATAATGTAATAATTGGGAGTTCTTTGCAAAAATCGGAAGATATGAAATCAGGAGGTAGCCATGGAGCGACCCCAAATATTGGGAGGTTTTTGTTTTCCTACTGGTGTGAAAGTTGACAGGTATGATGTAAGGTCGCTTACATCAAAGCAAACTACAACTCAGCTTTTGCGGTATTAGCATAATTTTCAAAGCATTATTTCTGAAACTTCATTATTGTATTTTGGAAATATCATTAAAGTTTAGCGCAATGGTGCCCATGATTGGACTCCAAGGGATGTACTTAATCCAGCGCGCAATCAAACCTACAATGTACGTGCAGTGGCACCATTTTATAAATATGTTCAGTAGCCTAATTGCAAACGTTGAATCGAACCGTATTGTCATTCACTGTGTTGTCATACTGGGATTACATTTTAATGAGTTAGGTATTTACAATTTCAAAGCAAAGTAAAAACATAATTACCAGTGCACCGATATAAATGCCCAATGTAATAATGCATTAACAAAAATTAATCGAGTCAAAAGGGAGAGGTAGTGTCACAGCAACTTGCGATTGCTAAATTCTTGTCATCGTTCGATCAGATTATACACAAATCTAAATTAGATACAATAAGAAAACAGAAAATTAATTAAATAAATTACTTAAGTATACATGTAATTTTTGTTAAATATAAGTTTGCCTAAATAAACGCATTTAGAACTTACATTGTGCATCTTGAGATGTTTCGGAGTTGTGGGTTGGCTTATATGCGGGTCATGCACCTTTTAGTGTGCATACCTGTTCAGTTTGGGGGGTCAGCTTATATGCAAATGGGCTTGTACGCGGGTATATACGGTAATCAAAATTACACACTGTTTTCACTAATCAAAATTACACATTGTTTTCAATATCAAAATTAAAGTTTTCATTAATCAAAATTACACACCATTTTCACTAATCAAAATTACACACTGTTTTCCCTAATCAAAATTACACACCGTTTTCAATATCAAAATTACAGTTTTCACTAATCAAAATTACAGTTTTCACTAATAAAAATAACACCTTGTTTTCACATATCAAAATTACACTGTTTTCACTAATCAAAATTATACATTGTTTTCACTAATCAAAATTACACACTGCCTTCACTAATCAAAATTACTGTTTTCACTAATCAAAATTACACACTGCCTTCACTAATCAAAATTACTGTTTTCACTAATCAAAATTATTGTTTTCACTAATAAAAATTACACTGTTTTCACTAATCAAAATTACACATTGTTTTCAATATCAAAATTACTGTTTTCACTAATCAAAATTACACTGTTTTCACAAATCAAAATTACACACTGCCTTCACTAATCAAAATTACTGTTTTCCCTAATCAAAATTACACTGTATTCACTAATCAAAACTACACACTGCCTTCACTAATCAAAATTACACACTGTTTTCACTGATCAAAATTACATGTTGTTTTCACTAATCAAAATTACTGTTTTCACTAATCAAAATTACATAGTGCCTTCACTAATGAAAATTACACATTGCTTTCACAAAGTATAGTGAAAACAAGCTGTAACTTCTTCATCATGGCAGTCCTTACTAATGTTCAATGACTGCCAACAATGACCTTATGATCTATACATTATGTCATCACCATATTTTCTGATAACAACCACATTGGCAACTTGCTGTTGGTCAAGAATAAAGAAAAGAAAAAGTTCTTCCTATTTCTATTGATAGTTCTATAATGTAGTGGTGGTGGTTGTGGGGTTTAACACCATTTTTCAGCACATGATAGGCTATGCATGGCAGCCAGTATTAATGGTAGAGGAAGAACCCGGGAAGAACCACCGACCCATGAGAAGTTACTGGCAAGCTTTCTCACATACCCACATTGGACTCAAACCCATGCAGACAGAGGTGAGATGGCAGTAATCCATAACAGAGAGCGCTTTAGACCATAATAAAACATAATATAATATAATATAATATAATATAATATAATATGATATGATATGATATGATATGATATGATATAATATAATATAATATATTATACCATATTATAATATAGTATAACTTTTGTTGTTACGTAAACAATAATCCCACTGTGCAGATCAAAATTAACATTTGAAGATTGCATAGTTTGTTGTTCCAGTAATTAATGTCTCTCATTTGCAAATTTATTTCAATACTGCATGTAGTTCAGCCTTTGCAAATGGACAATTTACTTCAGTACTGCATGGGGGCACCAAGTGGCCGAGTGGTCTAAAGTGCTCTCCATTATGGATCACTGCCATCTCACCTCTGTCTGCGTGGGTTTGAGTCTAGGATTCGGCCAATGTGGGTATGTGAGAAAGCTTGCCAGTAGCTTTTCGTGGGTCAGTGGTTCTTTCTGGGGTTTTCTCGGGTTCTTCCTCCACCATTAATACTGGCTGCCATGCATAGCCTATCGTGTGCTGAGAAATGGCGTTAAACCCCACAACAACAACAACATCAATACTGCATGTAGTTCAGCCTTTGCAAATGGACAATTTACTTCAATACTGCATGTAGTTCAGCCTTTGCAAATGGACAATTTACTTCAATACTGCATGTAGTTCAGCCTTTGTAAATGGACAATTTACGGGTACTTCAATATTGCCAATATATAACATGAATAGCACAACTCCCACTAAAAATAACCAAAGCTATCATTGCCACAATACAAAATAAAATTATTTAATGTCTGAATTGAAAGACTGCATTATTGACCCCAGTGATTACGACTGGAGAATAACTCCACTAATTATCCAGAAAACAATACATCCACAGTTAAATATAATGAATTTGAAAGCAGTTCCAAATTTGCAAGGTTTTGCCATTTCCTGCTCATGTGATAGAGTTTACGTATGTGGATGCACTGACTTGTTCTCTTGTTAAGATACATACAGTCCTCAAAGTCCACAAGATAAATCCTCTTATCACTTCACCACATTCCAAACTGCATTTACATATAATAAATTACTCAGGTCCATTTGGCGAAGTCAAATAATAGTTATAATTGGCCTCTAGGGAGAAAAAGAACTTTCAAATAACTGTATAATTTCTTTTAAAGAATAGGATAAATTTTAAATTTGTAATAACTGCTACATTAATGGATCACTATACATATTTTTTAATACAGTCGACTCCACCTAACTGCACATCGGTTAACTGCACACTCCGGATAACTGCACGTAGTCACGCCGGTCCCGTTTTTTCCCAATGCTTTTCAATGGGAACAAACTTTGGATAACTGCACTTCACTTAAATGCACACTCCGGATAATAGCACGATAAATGTTCTGCCCGTGGCAGATTTTTCATTACAATTTTACTCCGGTTAACTGCACAATATATAGTCAGGATCCGTTATTGCCAGTCCACTGCTGTAGCGCTTCAAATAAGCTGACAATTAAGCCGGTAAATGTGACTTTGTAAATGATTGACATGTAAAGGATGCCATAGGTGGTAGATACATGTATATTCCCACCCACCAGGCAGCAATAGCGTGGGGACAATCATATGTTGCAATAGATGACGGTCTTCACACAGAAGGTGAAATCCACAACTTAACCATCATTGTAGCTCTTATAGAGACAAAACAAAAAGAAAATGATGAAAGAAGTGATGATGACGATGCAGTAGATGACCAGGTTTCATCTAAAGTCGCTATTCAGTCACTCCAAAATTTACGAAGATTCATGGAACAGAGAGAATGTGAGCTGTTTGAACTGTTTTACAAAATAGATTCGGCAATTCACCAACTTATTAGTAAAACTTGTGTGCAGACATCAATTGCTGATTTCTTTCGGAAATCGTCAATTTCATTGTGTTTGATTTAACAATATGACGTTAGTGCTGTTCATTGTAGACTCTTGTTTCATTTAAGTAAATGTTGAAAGTGGATTCTAATCAACTTTATACGATATTCTTCACCTATATTCGTGCCGTGCTGATTTAAAGCTGTACTGTACCATACTTCGGTTAACTGCACACTCCATTTAACTGCACAGTCTTGTGAAGGGCCCGAGGCTGTGCAGTTAACCGGAGTCGACTGTAGTGGTTCAAACCACATTCTGAAATTTTTAAATAAAAGCTCATAATAATCTATTCTTTATTTGTGTCAATTCTTCTGATTCAGTTTTATTAATGGTTCTGAATTCTTTCATCACTTTGAGACAGTTTTGTGTTGGTCATTGGCAGTGTGGATCAAAGTCTATGATCAGTATTTGTGCAGGAGATCCAATGCCTTGCTCTTGTATTTCTGTGCTCAAGAATAGCCCTATTTATGTTTGCGTTCCCACTCAACCTTGTTGAGGATTCTATATTTGTACAGTCATTTCTGCTAATCCATTTAATTGTGGATAGTTAGGACTGGGATCATAAGTGGTTACAATGATGAAATTTATTTATTTTTGTAAATGAGGGCGGCTGAGTAACAGTAGTGTGATACAGTTGACATATATTATTGGAAGATTGCTTAGCGCAATTTATAAATCGTGCAAATTGAAAAATATGCAAAATATTGTTTTCACTGATGTCTTCTGTGCCTTATTTTTTGATAAAACAGACTGAAGTTCTATAAATTCTAACATTAAAAAAGCACTACTGCCTAATATGAAAAGGTATGAAAATCCTGAAAACTGTAAGGAATTGTATTTTTTTGTAAAAACACAATTTTCTGATTCATAAAGTACTGACAAACATTTCGGTATACAGTACAGGTAATCAAAGCCAAACTTTCAGATTTTGAAAAGTGTCAACATCAGTTTTAGAGTTTTTAAATAGTGTACAGGAATAAGGTATACACATCTGAACAACTGCGCCTTGTACCGTAGAAGCTGATGATTCATTGTAAACATTAGCCTGGTGAAGACTCACAATCCAGAAGAAATGTGTTTTGTGGGGGAAAAAACGTCTGTACAAATGGAATTATAAATAATAAATAACAGAAAGTACAACAGATAACAATGGAGCAACACGCTTCCCTATAGAAAATGACCTGAAGTCATTTGATATAAGAGAAACATTGGGCATCACCCTTTTGACCTTAAACTGTTGCATAATTTCATATCGGCATAATCTGTCATTGATATTATTTAATTCAGAAATCTGTTAAATTAATTAGCTTTACTCAACATTTCTTGGGATTGCATTTAGTATAGATGCATTCAGCAGTGCACTGAACTATTTGAATTTGTTTTAGTTTATAGTCTGTATTCATTTGTTTTTGTTTTGTTGGAGGGGGGCAGGGTCACCTCATATAAATGACCTTTAAAACCAGAAGTATTCATATATAAGAATCCACATCCCTTTTGCCTGTTTAGACTCATTTTGAACTTAGCTTACACTGAGCAGAAGCTTAAATGTGATGGTGGAAGATTCTTTGAATATTCTTACCTTGATTAGATCTATAAGGATCATTGGAGAATCTCCATAAGACATCACAAGTAAGTGTAAGCAAAGCTCTGGTTAACAGAACCACGAAGTAGCGAGACAAAATATGATGCAAATGTATTACCAAATGAAGTGCATGCTAGCTGCATGTAAACATTAAATGGCATTAAAGAGTTATCAAAGGTTGTCTGTACTTCATAAACTCGGATCTAAATTGATTTTAAAAAATTGTCATATTCATGTGTTTGGTTATTGTCATGTATATTATTTGCATAGTGATATTTTCTAATTGCCATTTGGCATTTAGTTCTAAACCATGTTATTATTATTATTATTATTATTGCAAAAAAGATTGTTATTATTTATCATAAAATATTCTGAAGAAGTGACATTAAATAATGATGATAGCAATAGCATTCTAATATATGGATTATGTGCATCCAGAGTCTTTTTTAATATGTCCTCTAGTTTGCCTGTATCCATATTTTTAACAAAATTAGCCTTTGTGAATTTTGACATCTCGGTTTTTGTGATAACATTGTTATCAACAGGTAAAATGTGTTTAGTTTTGTGGCAGAAACTGAAACTAGTAATTAACAATTTATTGACCAACTGTAAAAAGCCGGTCAATTTCATGTATGCAGAAATAATTACCAAATTTGAGAGGGTTGCTAGAAACAATTGAAAAGTAGTAATATTCCATTTAATATAATAATATTATTATTGTTACATATTCCTCTCAGTATTTTCACAGTGGTATTAATTTCCTAATATAGCGTTACTCATTTTTTAGGCAATTTATATGGCCTACTCGTCGAAAATTTTTGTGGTATTATTGATAAAGGCTTAACATAATTGATAAAAGTGACGTCTCTGAGAAGAAACTTTTATATTTTATATTCTTGATTTCATGAATTCTGGAATTAAAATTTCCCATTAAAATTGCATGTTTATTTTAAGTACACATGATAGTAATTTAGGATCAAAATGTTTTAGTATAAAACCTTGAATCTAATTTAGTAACATAGATGAATCCAAAATAAATGTGATCATCAGTTTCAGAACCAGTTTTCTTGATGTTAAACCAAAGTACAAAGTTAGACTTAACAATATTTACAGAATAAGAGATACAAAATTCTTTCGACAATATTGCAGTTAGCCATCAAATGTCAAGTAAGAGGCCTGTCTTCTACAAATCAGACCAGGAAACCACCCCACGTGACCATGCCCAATGATGGAATGTCAATGATAACAATACTTTACATACAGTACATCCAATGATTTGAATTAGTTTCTGTTTACAAAATGCACTTAAATTTGTGTTGTTGGAAAGAGGAAAATGATGGTTTGTATGAATATTTGCTCGTAAAACAGTGTTGCTGTCCAATATCATACATAAATAATAATTTCAGCATCTTTTAAAATTATCATCTGAAGGGAAGAAATCAAAATTTCTTGTTGCCAAATTTAGTTAACTTTTAATACTTAATAATTACCTATCACAAATTACATGAAATCACCTAATGAAGGCTTTATTTTCCTAATAATAATAATAATAATACAGACTTTATTTAGAGAAGGTAACTCAATTAGTTACGGAACTAATCTACCTTGAGGCCTTCTATCTGTTATGTACAATATATACAGTATATACAACATGATGTGAAGAGTCTGGCTTGTCACTAAATAATTAAGTAATTTTGAAATTCAAAGTATCAAGCCTGGAACACATTCACAGGCATCAGTGAAAATATAAACATATATAAAACATAAAATATCATCCTGCATTGACAAATTCAACTATGAAAATGATGTAAAATTACAGAAAAGCAGGTGGTATTTTTTGTACTAGAACTGTTCAATTTTCTAAAGATTTCATCCATTTAAGACATTGATTGTGAAAAGCTGAAATGCTAGGAGCCTGCCTTATGTCACTGGGAATGTTAATCCATACCAGTGGACCAGTATATTGAAAACTTTTTTTAAACAATTCCTTCTTTGGCCTTGGTATAATGTAATTTCTTCTTCTTATGGACCTTAAATTTCGAGTGCCATCAGCATCTTTTTGGTGAAAGATATTGCTTAGATAGACAGGAATGTCTTTTCTGGATACTTTATACATCAATTTGGCCTTTCTAAGAAATATTCTTTCATGTATTGTTAAAACCTTTATATTATTCATTGCTTCCTGAAAATTGTCTATACTTTGATCTAGACTTAAATGGCAAGCTCTCTTTTGGAGTCTTAAAAGTGTTGTTATGTTTGAATTAGAGGTATTACCCCAAATTACATTAAGGAGGCCAGATATGGCTGAATATAACTTTTATAAAAGATGACCCTATACTAAAGAGGAATGTATGTTTTGATTTTCTTAAGTAGCCAAAGATAAGAGTTAACCTTTTTTGAAATATGTTTAATGTGAATAGACCAAGTAAGATTGTTATCCACGAATACACCAAGAATTCTATCTTGAGAGGTCATATTGAGGCTCACTTTGTCAAATAGAACCTTGATTTTGTCGCTATTTAGCCTTGCTCATTTTTGTTGTGTTGTAACTAGTAGGGCTTTCATTTTTTTCTGTATTTATGATCATACTGTTTTCCTTGCACCATACTTGAAGTCTGTTGAGAGCATCTTGTAAGTTATTTTCAAGTACTGTTTTGGTTTTACTAATCTCAGACAGTGTAGTATCATCTGCATAAAGGTCAGTGGAAGAAACTGAAGTTCCAATCTTAAGAGGTAAATCATTGATAAATAGTATGAATAAGAGAGGCCCAAGGATAGAGCCTTGTGGTACTTCACAATTAATATTTTTACTTTGAGAAAGTTGACCATTTAAAGATACTTTTTGCACTCTATCGGTTACGTAAGAAGTAAACCAGTTTAGGGAGTTTTCACTGCATTGATAGATTTTTAGTTATGAACTTGAGGTAATAATAATAATAGTAATAATAATGATAATAATAATAACAACAATAAACAACTGTAACGTGCGTAGGTGGTTATTTGCAGTTTTCCTTTTCCCTTCACTATTTGTATGTACTTCACAACATTCCTTGCACAGTATTGACAAATGAATATAATTTTTTTACATGTTTATTATTCCCCACTGATAGGTTGCAGTAGGTCAGGGAACCAACCCACTGCCTACCTCACAATTCAGTAAAAGTACACATTACTTTACAGGAATAGAATATAAAATTCATATATGATGAATAATTCAAATATTCAATTATTATGTTAGATAGAAAATAATTTTGAGTTTCTCTTCTTCATAGTAGTATAATTAAGTAGGGAACATTGAAATAAAAATCTGTTTGGTATAGTATATATGTGTTGTCATTAGTTATGTAAACCAACACATTATCTATAAGTATCGACAGTATCTGAAACCTTTTCATAATTGTCATTGACTGTCATAATCTGATCATGTTAAAATAAGTGTAAAAAAATTAAAATGACTGTAATACCCATGCAACAATTAAAAAAGGAGGGAGACTATGTTTCCATGTCTGTCCGACTGTCTGTTCTTCCATGAGTAATGCAATTTATTTTGCACACTGTTGTACACAGTAACTTTATGATGAGTAGTCATTAGGTGTATGTAGATATTTTATAATTTGCATTATAACTCTTGAGATAGGACCAGTTTCTGTGGGTAGTTATTGTTTGCTAAAATCTAAACATTTAAAATCCTATAGGTAGAGATCTGAAGTTGAGAGAGAGAGAGAGAGAGATAGAGAGATGAGATTTGAGACACTTTCAGATGGCCACCATAATCCAGTTACACAAGAAATTTACTTGCTTATCCACACTACCAAAACTGTATAAAAAGTGCTTTAGCTCCAGGAGAGTATGTTACTATGCATTTAAACTCTTTCATCCCACGGTGACAGCAGTATATGGTATTATCAGAAGAGTACGTTAATATGCATTTAAATTCTTTCATCCCATGGTGACAGCAGTTAATGCTATTATCAGGAGAGTACGTTACTATGCATTTAAACTCTTTCATCCCAGGGTGACAGCAGTATATGCTATTATCAGAAGAGTACGTTAATATGCATTTAAACTCTTTCATCCCATGGTGACAGCAGTATATGCTATTATCAGGAGAGTACGTTAATATGCATTTAAAGTCTTTCATCCCAAGGTGACAGCAGTATATGCTATTATCAGGAGAGTACGTTACTATGCATTTAAACTCTTTCATCCCACGGTGACAGCAGTATATGCTATTATCAGGGGAGTACGTTACTATGCATTTAAACTCTTTCATCCCACGGTGACAGCAGTGTATGCTATTATCAGGGGAGTACGTTAATATGCATTTAAATTCTTTCATCCCATGGTGACAGCAGTTAATGCTATTATCAGGAGAGTACGTTAATATGCATTTAAACTCTTTCATCCCACGGTGACAGTATATGCTATTATCACTTAAATTAATGTTTAAGTGTAAACATCAACTCACATTGTTTGTGCCTTAGATTACCAGGTTGATTTGTCAATTGAACATATTTACGTGCCAACAAACTCAAATTTTTGATAAGGAAAGCCCTACATATGTCCAACATTGATCATCTGTAAACAAGATTTTCAGCCATTTTAGATCGAACACAAGATTCATTTCAACATTTTTCGTCATTCTGAATCTAAGTGGAAACAAATGAAAGCAGAGTAAAAAATTTGAAAATGTATGTAGTAGTGCTTTTTTAGTTCAATTAAACTGTATTGCTAAACTATTCAGAAAGCAAAATAAGAAGCATCTAATTATTACAAAACCACATTCCTGTTTCATTCCTAATCCTGAGAGACATTTTGGCATATCCTAAGCTGGACCAAAGTTACTCTTTCCGCTGGATTGGAAACAAACAAAGAAAGTGTAGTTTTGTATATTAATGGCAAAAATTTATCTGAATGTCATGGCTAACTTACTTCAGAATTTCCACGTAGAACCAGAGATCCTGTGGGAGCCGCGCAAGTATTATTACTCTGTTTCTCACCACTACTCGGGTCGGGGTGCTCCTCCGACCTAGGAGCAAGTACAAAATTCAAATGAGTCAAAACATTTTTGAAAAAACATTAAATCAGATTTCAGCATATTTCATCTTTTATTTGCCATCAACATATTTGACATGTCTACCTGACTGGGTCAATTATGGATGGTTTAACATGCACTAATGTTTAACGTAAACTATATTTAAGACAGCTGTATTGCACTTGCTTATATGATACAATTTATTTTGTCATCTTCTATATAATACTCATATTGGAAGTATTTGATAAACATAACTTCTTGCATTGATCATGCAAAATTAAACTTGAACTTGAACTTCACCCATAAGCTCAGAAATATTTGTGTTCTGGTAAATGTTTGAACATAGCAAAGTACATATCAACCTATTTGATATATATTTTACTGGTAGTGTTGTTCGCCACTAAATGGAAGATCATCAGTTTGAACGTAGCAAAGTACATATCAACCTATTTGATATATATTTTATTGGTAGTGTTGTTTGCCACTAAATGGAGGATCATCATTTCTTGGCACCAACATCATGGAAGAACTATTCCAGTTATTTCTGTGTAAGAGAGATGTCCAAATTAAACATCAACCCTTCATGACTATTCTAGTTATATTTGAGTAAGAGACATGTCAGTGCAGTCATATCCGTGTAAATGAGATGTCATAACTTGATACCAACGTCACAAAATGACTATTTCATAAAGAGAATCTGAAACCAAAACTAGGCATCTACACAGCAGAGCTCTTCCAGTTACATCCATGTACTACAGACATCAGACAGAACTAGACATCAACAAAATTAACTTTCCATTAACTTCAGAAAGATAACTTAACCAGAATTCATATACTCTTGCTCAGAAGACACATATGACTTATGTACCATCTGATTAGGAAGACCCCTTCTGGACTTTGCAAATCAATAAATTCACACGATTTAAGATTTACTAGTAGAGATAAGTCATACAAAAGACCTACTCTCAACTAGTGATGATAAGTCATACAAAAGACCTACTCTCAACTAGTGATGATAAGTCATACAAAAGACCTACTCTCAACTAGTAGAGATAAGTCATACAAAAGACCTACTCTCAACTAGTGATGATAAGTCATACAAAAGACCTACTCTCAACTAGTGATGATAAGTCATACAAAAGACCTACTCTCAACTAGTGATGATAAGTCATACAAAAGACCTACTCTCAACTAGTGATGATAAGTCATACAGAAGACCTACTCTCAACTAGTAGAGATAAGTCATACAAAAGACCTACTCTCAACTAGTGATGATAAGTCATACAAAAGACCTACTCTCAACTAGTAGAGATAAGTCATACAAAAGACCTACTCTCAACTAGTAGAAATAAGTCATACAAAAGACCTACTCTCAACTAGTGATGATAAGTCATACAAAAGACCTACTCTCAACTAGTGATGATAAGTCATACAAAAGACCTACTCTCAACTAGTAGAGATAAGTCAAACAAAAGACCTACTCTCAACTAGTGGGGATGTATCTTCTTTATTATTTTCACTAGAGCTTTATATTTGGATATAGACTTATTAATATGGCGCATAAAGTCACAAATTCTTATCTACTAAAAACTTCCAGATGACCCTGATCCAAGACCAATTTGATACTGCAAAATATTTGACTCAAGCAATTTTCTGTGATGACCAGTATGTAAGCCATATTGAACACCAAAGACATCATTTATATGTAATAATGTAATAATGGCTCAACATCATTATGAATATTGAACACCAGAGACATCATTTATATGTAATAATGTAATAATGGCTCAGCATCGTTATGAATATTGAACACCAGGGACATCATTTATATGTAATAATGTAATAATGGCTCAACATCGTTATGAATATTGAACACCAGGGACATCATTTATATGTAATAATGTAATAATGGCTCAGCATCGTTATGAATATTGAACACCAGGGACATCATTTATATGCAATAATATAATAATGGCTCAGCATCGTTATGAATATTGAACACCAGGGACATCATTTATATGTAATAATGTAATAATGGCTCAGCATTGTTATGAATATTGAACACCAGGGACATCATTTATATGTAATAATGGCTCAACATCATTATGAATATTGAACACCAGAGACATCATTTATATGTAATAATGTAATAATGGCTCAGCATCATTATGAATAGTGAACACCAGAGACATCATTATATGTAATAATGTAATAATGGCTCAGCATCGTTATGAATATTGAACACCAGGGACATCATTATATGTAATAATGTAATAATGGCTCAGCATCGTTATGAATATTGAACACCAGAGACATCATTTATATGTAATAATGTAATAATGGCTCAGCATCATTATGAATATTGAACACCAGAGACATCATTATATGTAATAATGTAATAATGGCTGAACATCATTATGAATATTAATCCAACTGGACTGACACGTGTCCATGGTAGTCATGATGAAAGTCACAGGAACGCAATTTTCTTGAAAGAAGTATTGCTTTTAGAATAGTGAAGCCAGCAGACAAATTTCAGGTCAAAGGTTCACCATTATCATGACCATGAATGTGGCTTCATTGTTAACAAAGACTGGCTACAACAAGTTTTCAAGAGAGCAGTTATTGCAACCATAATGCATTTAATATCAGAATCATTCTTATACAAATAAATCTCAAGGTATATTTTTATTTTATTTAAAAAATGTTTATAATATTAGTCTGTTGTATTTGCTTCACAGTCATTATGACCAAGTCTTTTCTTTTTGCTTGTATTTGTTTCATAGGTAACATAGTTACAAATGATCTCATGTATTTTATACATGTATGTCAATACATCTATATAAGCGTTAATAGTGAATGTCAGAGTTGCATACTTTTTAAATTTTTTTTATTCTTTGGCAAGATTGCTTTAGTGTTTGCCAAATTAAGCGTCATAGAGGCAGCATTTTATTCAGTATCCAGATCTAGAACTTGAAACAAATTTTAGAATCATCTTCCAAGCTTTGTAGAATACAAAAGTGATCAAAATATTTGTAAGATGGCAACATATTAAACTTTGGACAGTATCTATTTAAACTGAAAGTCACACAACTGATATTCTAGGCAGTGTTTCTGTGACCCCATTTATCAAAACAACCATAGCTGGAAAAGTGTAAATATGGTTGCCACATTGAATGTTGGGTGGGTGCCACCTCAGTTGTGGACCTATATTCATACACGCAGAAAATGTGCATGCAAGATATTTTAAAATTATTCTCAAAGCAGTGTAAGAGGTGATAACATGACTTTCAAGTTTGCTGCCTTAGAAACTTTCTATTATGTCAGAATAGCACCATTTTCATTCAGAAAGAATTTTTTTAGTGGAGTAGGGATAAAACAATTTTAGCAGCAGCAGATATTTGTCAATACCAGATCAACACTATATGTTTTTATATTAGCATTTTAGCAGTAGCTATTCATCAATACCAGATCAACAATATCTGTTTTCATATTGGCATTTAATGGACCAAAAGAGGAAGTGTATCTATTTGTTTACCTTCCATGAGATGTCATCAGGGTGTGGGAATAGTTCATTACAAGCTATTTGCTATACAGGAACAGACAGACAGATGACTGACAGCAAGCCAACAGCTAGAATAACCTTCACAAAATACATGAAGATTCCATTCCTAGATGCCTGGTAAGAGCAAGGAGGTAGTGGATTTGACCGTAATTCTTGCGCCCGGTTGGTTTGGTTCATTGCTGGTCAGTAATCTGAGAATACAAAACTCCCTTACAGGCGAAAGATTGTATGTGATCGAACATTTGGTATGTTAAAGAAAATGTGCTGACAAAAAATTAAAAAAATTTATGCACTGAGTACCGGTAGTTTGAATATTGTAGCTCTAATACTTTTGGGGAATTCGAGGCTATAATCTGGCATCCATTTTTTATTAATCCCACAATAATGGGAAGAGAGACATATAGCAGTCACTTTTTAGGTGCCAATCATCAACAATTTATTAAAGTGTTTTCTACATTTTTCATTTGCAAAAATGTCCAAAACCCTTTGAAAATTTTTGATCATACTCGGCATGATTCATTATGAACCTATGCTTGCTCGCGCTTATACACTGGGGTCAAGGTCACTGATATAAATTTATGTCCAGGTTTTGTTTATAAAAAAAATTCAATTTATTTTATTTCCTAAACCACTGACAGAGTTTCTTCATACTTGGGACAAATCATTATGAAACTAACATAATTCATTCCATGACACACGTGCTTGCCCTTTTTGACCTTGGGTAATGTTACTGTCATATCAAATTTGCATTAAAGGTTTGGCTAATGATTTATGTTGTATTTATATTTCCTAAAGTTCTTGATGGATTTTCTTCACAAATTTAAGGCAGTTCGTTCTGTGCATGCATACGTCCTGCTTGCATACAAGTCTTGGCCTTCTTTATATTTGAAACTAACAAGATATTGGAACAAGCGCTCGAAACAGTTTTAAAACCATTATCTTAGCAATACAAAAGTCTCAAAGTGATACAATTTTTAGAGATCCTAGTCATAGCAGCATTATTTATGTACCTAGCTTTAGTTCTTGCTTTTGTGATTGGTCTGATTCACACTCCAGATAAGTCTCCAGTTTGGTTAATCCTTCTGTGTTACTGATGGATCGCTGGAACTCGCACAAATTGTGCACGAACCACCTCCACGTCTGAATCTGTAAGTAAAACTTAGTATTAAATATCTTAAGTATGCTCATGATAATATTATACAGGTGTGTGTTTTTCTTCTTTTATTCAGAACTCGAACCAATATAATGGTTGGTATTTCTATAATTAAATTTATTCAATTCAGCCAAAACGAAGATTTTCATGGATTTCGGCCTACAAATGGTGACTATTTTGGACTGTTTCAATTCTCTCATCAGTGTTAAATTACTTAAAATAGGTTCCATATTTTGTTGTTAGATTATGGTTTCACTTCATTTTATTCCATTGAAATTCACATTTCATATACACATTTATGACTGTTTTCTTTAGTTGCTTCTGTACTTCTTAATTTCCTTATTTTATTTAGATGCTGTACAATTTGCTATGCATTTCATTCATTCATTTAGCATTGAGCCTGTTGCAACTTGGCTAATTTCCTTCTTGTTGCAAATCCATTTAGAAAGTCGAGAAAAGATGAACTGGAACCAAATTTTATGTTTTATAAAGGACGACAAAAAGCACATGGTAGCTCAGTATTTAACTGTTCACTGTTTTACAAAGGACACGAGTTTTACACAAATATCCTCTGCAAATAAATTGTTACAAGTAAAACTGAGAAGGCTATCTTCCTTGTCATACAGGAAAAAGTCTTGGACCCATTATTGTTGCTGGTCCACATTAGCGAAATAGCTGAAAACATTACCTCCATTACCGATTATTTGTAAACAATTGAGCTTTGTGCAGAAATATAAATAAATCTGAAGATTCAAGTGAATTTCAAAAGGATGTTTGATTTTTTTATGATATCCTCTTTGCGAAACACATCAAATGATAGCCAGCAAAGCTAATACAATGTTAGGCCTACTCAAAAGGTATCTAAATTACTGTAGAAAGAAGTTTAAGAGAAGACAGGCTAATACATACTCATTGGAATGTTCATTTATAGATTGGGGTTCACAACCAAAATTACAGATACAATAAATAAAATTCAGGGAAGAGCAGATCACTTTTGTATTTGGTGAGTATAAGAGAAATACAAGTGTAACTCAAATGTTGGAGTCACTTCAGATAGAACAGAAAGAAGACATCACATTTTATCCAATTATACATGTCATATTTGCAGCTACAATCCCTCTTTGTATAAAAAAAATTATAAAACAGTCACAAAACAATACCCCAAGTTATACATTCAGATCTGATGCCGCATAGGCAATTATAAGTCCAATTACTTCACTAGAACCATCAGGAATAAGCCAACTTTATCAATAGCTTCAAAAGAAAAATTAGAAAATAATTACACAATCACTCCTAAACACTGATCTTCACCCAACATTGTAGCAGTATGAAGATTGCTACCATTTGCACTCAGTGTTGCTAGTGTGATAGGACACGATGCATTTAAAATTCACATGTCCAGTATCCCCCAAAGAATATAACCTATATTTAAATCTGAGATATTACCATAATTTTGGTTTCAATTACTTTTCAGTCATTAAGCATGTAAGGCTCTGAGACACATGATAATGCAGTCTCTTTATGTGACAGATTATTAAGAAAAACAAAAGTGCTAAAAGACATGACACTGCTCATCTGGCTGAACATCTGCCTCATACCCAAATGCAAGAGCAATGAGCTAATAAGTGTTGCCTCATACCCAAATGCAAAAGCAGTGAGCTGATAAGTGTTGCCTCATACCCAAATGCAAGAGCAATGAGCTAATAAGTGTTGCCTCATACCCAAATGCGAGAGCAGTGAGCTAATAAGTGTTGCCTCATACCCAAATGCAAGTGCAGTGAGCAATAAGTGTTGGTTTATAGGATGCTTATTCACTGCCTATGTTATAAATATAATTGTTGCAATTTTTATAAAAATAATTTGAATGTCGTCACCCATCTTTGACGGCACATCCTGTATGCCAGAGTGCTGTTTGGTCCAGAGTCTTTGTAGGTTTTTTGTTGCTTTTGATAAGAACTTGAAAATATTAAATCATCACACATGATACAGGGCTACATCATTTTCTCACTTGTCTGGATGTCAAAATTTGCATCAATAACATCAATGATATTCTGTCAAAATTTTGTACACGATTGTGACGATATGAATTATTGTTACCTTGGAATCAATGATATTCTGTCAAAATTTTGTATGCAATTGTGACATTGTGATGTGGTACCATGGAATCAATGATATTCTGTCAAAATTTTGTATGCGATTGTGACTTTATGATGCGGTACCATGGAATCAACATTTGCTGTTTTTTCAACTAAATGTCAGAAATGTGCATTTAATGGATCCATCTGTGCATCACCAGTAAAATTCAATTTATGAAAGAAAAACCAAAATATTGAATTTTTCATCTGTAATACTGCTATCCCAATCGAAAGGTCCTCTGCCTTTTCCTTAGCAAGCTAAGAGAAACCACCGATATATATAATGTCAGTTAGGAACTGCCTTCAAGCAAGTGGATGTTGTTGCATCATAATATCTTGATAACGTAACAATGAATAGATGGCTTGCATATAATTGAAACTGAATTATTTCTATTTTTCATTTCAAATTTGTGGGAATAACATTGCAAATTTAATATGCAGGTATTTAATTGTGAAGTGTCGAATTTTGAGTTGCAGCAAACTTTAAAGTTGAGTGCATTGAGAATTAAAATTTTATTGCATTTAAGCCAGAAAAGTCTTTGTGAAGGGTCACTTCGACCTTTCTTCATTCATCTCCCCCCATGTCAGTGTAAACTTCAAAGGGACAGCATTCCAACTCAGTGCAATTGACCGGGGTATCTTAATACGGTCCTTAGAAAGTAAACATTTGAGCTACCAACCCTAACCACTTGGTAGGAACTTGTGTCCACTTATCATTTTTTCAAAGGGAAATTGTTTAACTCCATGATAAAACGTCTTAACTACACCACAACATTCAATTTCGACCACACATTGTTTGAACTAGTCCAAACCACACTCACACTGGAGCAAAGGTCAGTCCATTTTTTCTGCCTATACCGCCCTCCTCCTAGTAGAAAAAACAAGCTGGCTGACTCTCTCTTTTTGGAGCAGTTTCCGAATCTCCTGGACTATGGAAATTCGATAGGTGGCAACCTGATTATTCTTGGAGATTTCAACTTTCACTTTGACTCAGTCCTGGAAACTCAAATACAACAAAACTCTTAGATTCCATTAATGTTTTCAACCTCAAACAGTCAGTTAACCAACCCACCCATAAACGTGGTCACATTTTAGATTGGATTCTTCATAGACCTGATGATAACATTCTATGGTCCTCCCTGGTATCCCATGACCTTGCATCAAATAACCTCTGCATTATATGCCATCTTGACATATCAGTCCCTCACCCTCCACCTTTATTTGCTATGAAGAGAAACCTCCGTATGATAAATAGAACCAAACTAATGCACGCCATCCAAGCTAACTTAACAACTTGCTTACCTCCTACCGCAGAACAACTCGATAACTGTCTGTGTTCATTGCTTGACAAACATGCCCCAGCTACCAAGTGCAGTTAGTATCAATTCAAAAGTGTTCTCCATGGTATAGCAGTGTTAGGGACCAGCTTTGCACTGCTAAAAAAGACCGCCGTAAAGCTGAGAGGCTCTGGTTTTCCACCAGACTCACTATTCATATGCAAATCTATGAAGTCGCTAAGAAGAATGTCACAAATATAGTCCATGCAGCGAAATCAGCCCACTGCACTATGAAGATCATGGAAAGTTCCAGCTGCAAAGAGCTCTTCGAGATTACTAACAAGCTAATATCAAGGAACAAATCAACACCACTTCCAACTACCTTCTCTCCAGTCGTCCTTCTGGACATGTTTGCAAATTTCTTCCATGACAAAGTACAAACCATCAGAGATAAGCTTGACACCACAATTTCAATTGACTCGTCACCATACAGTTGGGATACAGAATTTGAGCGGCAATCATTAGCAGCATTTGAACCTGTCTCTATGGATTTTGTACGTATAATCCTGATGAAGAGTGCACCAAAGTCATGTGAACTTGATCCAATTCAAACATCACTGCTGCTTGAGTGCTTAGATCCAGTATTGCCTTCACTAACTGATGTTATTAATACCTCTCTCTCATCTGGGGAATTCCCATCATTTTTCAAAACTGCCATTGTAAAGCCTCTGCTTAAGAAACCAACACTAGACCATAACGATTTAAAGAACTACTGCCCAGTTTCTAATCTCCCATTCATATCAAAAATCTTAGAAAAGGTTGTTCTATCCTAACTTGTATCTCATCTAAATTCAAACAGTCTTTTTAGTAATGTACAATCTGCATATCGCCCTTGCCACAGTACTGAAACTACTCTTCTAAAAGTAGTTAATGACATTCTCTCTGCATTGGATAGCAGAACAATTATAGTCCTCACCCTCCTTGATTTGTCTGCAGCATTTGACACAATAGACCATGATATATTACTTCACCGTCACCAGCATGTATTTAGCATTCATGATACAGCCTTACTGTGGTCCAAGTCCTACTTGGTCAACAGGACACAAATTGTATCTCCAAATGGAATACACTCCAGCCCAGTTGATCTATGTTGTGGTGTTCCACAGGGGTCTGTTCTTGGACCTGTTCTCTTCATTCTGTACACTCAGCCTCTCTCAAGTGTCATAGATCATCATCCAGTGTCTCACCAATTGTACGCTGATGACAACCAAATATACAAATCTAGCCATCCAACTGAAGTTGATGCTACCATCCAAGGTGTGGAGGGGTGCATTTCTGATGTGAAATCATGAATGACATGGAACAAGCTGCAGATGAATGATGATAAAACTGAGGCCATTCTAATCACAACACAAAGACTTTCTCATTCACATCCTTTACCTCAAACAATAAATATCAGCAACGCCAACATTACATTCACACAATTAGTACGAAACCTAGGTGTTACTCTGGACAGTACTCTCACATTGCACCAACATGTCATGAACATATGCAAGGCAGCATATCTTGAGCTGAGATGCATCAGCTCAGTTTGCAAATATCTTTCAGTTGATGCCACTAAAACACTTGTGTGTTCATTAGTACTTTCAAGACTAGACTATTGTAACTCAATTCTGTCTGGTTCATCTCAATATCTACTCCAGAAACTTCAAAAAGTTCAAAACACAGCTGCTCGGATCATACTTAGAGTACCACGATCAGAGCACACCTCTCCGCTGCTCTGTACCCTACACTGGCTAACCATTTGATCCAGAATCAAGCACAAAATTTGTTCTCTGTGCTACGTTTCACTGTCAGACTCTAGTCCAATATACCTATCCGATCTCACCCATGTGTACACACCAGCAAGATACTTACGCTCCTCTTCTGACAATCGTATACTCATTATTCCCACTATGAAAACAAAGTCATATGGACTTCGTTCTTTTGCATACCAAAGCCCAGCAACGTGGAATGAATTGCCCACTGAACTTAGACACAAAGACACTGTGATCACATTCCAGGGGGCTCCCAAAACTCACTTATTTCGACTGCAAGAACAAACTTAAAGACCTAATAATGTTTTCTACCTGAAATATTCTCAGCATGTTTTTTATTTTTTAATGTTTTTCTAATTTCATGGTGTTTGTTTTTGTAATAATATTATTATATATTTTTTATCTTATAGGTGTTGTCAAATGTTGTAAAGCGGTTAGAGCTTCTAAAGATTAGGTGCTATACAAAGTCCTCATTATTATTATTATTATTATGCACTGTCATCACAGATTCTGAGTTGTCTAAACCTGATGAAAGGAATTATTTCTTTGGGAAAAATTAGGGACTGCTGCCTATGATTGGCCAGAAAAATTAGGGTGTACACTTTCAAGCAATCAGACTTTAAAGTGATGACCTTAGTCAAAATTCTTTAGTCTGAAAATCTCCTGGAAGAGGAAAGAGTCTTGACTTTGTGGAAAGCCTAAAGAGAATAGTGCTTTCCTCATTAAACAAGACAGAGATCAGGTGGCCATCTTGTAAAATGAAAGACACTTTTAGTGCTAGGATACACAAGTTCTGAAAGAGAACATCAATAAGGAAGTTCTGAAAGAGAACAGCAATAAGGTATGCAATTTTAGTTTCACGTAATATTCTATTATTGTTTGTTTTGTGCAAATGTGTTTGCTAAGACATGGTTTCCATATTATGTATCGTTTATTCAATTTTATGGAAATGTGTTGATGCTAGAGTTGTTATACAATTTATTTTTATTCAATTTCATGGAAAGTGTTGATGCTAGAATTGTTATGCAATTTACCTTTTAATTCTACAGTTATAAGTTCATTGGTAGAATTGATTGCATGTGATCCAAATGTTCATATGTGTAGGATTTCATATGGTCTTGTAAAATAACTTCCTTTGTTTGTTAGGATGTTACAGATTATCATGAGTTAACGATAATTACCTAATTATATCTGATTTTGTAGTGTTTGAATAATCTTGTAGGTTAAGGATTGCTGTGAGTTACAATTTGTGAATTTCATGCAATAGTAATCGAACATGTAGTAGCATGTAGAAGAATATGGTAGTATTCAATATATGCTCACGTGGTAATTTAAGACCTGCCACTGGAAGCGAGGTCAATGTATTACCATACTGTCAGAATTTATGTAGTGTGTGGAGCCAACATGCTCTGATTAATGTAAGTGAATTGTTATGTACCTCTAGAGAGTGGGGTATACAGAATTATGGGGTAATTTTGTCCTTTAAGAAAGATGGGACAATCTGAAGACAGAATTCAGAGGGAAAGAAGGATGAGGTCAGAATAAAAGGACCAGGAAGTCCATGAAGGGACAAAGCATAGAGCTTAGGAAGGATAACTAGGAGACATTGATATACAGTCCAGACAGGAAGGTGATGCAAATCAGTCGTGGAGATTGTGTTCTTTTCACCTCTTGTTATGATGATGACATAAATCCAAATTAGACACATCTGTTAAATTCTACTGATATAAATCTAACTTGAATTGGAATTGCCATTATTAATTTGTTCTAGTTAAATTTGCTATTTTCTTGTCAAAGAGGGCTTGTATTGGTTTATTTCTTCCCAGTAATCTTGCTCAGTTCTCAGTTGAAATTCCATTCTTCTTTCACTCCTGCCAGTCTATAATATCGAGGAAGGTCATCCTCTAGATAATGCCAGCCAAATCCAATTAACCACTCCTCTTACTAAGAGGGCGACGTTACATTCATTGATTGCTGAAAAGTTATATTTGTAAGACCTATCATATTATAAGTCTATTCTACACACATCTAGCTGGATGTTCATCTGTCAAAAACTTACAAAAAGTTAATAAGTGTCGCAGCGATTACCTCGGAGTCTCCTTCAGGGAGTCAGTTTAATTGATTTGCATAAGAAAGAGACCAGGATGTTCTGAATGACTGTTATCCCTTAAGAATGAATTAATGAATTAAATAATTAAACAGCTGATTTCAATGGATAATAGACATATTCTTTATATTTATACTGACAAAGAATCGTTGTAATTTTCTATGAGTCTTTAATATGATAGTTACCACTCTTATTTTCCTTCCTTCAATTTGTCTTTTGGGTTTCAATGCTGGCAACAGGTCCACAACATCCTTCACAGATTCTGCCTTTTCAGACTCTTCTTGGAACAACTTGGACAAAAAGCTTTCATCACGTGGAAACGTTTCAAGGTATGCACAGAACCTTTATACAGGAAAAATGATTAATGCTTTTTATGATGAAACACTGGTAAATTTTTATTAGAATTGGCAGATATTAGGAACCAGACGAAGTACCCAAGAATAACATCGAACTCAATACAAGTGATGAAATCAAAGTTCATATTATCAAATCTTACTAAGCACAGCATTCAAGGTCAACATTCAACTATAACGTGATTCAGATTAATTTTATAATGACGGAATTCTCTGAATAATCTTATTTTCGATTCTTCTACTAGCATTTTAATTAAAATCTTTTTTAACAGTTGAATTTGAGCTTGAGTGTTTTGCAAACACAAGGCCTGGAGATCGTGCCATTGTAAAGACTGAGTTTAAGATTTTTTCATTTGCAAATAAGATTTGGTACTGCAGAATTTGAGGTTCTTTCTTGGAGAATAAGAATTGATTGGCATTATGAAATTTAAGGTTCGTTCTTGGCAAATAAAATTGGCATAATAAAATTTGATGTTTTTGTTCATGAAACAAGAACTAACATTACATAACTTTGATGCTTTGTAACTAAATTATTACAAAACTCTCAAGATCACATTCACTGAAGGCCAGGTATATAAAGCTCAAGGCCAGGTATATAAAGCTCAAGGCCAGGTATATAAAGCTCACATTCAGGTGTATAAAGCTAAAGGCCAGGTTATAAAGCTCAAAGCCAGGTATATAAAGCTCAAGGCCAGGTATATAAAGCTCAAGGCCAGGTATATAAAGGCTCAAGGCCAGGTATATAAAGCTCACATTCAGGTGTATAAAGCTAAAGGCCAGGTTATAAAGCTCTAGGCCAGGTATATAAAGCTCAAGGCCAGGTTATAAAGCTCAAGGCCAGGTATATAAAGCTCAAGGCCAGGTATATAAAGGCTCAAGGCCAGGTATATAAAGCTCACATTCAGGTGTATAAAGCTCAAGGCCAGGTTATAAAGCTCTAGGCCAGGTATATAAAGCTCAAGGCCAGGTTATAAAGCTCAAGGCCAGGTATATAAAGCTCACATTCAGGTGTATAAAGCTAAAGGCCAGGTTATAAAGCTCAAAGCCAGGTATATAAAGCTCAAGGCCAGGTATATAAAGCTCAAGGCCAGGTATATAAAGGCTCAAGGCCAGGTATATAAAGCTCACATTCAGGTGTATAAAGCTAAAGGCCAGGTTATAAAGCTCTAGGCCAGGTTATAAAGCTCAAGGCCAGGTTATAAAGCTCAAGGCTAGGTGTGTAAAGCTCAAGGCCAGGTTATAAAGCTCAAGGCCAGGTATATAAAGGCTCAAGGCCAGGTATATAAAGCTCAAGGCCAGGTATATAACGGCTCAAGGCCAGGTATATAAAGCTCACATTCAGGTGTATAAAGCTAAAGGCCAGGTTATAAAGCTCTAGGCCAGGTTATAAAGATCTAGGCCAGGTTATAAAGCTCAAGGCCAAGTTATAAAGCTCACATTCAGGTGTATAAAGCTCTAGGCCAGGTTATAAAGCTCACATTCAGGTGTATAAAGCTCAAAAGTCAAGATTGGATAGTACACATTCAATAAAATCTTTATTTCAACATTTATTTCATTTATTAGATCTTTAACAGTACTATAGAGACACATTTACAATTATTCATATAAATATGCTCATTTTATTACTTACAGCATTCCTTTATACTTTCATTAACTATGGGCATGAATATACTATGAGAACACCAGAAGCTGAATGACGTCGCAAAGTCTCAATGTATGACCTTATCTACGACATATATTCCACATGATGACTTGGACGGAAAATAATGTTAGTTACGGGATAAATTAAACGTGAAAACAATTTGTGTTGATTTACTTTCATCGAGCTCAATACTTCATATCCAGTTGTGAAAGTGATTGTCTCTGTCCATGATATCAGAGTTTGGTGTCATATAATTATCATTTTTAACTGTCTTTGGAGTTTTAGATATTAATTAAAGAAATTATAATGTGTCAGTTTTGAGACCATAACACTATAAAGTTTGTGTATGTTATCAAACTGGGTGCTATAGAAAGGACAACAGACCTTAGTGTCAAAGACCATTCCTGCTCAAATTGAATTTTGAGTCACTATTCTAATGATTAATGACGTAATGGTCTGACCAGAAAATTGCAAATACTTGTAAACTCCATATTTTGCCTCTGTCTATGCCCAAAGTAGAGATGAGTCTACCACACTGTCTTAAAAGAAAGCTACGAGTCTAACTGCACATCAAGAACTCATAAAATATCGTAATGATCGGATAATACGTACATTTCATATGTAGACAGTTATATCTTTCTAAAACATTGAAACACATCACCGTAACTGTAAGACTCAATGTTGTCGAATATTGTCATGTATTACATCCATTTACAGGACAAAATAGAACTTTTCCAAATATTGCGGGGGTTCAGTACTTGGTCAGCATTTACTATAACTTAATACCTATCAAGTACTGGGACAGAAATTCATTTGCAAGATTAGTATTCATATTCTGTCATTTATTGCATAACAATTTAATCATAAATGACTGATTTGCTGTCTTTGTTTTTATACCATTGACATTGCACAGCTAAATTATTATGGACATGCAAAATGGAGAGGGAGGGTATTAATGAATACAAAACCGCATTTGTGTTTTGAGTCGAAGGAAAGACCTTGATTGATAAGGCGAATGAATATGTCTCGGTACGATGGTCTTGATGTATCCCTACACCTTATCATTATCGTTCTTTGTGCTGGCTAGGAATACATTAGGTATATAGTGCAATGTCTATTGTGTCTAGTGGTATTTATGAATTGATAAGGACAGTAACTTACAAATATTGCAGAAGAATATTAACTGGTCATTTGTGCATCTACTGATTTTGACCAAGTTTCAGAACAGGCCATTGAAAACTGTGACACTAGGTGTTTTCAAAACACTTATACCAAAATTGCTTTCATCGGAAAGACTAAAAGTGCAATAGACTAATGAAAACTGTTGCAAGTGTGGCAATTGTAGTAATAACCATAATAATTATCAAATTTCACAACAATCCATCAAAAAACGTGAGACAACTGGCATTCAAAAGAATATATCCTATACTACAACTGTATCCATGAGATCTGCGTTATAGGAGGCTTGACAAAAAATATGCTTCTGAACAATGTTGCCAATAAATAAAAGGTGCTTCTGGAAGACTTGTGGAAGCTAAATTATAAAGGCACTCTCCCAATTTTAAAACTTTAATTAACATTTTTCAGATCAAAACAATATTTATAAAATTAAATCAACATAATGTAACACCACTACCAATGCAGGAGGCATGTAAATCGATGAAAACACCCATGTACAGGTGAAACCCGATATCATCTTGTCAACAACAGATGTAAGATAACACCTAATCTTATCAGCCAATGAAATCTCTTATTTTTGGGAAACCTTGATCTGGTGTTAGTTGACCTTTGCTGACAATTACGTAACATGTCTGATGTTCATGAAACTGCAGATTACTTTCAGCCTCCATCTTTGTGAAAGTACGGAATCACTGTACTGTTCCCCCTACCCCCATGATGAACTGTACCGATCTGAACCTACCGATCATACACTGTAGTTCAGGAGAAAGTTTCCAAACTAGTTGTATTGGGAATCATGTTACTGTGTACAAATTATATCACTGACTAACCAAAATGGAGAAACAAGTTTTGCAGGTTACTACATTCGGACCAATTTGGTTACTTCTGCGATACGAAACGATGCATCAGTTATATGCCAGTACAGTAATTTACAGAATAATTATGCACTTTGTTTGCCAGAAACTTTCTTCGGAAAAAGGAAATCTATTTTGGATTGTTTTTATGATTTGGTTTTGATCACAGGATTGACTGATAAGTTTCGAAAAAAATGATGTATTTACATCTTCTGGGTCAATCTTTGTTTGATCAAAAGCTGTGCTGGTCCAAATGGCAGATATCGCCATGCAATCGAGGTATGAGCTGTATAATTGACATAGAAGTTGCGAATGTAGTTAACGGATTATAGTACTGGAGCTACGTACTAGTCCGACTGAGTTACACTATATATGCGATGGTATGCAAAAAAAGGGATATAACTCAAAATTGAGGGAAAACAATGCTGTGTCAATATACATAACTCATTATGGCTGGCAATTTGTACATATCCTGTTTCATAGTAATCCATCAAAACCAGCACACTGGTTTGATTTACAGTCTAATGGATAGAAATCGCGATTCCTTTATATATCCTTGCCTCACAGAAGCAGCATTACGTAAAGGTCAGTGTTGAATTGTGTCCACACTGAAACTTGTTCTGCGATGGTTATGATTCCTTCATGTAGTAAGACATCTTACAGATAAGATCTTGAAGATTTGTACTTTCATGCAGTAATTTTAAAACAAAATGTAAGATATGCGTTTAAATACATGACCATAAATCACAGTATGACATAACACAAGCTTATGCTATTATAGAAAAGACAACAGTATGACATAACACAAGCTTATGCTATTATAGAAAAGACAACAGTATGACATAACACAAGCTTATGCTATTATAGAAAAGACAACAGTATGACATAACACAAGCTTATGCTATTATAGAAAAGACAACAGTATGACATAACACAAGCTTATGCTATTAAAGAAAAGACAACAGTATGACATAACACAAGCTTATGCTATTATAGAAAAGACAACAGTATGACATAACACAAGCTTATGCTATTATAGAAAAGACAACAGTATGACATAACACAAGCTTATGCTGTTATAGAAAATACAACTGCTTCAAGTCCTCCATATCTCACACCAACAATTCCACCAGCTGCTAGAGAAACTGCATGGGACATTTGCGGAAGTTGCGATGGAAGGAAATTTTTTCAAATTCTTCATGCTCAACATAGGAAATTGGCAACTCAGTTAATTGATATTTGCTTAGAACAAATATTATAATTTGTTCACCTCTCTGATGGTGTGGACTTGTATAAAGTATATAACACTTATCTTGCTGGTGTTACCAAACAACACATTGAATCGTTTCAGTCTCTGACACCTTATGGGAATTAGGTTCTCAGTACCATTTTGTATGGTGATATCTAAATCCCATATTAATAAAAATATCTGTATTTTGATGAGACTAATTAATATATTAAACCATGACAGCCACATGTACATATCTACTCTTTTCTTTGGTCAGTCACCCCCCCCCCACATAATATCTGACAAATATTAGTTAACCGTTGCTCCCATTCTGTTTCTTTCTTTTCTTTATTCTCACCCTGTAACAGTATTGTCTTTCATGTTGCGTATTTCCTTGGTTAAATACTAACACTTCACTTTCAATTTTCAACGATTTGTTCTCATCGAACTTCAATATCATTTGCCTCATACATGTATTCGTATATACATGTATTTACAATTTTCGTAATAAGCCATTTCCTTTCTTCTAGTGTGCTATCTTCCATAGTGTTTGTATATCTTAAAATCTCCAACTACAAATTTATCAAATAAAATATGTTTAAATTAAAAGTGAAATTTTTCTCAGGTTTGGTTCTAATAAAAGCGTAATTGAAATTGTCTCACATACCATTTTTTCTCCAGCGACCTGACTACAGCATTCTGGGCGACCACAAGCATGGCAGGAGTCACTTTTTCCAAAACAGGAATCTGCCAAATTATGTCATCATCGCAGTCCAACATTACTAAAAAGATATTGTTCAGGCTACTTAAATCCCAAACTGAGCTATTCTGTCTGAATTTCACCAACAAAATTTCAATTTTGACGTCAACCTTGGTCTAAAAATAGCATTCCTGATAGATAAATTCAGACTTACATTTGACTAAACATCTTTCAGACCTAAAAGGCATATATTGATTAAATCAAGGCCCTAAATTCAAATTTAGGTTCTAGTCACAAAAACTTGAACATTATATAACATTACTCAGGAAATGGATAAAAATATAATGTAAACGATTTCCTTACTCTCTGTATCTTTACTTGCATGCCAGGGTTCTGGGGCTTGACTTTTTGATGATCGTGTCATGTACAGTTGTAGAATATGACACTTCAATACATGAAAATTGGGTCTTACCTAGTTTCTGTCAGTCAAATCGCTCAAGCTTGATATAAACTTAAAAAAAGCTTCATCTGCTTTAGTTTCCCAATGGTGCATGATTAAATTTAAAACAAACATATGCTGGGTCTTCTTCAAAGTTACTTTTAAATTAAATTGTAGATAGTTCTGTTACAGTTTTTTTTATCATCTAGCTGATAATGTGGATGAAATGAGCATGGATGAACAAAACCTTAACATTGAAGAGTATGATACATATTTTTGATACACTGTACGCATAAAAGTAACGACTTGATATACTGAAAGTATAGAAGTATAGGCTTGATACATTGATATGCATAAAAGTATGGGCTTGATATACTGAAAGCATACAAGTATAGACTTGATATACTGAAAGCATACAAGTATGGGCTTGATATACTGAAAGCATACAAGTATAAGCTTGATACAATGTACGTATAAAAGTAACGACTTGATATACTGAAAGCATACAAGTATAGGCTTGATACATTGTATGCATAAAAGTATGGGCTTGATATACTGAAAACATACAAGTATAGGATTGATATACTGAAAGCATACAAGTATAGGCTTGATATACTGAAAGCATGCAAGTATGGGATTGATATACTGAAAGCATACAAATATAGGCTTGATACATTGTACGCACAAAAGTAATTACTTGATATACTGAAAGTACACAAGTATAGGCTTGATACATTGCATACATAAAAGTAACAACTTGATATACTGATAGCATACAAGTATAGGCTTAATACATTGTACGCATACAAGTAATGACTTGATATACTGAAAGCATACAAGTATAGGCTTGATACATTGTATGCATAAAAGTATAGGCTTGATATACTGTATGCATAAAAGTATAGACTTGATATACTGAAAGCATAGACATTTATATACAAGAACTGTGAAAATCTATCCTGTCATATATTGTATACTGAAAGCATACAAATATAGGCTTGATACACTGTTTGCATAAAAGTATTCGCTTGATACACAGTACACATAAAAGTATAGGCTTGATACATTGCATGCATAAACATATACGCTTAGTACAGTGAAAGCATCAAAAGTAACGGCTTGCTACATTGTACAAATACAATTTTAGGCTTGATACATTGTATGCGTAAAAATGTAGTCCTGATACATTGCAAAAATAAAGGTACAGGCTTTGTAAACTGTCTCTATATAAGTACAGGCCTGATACCAAATTTAATCATGATCAATGAACTTAGACAATCGTGTTTTCTCTCTTACCCGAATGTAAATTGGAGTAGGGCTGGGCAGTCTGGTGGAGAATTTGATGACATGTTTTTGTTTTGTTTGGTTGGCTTTAAATGGCTTTTTTTAACATAATAATGGCTTTATCATTCCGACAAATTAGGAATACAATGTCACACCCAAGGGCAGATCAACGCAGCCACCTGGTTTACGAATCAAATGCTCTACTAAGTGAGGCTCCTTAGATTGAATTTCAGTACTATGTATACACTTGAGACAGGCAGAACTATGAAGTCCTATATTTGTCTTTAATGCAAACAATAACATCAAATTGGATTTAGCAAGTTGAAGCAAGCAAGGGACTTAACTTCGTACTCAAGAAAATAGGGGCTAGTCAAACATCTATGGCTAAAAGCCACTTCCATGCCAAAATGATTATGCTGTTTGCTCTTATCACTGTAGTTCACATAATACTCGTCATTCTTGCTGCCATTGTAACTCTTGTTCTAATGCATATTCCAATGGGTATTCACATGCCATTGTAACTCTTGTACTAATGCATATTCAAGCAGGTATTCACATGCCATTGTAACTCTTGTACTAATGCATATTCAGATGGGTATTCACATGCCATTGTAACTCTTGTACAAATGCATATTCAAGCGGGTATTCACATGCCATTGTAACTCTTGTACTAATGCATATTCAAATGCGTATTCACATGCCATTGTAACTCTTGTACAAATGCATATTCAAGCGGGTATTCACATGCCATTGTAACTCTTATACTAATGCATATTCAAATGGGTATTCACATGCCATTGTAACTCTTGTACTAATGCATATTCAAGCGGATATTCACATGCCATTGTAACTCTTGTACTAATGCATATTCAAGCGGGTATTCACATGCCATTGTAACTCTTGTACTGATAGAATGCAGATTCAAATGAGTATTCACATGCCATTGTAACTCTTGTACAAATGCATATTCAAGCGGGTATTCACATGCCATTGTAACTCTTGTACTAATGCATATTCAAATGGGTATTCACATGTCATTGTAACTCTTGTACTAATGCATATTCAAGCAGGTATTCAATTGCCATTGTAACTCTTGTACTAATGCATATTCAAGCGGGTATTCACATGCCATTGTAACTCTTGTACTAATGCATATTCAAGCGGGTATTCACATGCCATTGTAACTCTTGTACTAATGCATATTCAAGTGGGTATTCACATGCCATTGTAACTCTTGTACTAATGCATATTCAAGCAGGTATTCATTTGCCGTTGTAACTCTTGTACTAATGCATATTCAAGTGGGTATTCACATGCCATTGTAACTCTTGTACTAATGCATATTCAGGTGGGTATTCACATGCCATTGTAACTCTTGTACAAATGCATATTCAAGCGGGTATTCACATGCCATTGTAACTCTTGTACTAATGCATATTCAAGCGGGTATTCACATGCCCTTGTAACTCTTGTACTAATGCATATTCAAGCAGGTATTCATTTGCCGTTGTAACTCTTGTACTAATGCATATTCAAGCAGGTATTCACATGCCATTGTAACTCTTGTACTAATGCATATTCAAGTGGGTATTCACATGCCATTGTAACTCTTGTACTAATGCACATTCAAGCGGGTATTCACATGCCATAGTAACTCTTGTACTAATGCATATTCAAATGGGTATTCACTTGCCATTGTAACTCTTGTACTAATGCATATTCAAGCGGGTATTCACATGCCATTGTAACTCTTGTACTAATGCATATTCAAGCGGGTATTCACATGCCATTGTACCTCTTGTACTAATGCATATTCAAGCAGGTATTCACATGCCATTGTAACTCTTGTACTAATGCATATTCAAGTGGGTATTCACATGCCATTGTAACTCTTGTACTAATGCATATTCAAATGGGTATTCACATGCCATTGTAACTCTTGTACTAATGCATATTCAAATGGGTATTCACATGCCATTGTAACTCTTGTACAAATGCATATTCAAGCAGGTATTCATTTGCCGTTGTAACTCTTGTACAAATGCATATTCAAGCGGGTATTCACATGCCATTGTAACTCTTGTACTAATGCATATTCAAGCAGGTATTCACATGCCATTGTAACTCTTGTACTAATGCATATTCAAATGGGTATTCACATGCCATTGTAACTCTTGTACTAATGCATATTCAAGCAGGTATTCACATGCCATTGTAACTCTTGTACTAATGCATATTCAAATGGGTATTCACATGCCATTGTAACTCTTGTACTAATGCATATTCAAGCAGGTATTCACATGCCATTGTAACTCTTGTTCTATTGCATATTCAAATGGGTATTCACATGCCATTGTAACTCTTGTACTAATGCATATTCAAGCAGGTATTCACATGCCATTGTAACTCTTGTGCTAATGCATATTCAAGTGGGTATTCACATGCCGTTGTAACTCTTGTACTAATGCATATTCAAATGGGTATTCACATGCCATTGTAACTCTTGTACTAATGCATATTCAAGTGGGTATTCACATGCCATTGTAACTCTTGTACTAATGCATATTCAAATGCGTATTCACATGCCATTGTAACTCTTGTACTAATGCATATTCAAGCAGGTATTCACATGCCATTGTAACTCTTGTACTAATGCATATTCAAGCAGGTATTCACATGCCATTGTAACTCTTGTACTAATGCATATTCAAATGGGTATTCACATACCATTGTAACTCTTGTACTAATGCATATTCAAATGGGTATTCACATGCCATTGTAACTCTTGTACAAATGCAAATTCAAATGGGTATTCACATGCCATTGTAACTCTTGTACTAATGCATATTCAAGCGGGTATTCACATGCCATTGTAACTCTTGTACTAATGCATATTCAAGCGGGTATTCACATGCCATAGTAACTCTTGTACTGATTTTTCTGATTGAACTCTTCCATATATAACACATATATCAATTGATGCTTCTGATGACAGTCACTGTTTACACCATGGTTCTGTAGAAGTGTTGCATTCGAAATAAAGTTAAAATGAGATAATAATGATAGAATCACAATCTGTTTAAGAAGTACTGGTACTGCCATAGTGAAGCCTTTAGTGATGCAATACTCTGTTTGAAGCACATTGGTCAGTTTTTTTGACAAATTCATCCAAGGAGCACTACATGATGTTTCAAATCAATTCATCAGGGAGACAGATTTGAATGCAACACAACATGATATACCAGGGAATACATAGCAAACCCATATTTTGATATTAATAATAATACCTTTTCAATGTAAAGCTTGGTGAAAATATCAGTATAAATAATGTTTGCTGTTGGTACTTTAGAAAGTCGATTGTGATGTAATTACCTTCATTATATTGCTAAGTTCTATATTGCACTTAATGACAAATATATATGTCATAAACATTTATCTTAAATGAGATGACAGTAGTAAAGAAAAATATCACCGGAAAGAGACTGACAAATGAGGTCACTAGTATGAATGAGTTTAAATAAAGATACAGAAGCAATTTTGCGACCTCTACAAGTTACAAGTTATACATTTCCAACGGTCCTTCATAATAAAAGGCCAGCTTCATTAGCAATAAAATTAAGGTCGGCTACATTAGTAATAAAATTAAGGCCATATTCATTAGTAATAAAATTAAGGCCAGATTCATTAGTAATAAAATTAAGGCCGGCTTCATTTGTAATAAATATAATAATAATAATAATAATGAGGACTTTGTATAGCGCCTAATCTTTAGAAGCTCTAAGCACTTTACAACATCAGACAACAACTATAAGATAAAAAACATATAATGATATGATTACAAAAACAAACACCATGAAATAAAATTAAGGCCAGCTTCGTTAGTAATAAAATTAAGGCTGGTGTCATTAGCAATAAAATTAAGGCCAGATTCATTAGTAATAAAATAAGGGCTGCTTACATTAGTAATAAAATTATGGCCAGCGTCATTAGTAATGAAGTTAAGGCCAGCGTCATTAGTAATAAAATTAAGGCCGGTGTCATTAGTAATAAAATTAAGGCCGGCATCATTAGTAATAAAATTAAGGCTGCTTACATTAGTAATAAAATTAAGGTCAGCATCATTAGTAATACAATTAAGGCTGCTTACATTAGTAATAAAATTAAGGTTGGCGTCATTAGTAATAAAATTAAGGCCGGCAACATTAGTAATAAAATTAAGGTTGGCTACATTAGTAATAAAATTAAGGCCAGATTAATTAATAACAAAATTAAGGTCAGCATCATTAGTAACAAAATTAAGGCCAGATTCATTAGCAATAAAATTAAGGCTGCTTACATTAGTAATAAAATTAAGGTCGGCATCTTTAGTAATAAAATTAAGGTCGGCTACATTAGTAATAAAATAAAGGCCAGATTAATTAATAACAAAATTAAGGTCAGCATCATTAGTAATAAAATTAAGGCCAGATTCATTAGTAATAAAATTAAGGCTGCTTACATTAGTAATAAAATTAAGGTCGGCATCTTTAGTAATAAAATTAAGGTCGGCTACATTAGTAATAAAATTAAGGCCAGATTAATTAATAACAAAATTAAGGTCAGCATCATTAGTAATAAAATTAATGCCGGCATCATTAGTAATAAAATTAAGGCTGCTTACATTAGTAATAAAATCAAGGTCGGCATCATTAGTAATAAAATTAAGGCCAGATTCATTAGTAATAAAATTAAGGCCGGCATCATTAGTAATAAAATTAAGGCTGCTTACATTAGTAATAAAATTAAGGTGGGCATCATTAGTAATAAAATTAAGGCCAGATTCATTAGTAATACAATTAAAGGCAGATTCATTAGTAATAAAATTAAGGCCGGCTACATTAGTAATAAAATTAAGGCTGCTTACATTAGTAATAAAATTAAGGCCGGCTACATTAATAATAAAATTAAGGCCAGCTTCATTAGCAATAAAATTAAGGCCAGATTCATTAGTAATAAAATTAAGGCCGGCTACCCTCACCCTGAGGTTAATTCACCAAGTTGAACATTTCAGACAGAATCAAACTGCATATCACTCTGTTCAATATCTTGCATATAGAAGAGGCGTGTAATGTTAAAGGTTTCATATGTATTTCTGATTATACCAGTATACATATTTCTAATGAGGAGACAAGCAAATTTCAATATATACGTGACATACCCCTAAATAACTGGCTAAAATACTTTATAAATACATGTACACATTTCCTCGCCTTTTCTCCATCTGTTTACCTGCAAATTTAATATACACGAATCATAGAATGTATTATCCCTTGTAAAAGAATCACAGCTTCCAATGGGCTGAAACATGATTTACCAACTCTAAAGAGCTATCTGGACTGAAATCTTCAATAAAAAGTGCAAAAGTACCAATTCTTCCATGCCGCCCGAAGTACTTTTTTACAATCTGCTTAATCTTCATCTGAACGGTCTTGATATGGCTCAGCTGCTTAAGGTCCTCTATGTTACGCCAAAAATTCAGCGGTGTCAGTGCATTGTTATCTATTAAGTACCTCTTGAAGTAATCATACTGGATCGGGGAAGACAAAACTTCTTGCAGGGATCTATGGGAAAATAGAATAAAGTAACATACAGAGCATTTTGCAAAGAAACCACAAATAAATAAAAATGAAACAGTGTTCAATCACACAAGGCACTCACAAAGGTAATAAGTAAATATATCAGCGATGCATCATTGAATTACATGTCTGTTCTAGCCTTTGATGAATAAATGGTCGAAAATGACCCCAAAAATACACTTCTATGGAAGGTTGTTGTTGTTGTTTTAGGGTTTAACGTCATTTTTTCAGCACAAGATAGGCTATACATGGTGGCCAGTATAACTGGTGGAGGAAGAACCCTGGAAAACCCAGGGAAGAACCACTGACCCACGAGAAGCTACTGGCAGGCTTTCCCACGTACACACGCTAGCCGAGCCTTGGACTCAAACCCATGCAAACAGAGGTGAGATGGCAGTGATCCGGAACAGTGAACGCTTTAGACCACTCGGCTCTATCGAAGGTAGTGTGTATATTAAAGTTGGAGTTCATTCATAGTCAGACACTTGAAGTTTCTAGGAGTGCGAGACAATAGTGACATTTTTTCTAGCAAGTTCTTTTTTATTATGCACATTCACCAACGTGTAAATTTAAAATGCATCAATAAATTTAAACACGATTGAAACTTACGATACTCTCATCCCATAATTACTCAAAGTACCATCAAGTTCTGGACCACTCAGATTTTCATAACTACTCAAGATATATTATTTTCCCTGAACGTCATTATTAGCTTTTCGTTGGGCATTAAGAAAAAGAAGAAAATAATCACAGTATAAAGAATGGCACAAACCTCTCTCGTGATATATTCAACAGTTTTCAGAAAGGTGATATAAAAATACTTCAGTACATGTAGTTACAATGAAGCAACAATATAAATATCAATCATTATTGTATATCTACTAACAAGTTTGGATGGGAGAAAAGTGTCAAACCTAACTGTGTTAAACAATAGCATCTAAGAAAATAAAATGCAAAATTTTCAATATAAAATATAAAATTAAAAAAAAACATGCAATGATTTAGAAGTGTGCTTACGGCTCATGCACAGCAGAATGTCAGGCATATCACAATATGCTGAAATCACACTATGTGAATGAACTGAAACCACGTAAACGGAACAATCTATTTTGATATGGAGTGGTATTAGCTGGCTTTTGACATCCTGTTCATTTGATCACAAAGTGAAGTCATTTCTGCACAGATTATCAAATATGTAGTCGTTAAAGTTTTTAAATTTTCATTATGAACATTCAGTCAAAGCAAAGCAACAAAATACAACCGTCTTAGTATCTTAGAACCCAGAAAGCCTGTGTGCAAGTTGACCTACTCTTCAATAAAAAGTATGATGTCGAATGAAACTAAAATATTATCAACACAATTTTTTCAAAACGTAAAAAAATCTCTACTCATAAGATTGCAACGACACTCATTTTTAAAAGCTACCGAACATCATATTTGGTACAACATCAGCAACGGACATTTCATTTGTCAATTGACTACCTGATAGTAAATGAATTATTCATGAAATAATTATGCTACTATTTATATTTTCTGTACAAATATTCACGAAAATCAGCAGAACATAAGTGAAAAACCGCGCAGAATCCAGTAACAAATCTGCTCTACCCTCCAGATTACTAGCCAATTCGTTTAAGCATAAAATAAAGAAAAATGTGCTTGCTCCAAGTGAATATTGGATATATTTCATTTCATGGGTAAATATCTAATTACCAACTCGATCAAATATATCCGATGAAATATATCGTTGGTAGAAACTTAAGTATGTCTACTTATAGCTTCGCTACTCGTGAAAATACTCTGAAATTTTTCTACCCACAAGATGAAGTTTATCCGTTAGTCACTCATTTCAAGCAAATTTCCGTAACATATATCATTACCAAATAGACCAGTATTGATCACACTTACAAGGACGGTTGCCAGAATTGCATCCGACATTATAGTATCTTTATGTAATAGTCACACATTTCTCGGTGTATTCGGATTAAATGCATGACGCCACGTCATACGCATACAATTATTCGTCAGTTGATACGTGTGAATCCTAAAGTGTCAGGCCCAGCCTTAGGGCAAGGCAAACGAGGCAACCGCCTTGGATCCCGCGCTTTCAGGGGCCCCACGCTGTTGGCTATACATTTTTTTTTTACTGTGGTGAGATTGAACAGATTTTTTTTTGCTTGGGGCCCCGCTCATCGCTTGCTGCATTGGGCCCCACACATCCTAGGGCCGGACCTGTAAAGTGTCGAGTGAAAGGTTTTGTTCAAATGCATAGATGTTTTCACCAAATCTATCAACAGTATCCAGGCATTTGTACGCATAAACACCCTTTCGCAAGAATAATTATGTTACTGTAAATACAGCGCAAACTTTGTAACACAACGCCAGCATGTCACCCATAGCTTGAGTGTTTGTGTGAGGTTATCATTAATTAATTCTTGCTGCGAACTTTTCAACTGACGGTCTCCTGAATCAAAAGTTATGTAAAATAGAATCATATTTTGTTAATCTTGCTCTTACCATCATCAATGAACCTATAAACTATGAAATCTTTGATGAATAAAATATATTTCTTGTTGTTATTAAGTATCACTCCTGCTGATCATGTTTTGCAATTATCTTCGCAAATAGAATACTCTTATGGCGGGGCAGGTTAAGCATGAACAGAGAAATATATGTTGGGTATGTGAACGTATTCGGTATGTGCAGGCCCTTCATGTTTACCGGTTACGTGATCATGCCATCAAAGTTTGTCTCTAAATATCTCACAGATATGACACTTACATGTTGACTATAATGTTTTACGAGCAGCGTAATTTTGTTTTCTTTGACCTTAATTCCTCATTAACTATTTTTGCGATTGTTTCCCACCCAGTTTAAAAAGACACAAATGCAATCAGTATCTTTGTAATTAATGGCATGTAATGTTTATTAATTGGCTGTAGGCAAAGTTAGACCCTGAATGATTGCGCTTAAATGTTCGTATTATCCAGTATATATCTAATTCCTTCATAACACTATGCCGATTTTATGCCGCTATAACAAATTCAAAATCAAAACACACTGAACTTTTAAAGGATGCTAACTATTTTTAACTTTTACAACTGAGCCTTTCTTCAGGAATTATATCAACTTTGTTGTCCACACTTTAACACAGTATGCTGTGTGCTGATAACTTTTCTGATCTATGGAAAATCGCGATAACACCAATTTGGATCAGTCTTTTATTACAACGTACCTTCCATTAGGACCTGCGCTTCAAGCCAGTCATTTGGACAGATGTGACAATCAATATACGGTCTCTCCGAATCGATACCCATTTATATAGATATAAAACTCAATTTCAGTTTTTCGAATATAATCGATTTCAACCAAATATTTTTAAACTAATGGCTGTGTCTATTCCAACGACATTTTCATGGTTTATTTAGATGATCGTTTGGTGTATTTGGCACAGATTCAAAGGCACGAAAGAAACATCAATCCATTATATGCATGATTTTTTGGGGAGAAAAGGTGTATTTATATATTTGCAATGTCAGGTATTTAGTCCTGTAAAATAACCGTGTCAAATAGGAATCCATTATCTATTAACCTGTTTAATTACTAACTGTTTAGATTACTGAATACTGTGCATATGTTATTATATGTAACTTTGTCATAAACAATGCAAAATGTCCACCACATTATCAGGAGCCTCCATTTCCAGAGGCAATTATATAGGAACACAATCCTTTACCAACCCCTAAGGGGAGACGAAATTTCCTTCTGCATGTCCTTTTCTATGCCTTTCGATCCAACAATGTGCACCGTTTTTATTTTGTACATTCCAAATACTGTATTAAGTTTATTCTATGTTAGACATTAGAACAATTTTTGTGTATTGTTTGCGTACACTACATTCCGTCTACACACTTTGGGGAGAAAAGGTGTATTTATATATTTGCAATGTCGCGATTTTCCATAGATCAGAAAAGTTATCAGCGATTTTTATATATAAAAAATACATTTTTTCACATACACTAGTTTATTGTTAGTATAATTAGTTTTAATATAATTTAGTAAAGGTGTAATAAAGCTAGTGACATCGGAACTAAACAAACAGTTTTGGAATGTTTATTTATTTCTCTTTGGGCATCATATCTTAATCTATGTGTGCTCTACTTTATACACAATCAAGTGATTATAACGTGCTCTAGGAATTCCACTGTATTTTCGAGAAGTTTTATAACAATATGAATGGATCCAAACTTAAAGGTGTTTTCAGTATTTAGGGGATGAGAGTGCTGTAACTTTAATTGCTGTACATTACTTATTCACTTTAAATGTACATGTTGGCAAACACGAAAGCCTAGAATTGTTATTTAAATTTTAACTACCGAGACCCTCTCTTCCCCAGTGCTTTTCCTGCAGTTCAGAGGAAACTGGAAATTGTACTAACTTTGGTTTGGATGGCCTCTCCATGAACACGCCCTCCCTCCTGAGGTTATATCTATCTCCTCGCCTGAACCGCTCCTCCTCTATAGACATGCAATGTCTCAAAGGTGTATCATCGATCAGCTTCCTTGAAACTCTCAGGCACTTTATGTCAATCTTTGGCTTAACGACTAAATCACGAAGCCATGCTGGAAACAGAATTGAAGATAAAATGTAAATTCTCTTTTTCCATGCATTTTGTGGGCCTTTCTTTTATAAACATACAACGAGGGTCAAAGTAAATCTGTTTTACCAACCTACCAACTCACCTTTCATATATTCGACATGTAGCAAGATTTATGTGACCAATGAGTAAACTTGTAAAACAAACTGTATTTTATTTTATTTGCTTCAGCAGTAGAATCTCTGACTAATTAATAAGGACAGTGACGCTAAGTAATTACATGCATTTGATTGTAATCATTTGTGAAAACTATGGAGAAATCAGACATGGATTAGTATAGATTGCAAACCAAAATTAAGTGACAAGTGAAATTCGGATGCAGTATCTGTAACCGAAATAGACTGCAAGATTTCCAACACACAAACACCTCTGAATACAGAAACGTTGAAACCAAAATCCTTACAAGTAAACGCAAGCATTACCACCATGCTCTGTTGGAGCATTCCGTCATGTTTCTATAGCTACCCCACCCCAACAAAGTTGACTATATAATTTTGCGCTAAAATGTGTAACCGAAAACAAAATATTTTTGGTAGGAAAAACAGGCATTAATTTAACATGCACAAAGTGAAACATTATATGTACATTTTCAAAACCTTGTTTTGCTACAATTGTAGTAAAATTTCTGAACTTCTTTTTCCAATATGCTTAAGAATGTTCCCAGTCCTACAAAAATAAAACTGTGCTATGCTTTCTTCGTTCACTTTAAAGCTAACTTTAATGTAGACAGTCTGTTTCTATGTAGGATCGATCTGCAGCAATATATCAATGTTCGAAGTCCGTTTCCTCCCTTACAGTTTCGGATAACGCCAAGTTAACTTAAAATCTCACAGAACTTGCCAAACGGATTAATATTAATTGAACGGATTAATCGACTAAATGGATTAATATCGACTGAACAGATTAATATCGACTGAACGGATTAATATCGACTAAACATTGCTTTCAAATGAATTTGTACAATATGATGGATTAATATCGATTGAACATTGCTTTCAAATGAATTTTTTACAATATGATGGATTAATATCGACTGAACATTGCTTTCAAATGAATTTGTACAATATAATGGACAAAAGAGAAAATGTAATGCTACCAAAATCAAGATTGTCATGTTAAATTTATCATTCCTTAAGTGAAACCTTAATTCGCTAAAACTCGTTTAAAACAAGTCTACTAATGTCCTTATCCTCTTCATCGCGTTCTGTACAAGTCTGTAATTGGGGAGTTTTCTGTACAAGTCTGTAATTGGGGAGTTTTCTGTACAAGTCTGTAATTGGGGAGTTTTCCGTACAAGTCTGTAATTGGGGAGAAAACTCATGCTTTTGAGAATCTGTTGGGGCTATAAGATGCTACTCACTGATGTAGGTAAAATGTAAAGATAACCATCCATAATCCACATATAAATATCTTACGTTTTCTTACTGTTTCTGTCTTCCTTATGTGAAGACTTCCATAATATTCTTGCAAAGCGTCCACTAGATCATCAAGGTTGAACATTGTCTGTGTGTGCATCTGACAATTACCTATCAACAAAGAAATGATTTCAGTTGGCTTTTCTATATATGTTGAATATCTTATTCTTTTTCTCCAGACTGTAGGAAAGGCGTGAAGAAACACAATGTTAAAATCTTTTTACACGAAATTACCAAACAACACACATAAACACATCATGAGCCACATTCAATCCTGACACAAATCAAACACTTCGAGGTTTGAATGGCAAACGATTTTGTTTTCCTGACCTGCTTGTGACTTAAGACATAATCATACCATATTTATTTGTGTGAAGTGGAATGAGCTAGCGAGGGTCATCAGGCCACAACCATTCAGCCCTGGTGTCCAGGGTATTAAATAAATTTTTACGCTGCATCCACAAAGGTAATATAGCTGGAATTTTGCACAGATGCATTTTTTCCAGACTGGACGATATGACAGTAGTATATAGGGATACCCTAGGGACAATGGGAATTAGCATTACAGACCCCCCCTGGGACAATCTGGGGACTATGTAAATTTAACATGGAAAAAAATCGTGGGACACTCTAGGGACAAGGGGAATTAGCATTACATGGGAATAGAGTTTGGGACTGTCTAGGGACAAGGGGAAATTGAACATGGTCAATAGAGTTTGGGTCTGTCTAGGGACAAGAGGAATTGAATATGGGATTTTTTTTTTTTTTTAAATTTTTAAAATAAAATTTTTTTTAAAAAAGGGGTAGGCAATGGAAAAGTCATTCTCTTTTCGAGAAATATGGGTGGCCCTGAAAAGGGCCTTTGGGTTTATGTTAATGTATCCATTAACATAAAGGGCATCTGCGGCATCTTCTTGTCCTCAAGCTGCGTCTTACTCGAGGGCCATAAATCAGTGTCCTCTTGAGGCAACCTTGTCTTTCTACGTATACTCTTCGTATCCACAGACTGGTGTCTGACTTGTCGACCACGGTCCACTTGGACCGGACATACATGAGTGTGTCCGTCCTAAACATCATGGAAGACACAAGGGTGGATGATTCGACTGTGGTCCACATCTTGAAGCGACGAGAACAGGTGAATCAATGCAGTGAACTGCGCTTATTTATAGGTAGAGGAAGGATTGAAACGGATTGAGTTCATTCACCAATCCGAACACGCGTTACAAAATTCAGTCAGCCCACATCCAATCCGAAGAGAGCAGTCTGTGACGTCACGTAGTCTATATAGATTCGCTAGCGCTTGTGTGCAGTCAATCTATGCGACAGTGATTTAACATGACGGAAACTCAGAAAACGATCCATTGGGGTGCACCAGCAGGGGAGACCGCCCAAGGGAACCCGGACTTACTTTCAGAAGAGGTACATTGGGATTTTGTGGATTTTCTTACCTCGCAAGAATTTGTTCCGGAACCTTCGTTACCTTCTTCATTACCGCAAGTGGAGAATTTTAGACAGAGGCAGAAAGAAGAATTGGAGAAATTTATACAACGACAAAAGGAAGCGGAACAAGCTTTTCTCCTACAGCAACAGCAGCAAGAAGAAGAAGAGGTAAGAAAAAAACAACAACAAGAAGAAGTAGCGGCAAAGAAACAAGAGGGTGAAAATCAAACGGTCACGGTACTGTTGGACATTTTAGCGGAGTTAAGAAGTCTGAAACAAATGTATCAGACTTCTTTATTACGACCAAAGAGAATACGACCTTCCTGAGCTAAACACGTCAACCCTGTGACCAAGCCTACCGTACCACCCTTAGTGATTTCAACCAAATCATCATCATCAACAGTACACAGTCCAGAAGTAGGCCTTGGCCGTGGCAAAGGCTTAAGGCAGTTAAAGTTGATTGCTTAAACTCACCCTACACCAGAAAAGGCCCTTTTCAGGGCCACCCACATTTCTCGAAAAGAGATAGCCTTTCAATTTGCCAATAACTCAAAAAAAACCCACCCATTTTACCCTTATAGTACGTGTCTGTGTATGAGTGCGTGAGTGTAGCTTCTTATTTTAAAATCAAAAACTCAAAGACACTTACCTTGTATCATTAATTTATTCTTTTTTCCATTGTTACAATCCAATTCACAATTCACAACATAACACTTTAATTAAAAGTTCATTGACTTCTTCTTTCTCTTTGTTTAGTCTCTCTGTTTTTTGAATTTCTTCACCGTCACACTCTTTTCCTCTTCTTCCTCGCTTTCTTCCCTTCTTCTTTTCTTCTCCTGTTTCTTTTTCTTCACCTGTCTTCTTTCTTCCTCAGAAGAATCCCTTTCTTCCTCTGAAGAATCCCTCTCTTCCTCTGAAGAATCCCTCTCTTCTTCTGAAGAATTCCTCTTTTCTTCTGATTCCTCTTGTTTCTTTTTTGGGCAATCTGGAGACCAATGTCCTTTTTCTTTACAATAATAACAGGTATCTTGACTTTTGTCTTTTGTAGCCCCTGTTTTTTTTTCTTTTTTGACGGTCTGGACACTCTGAAGACCAATGCCCTTTCTTCTGACAGATATAGCAAGTATCTTCACTTTTATCTCGAAAGGAAGGAGAGTAGTCCGTGGGCTGGTCAAAAGAGAATTTTCTAATGACCCCTCGCAAAGCTCTGACGAAACGTTCGATTTGGCTAGTCTCTTCCATCGTTGTGCTCGGCTTGAGAATGAAATGAATAGTGAAAGGACAAGACACACACCCTTTTATATACGCTGGTCTGCCAGGACTATAAATTAGTCATTGGTGTTTAAACTTGAGTCATTTGACGTTTTTCACTCAAGATGAAACGATCCTATTCATTCGAGAAGAAAGAAGAAGAAAGTAAGAGGCAGAAACGTGATCTATCGCCTCGTACCAGGCCTGAAATCTTGGCACAAATTCATGCCAGTGATTTTGAAGAGGACATGAGTGAACCAGAATCCGAACCCTCTAAACTAAGTTCACCACCCTTAGTCAACCCTGAAAAATACTATTCCATTCGAGAGACGGAAAAGCGCTCCTCTAGAAAATTTAGAACCACGGCTTACAAATACACAGTGAAGTTTAAAGATTTCAATGCTGAAGTACCGTTAGAGAAAGCAGAAGTGTTCATCACTGGGGTGTGGGATTCTTTGCTCACCTCACTCAAGCGACAATGTCAACCCAAAGAAGACGATCGCTTGAGACTTTCCATACAACACGACGGTTTGAAATCCCCTGTTTGGATCGAGTTTAGCACCCCTGCAGAATTGACTGCTTCCAAAGTCATGGACAAGATTCAACACGTGCAACAATCTAATGATCAGTTTGACATCACCGATGGTAAAGCCACACTGGACATGACCCACGTCTCTCCTCCTCAAGGGACTGGACGCAAAAAGATGTTATTGGTGGACGACCTTCGCAACACCAAAAAGAGTCTCGTCCGAATTAACAACACTCATGACCAGATGTGTTTAGCCCGTGCTATCGTGGTGGGACGAACCTATGTCAACAAGAACGACACGGTAGAATGGAAAAGAACCTGGGAGAACATTCGAAAATCGAACCGAGCCAAACAACGAAACGAAGCAGAACTCCTGTTACAACAAGCCGGACTGTCCAAAGACACACCCTGTGGCATTCCTGAGATGCAAAAATTGCAAGATGCCCTAGCTCCACGATACACCTTGAAAGTGCACCCTCAAGAAATGCGCGGGCCTCTGTTGTTTCGAGGCCAAGATTTTAAGGATGGAAAATACATTCATGTTTATTATCACGATGACCATTTCGATACCATTACCAGTATCACTGCATTCCTGGGATACAGTTATTACTGTGAGAAATGTGACCATGGTTATAACAATCGAGAGCAACACAAGCATTGTGGATTGAAATGCCCAGGATGTTTGGCCTCTCCACCCTGTCTGAGCGAAAAACCAGTGCCTTGTTCAACTTGTCTGCGCACGTTTGTCAGCCCTACCTGTTACCAACAACATTTGAAGACGCAAGGTTCACAGCAGAAATGTGCTTGTCAACTCCTGAGATTGTGCCTTACGTGTGGACAAGGCATATGTACCAATACTGCCAAGGCACACGTATGTCGAGGAAAGAAAAAATGTCACATTTGTCACCACATCGTGGACTTGGAACACCAATGCTACGTGCAAAAATACCAACCCCCACCAGAGAAAGAGGACGGTCACAAGAAGAAAGGCAATTTCATCTTTTTCGATTTCGAATGCATGCAAGAGACCGGCATTCACATTCCTAATTTCTGCGTGGCTCATCGAGCGTGCGAGAAGTGCATTCAAAACCTATCTTCAGTCATTGCCCTCACTGCAGCAAGATTCCTGGAGGGCGTGAAAAAATCTTTCGGGGACCGAACACGCTAGCCGATTTTGCCCAATGGGTCTTAGACCCCATCGACCAGACGTGGAGCCAAGAGGACATCGAACGTTACGGAGATTGTCATCGTCATGCCACGGTGATGGCTCACAATTTCTCCGGATACGATGGACAGTTTCTTTTGAGGTACTATACGGAACAAGGCACCGAACTACCTAAAGTGATTTTGAACGGAGCCAAAATCATTTCCATGCAAGTGGGACAAGTACAGTTTAAAGATTCGATGAGTTACTTGGCCATGCCTTTGAGTCGAATGCCTAAAACATTTGGAATGACAGAAATGGCTAAAGGGTACTTTCCACACTTTTTCAATATGGAAGCCAACCAACATGCCGTTCTACCCCATTTGCCCGAGGCTAAAGACTACGACCCCGACAACATGCGTACCGAACAACGAGAAGCTTTCTACGCTTGGTACCAAACTCACGCCTCAGACCCTTTCGACTTTCAGGAAGAAATGCTAAAGTATTGTCGTTCCGACGTGGACATTTTACGGCGTTGCTGTGGAAAATTTCGAGAACTGTTCATGGAACATGGAGGGGTCGATCCTTTGAAAGAAGCTTGCACCATTGCCAAAGCGTGTTCCTTAGTGTACCGGCAAAGATTCATGCCTGAAAACACCGTAGCTGTCATCAGCCCTCAAACGGCCAACTATGTCAAACGTCAATACTCGGTCAAAGCCCTACGCTGGTTACATTACTTGTGCGACAAGGAAGACAAGTGGATTCAGCATGCCCGCAATGGAGGGGGCGAAAAGACCATCGGAACATATTCGGTCGATGGCTGGGACTTAGAAAACCCCAAGATTGTGTACGAGTTTAACGGTTGCTTATTTCACGGATGTCCCGTCTGTTACCCTGATCGTGACACTAAAAATCAGTTTTTACAACGAACCATGGAAGACCTGTACCAGGTCACTTGTCAGCGACGTCTAAAGTTAGAACAGGAAGGATACCAAGTGGTGGAAATGTGGGAACACGAATACGATCACCGTTTGAAAACCGATCCCGAGTTTAAACTCCTCGTGGAAAGTTACCAGTTCATGGACCCCCTGAACCCGAGGGATAGTTTGTACGGAGGAAGGACCAATGCCACCTGTTTGCTGTACCAAGCCGATGAAGAGAAAGGAGAAGAAATCAAATACTTGGACGTGTGTTCGCTGTATCCCTACGTGTGCAAATATTGTCGCTTTCCTGTAGGGCACCCGCAATTGTTCACGGAACACATCGACCTGAAAAACATTCGACAATACGAAGGCTTGATCAAGTGTAAAGTTTTACCTCCCACGGACTTGTACCATCCCGTCTTACCTCACCATTGTCAAGGCAAACTGATGTTTCCATTGTGCCGTACTTGTGCCGAAACGTGCAACCAAGACCAACCTTGTTAGCACACCCAGGAAGAATGGACCTTGACAGGGACGTGGGTCAGCGTGGAATTGTTCAAAGCTCTGGACATGGGATACCAACTGTTAGAAGTGTACGAAATTTGTCACTTTCCCAAGACACAACAATACCACAAGAGTGACCCCATGCAGAAAGGCATTTTCGCTGACTACGTGGATGCTTTTTTGAAACTGAAACAAGAAGCCAGCGGCTATCCGTCCTGGTGTCACACTCCCGAAGACCAAATACAATTCAAAGAGAAATACTACGAACAAGAAGGCATCTCTTTAGACCACATCGAGAAAAACGAAGGCAGGCGATCGTTTGCCAAAGTGATGTTAAATTGCTTGTGGGGTAAAATGGTACAACGACCGTGTTTACCCAAGACGGAATATTTGACAGAACCTTCCCGCTACTTCCAGATGATTCACGACAAAACCAAATACATGAAACGCGTGGACGTCGTTCGCGAGGATTTGATCTTGGTCAATTACGAAGAAGATCTGGACTTTGTACAAGACGACCCTTTTGGAAATGTCATCATTGCGGCTTACGTGACAGCTCATGCTCGCTTAAAATTGTACGAAGCTTTAGAACTGTTAGGGGAACGCGTCCTGTACTTTGACACGGACAGTTGCATTTACATCCATCACCCGAGTCAACAGCACCCTGACATCGAAGGAGACCGTTTAGGAGCCTGGACAGACGAGCATCCCGACGACAAGATTCTAAGTTTCGTCAGTGGCGGTCCCAAAAATTACGGCTACGAATACCGGGACAAACAAGGAGACGTGCACACGACGTGCAAAGTGAAAGGACTGACTCTGAATTATCGTACCAGTCGAGTGGTCAACTTTGGGGTATTGAAAGAAGCCTTGCAATCCGGAGAGGATGGAAACTTTAAAGTGACCACTCACCAACCGAACAAGATTGTACGTTTACCCACTCAGAGAATATAAAAACAGGCTGCCATGCCACGACTTATGTCACATGTCATTGAACAGATTCCGTGGAAGGAACTCAATGACCATATTCAAACCGTGGATCATTACCATCGATTATTACAAGAACTGTATCCATTCAATTTGGGATGACAAGTGGTGCGTGTCTTAGTGACTTGTTTTCTGGGATTTCGTTTACCAGCCGATTCTTTGTGGACTCTTTACGATCAGTACTTACCACCTCAATGGCCTTAAATGGTCACGAAAAACTCCTTTTGCTCAAAGCCTTGCGGTTTCATCTGGATACTTCTCGACCTCTACGGGAAAAAAAGATTCGTCAACTTTTAGCTACCCAAGACGTGTATGACGATGTGTGTGTAGCTTGCGACTTACATCCCCATTGGACAGATGTCCGTGCCTGGAAAGAATGGGATTTTGAGGCTTGGACCCAAGAAATGGCCCAGGATGCACGAGAGTTGTTCAAGGAAAAAAGTTACTTTTCAACCCGTGTTAGTGATGGTGCCAGAAGAACCCGTCACCCAGGACAGGACTGTCGTGGACAGGCCTGAAAGACCCTTTCGGGAGGACACTTGTGTGACCTTACCCCCTACTATAGAACTGGTTAGAACATTACCCAAAACATGTTGTACAGACACTTGTTTTTATTCCACGTTAATGGTTATCATGTGTCTTTTATCCTTGTACTTAAGCCTTTGGCTTTTATGTATTTTTGTCTTTCGTATTCATGTTTGAAACATTCAATAAACGTGTTCTGAAAAAAGTATATAAACTCTTGTCTTGTTTGTTTTCGTGTCACAAGTGACATTTCTCACACTATGGCTACCTCTGCTGTCTCTGCTCCCTCTTCCTCCACTGTCAAAGTCATCGACGAACACTTAGATCGTGCCAGTTGGGAGGCTTTGTATCTTCGCCATCCCTTTAACATGCTCATTGCTGGACCTAGCGGTTCAGGCAAAACCGAATTCGTCAAACGTTTGATCGAACATAAACATCATTTGATCGATCGACCACCTCAGCGGATCGTGTGGTGTTACAAAGAGTGGCAATCGGCGTACAGCCTCTTGCGAGAAAGTCCAGGCGATTCCATCGTGTTTGTGGAAGGCATTCCTAAAGAAGACGATGGCATCGTCTCTGACTCCCGTCAAACGCATTTGGTCATTTTCGACGACATGTTAGGAGAAGACGAAGAAGAAATTAAACTGTGGTTCACGCGCAAAGGGCATCACCGTAATGCCAGTGTCGTTTACATCACCCAAAATTTGTTTCAACAAAGTAAAGCCCATCGCACCATCAGTCTCAATGCGCATTACGTGGTCTTGTTTAAAAGCCCTCGAGATAAATCGCAAGTGCAAGTCTTAGCCAAACAGTTAGGAACGCCTTGGTTGACTCAGGCGTACGACGATGCCACTCAAACTCCACACGCCTATTTACTCGTCGATTTGAAACCTACGACCCCCGAGGATTTGCGATTTCGTACCCACTTGTTTCACCACTGGGGTCAAGACGGAGGGCATGTCCTGTACACGTCTCCGTCCTCGACTTGACTTCACTTCACAAAAAAATCTTTAAAAACCTCAGACCCTTTTCGTCTGTCTCACACAGTGTGAACATGACATCCCTTCAATGACATCTCCCCGTCAAATTGATTCGTGCCTTGTATGGCATCAGTCGAGAAAAATATCCACAAATACGAGCTCGTGTCTTAGAAGCTAGTCTCAAAGAAGTCTTACGATGGTTCACAGTGACAGCACGTTAATTACTCCAAGGAATCATTCAGATTCCTCATCAAACCAAACGCTTTTTCGATCGAAACAAAGTCGCTTTGACCCAACTGACCGATCCCCGCATCGACACTCAAACCAAAAAACAAATCATTTTGAAACCTGGAGGGAGCGGTACTCTAGGAGGGGTCATCATTCGCTCTCTCTTAAGATGGGATCCTAATGCCCCCAAAGTTCTCCCCAAGAAAAAAGTCAAACGAAGCTCCAAGAAGAAGAAAAAGACCAGGTCCCCAAGGAGACCCGTGTCTCCAAGAACTTTTCCAGTGGCAGGACCCTCCTCTTACCAGACACCACCCCGGAAAAAGAAAAGAAGCCCCCAGAAAAAGAAACAGAGAAAAAGTCCCCAGAAAAAGAAAAGTCCACAGAAGAAAACTAGTCGCAAGAGAGGCATTTCGGCCAGGACGCAACCTTACACTCGCAAACCACGACCTGCAAAGGCGGTGACCGCGTCTCCGGCAGCCTCAGGTTCATTCACTTCTCCATTGATGTCACCAAGAACTGAAGAGTACTTGGAGACGTTGATCACACCAAGAACTTCTCCGTTGATGACCCCAAGAAGAACTTCCCCAGTGGCAGGACCCTCCAATTTAGTGGCAGTGGCTGCTGCTCATAAAGTACCTTCTCCCAAAATCAAAGTTCAAGAAAGATCGGGCATGTTACAAAGTTTACTGGATTTGTCCAAGCAAGAACTGACTCGATTTAGTCCGTTACGTACCCCTGCACGACGTGTCATGCCTGTCCTGAAGTTGATACGACGTAAAGACAATCAGTGGCGACGTGTTCCAGTATAAAAAAGGTGTGTGACAAAGTCGGGTATCAGTGTTTTTGGTGTTGAAGACTCAAAGATGTCACCCTCCAGAAAACATCCCTCTTCTAAACAACCCCAAGGAAAGAAAAGGAAAGGACTGCCTCCTCGTTTAGTCAAACATGGGGACATGTTATCTGTCTTGTCCAAAGCTTCTCCACCCCTACGAAAAAAACTCATTCAAATCAGCCTCCAAAGAGGTCATCGATACCGTGTGCGAATGTTGTTTGAACGTCTTGAAAGGCACGATCCCTTTGTCCAAACACCAGAAACAATGCTTAGGCAAACATCGTCACGTTCTGCGTCAAATGGTTCAAATGAAAATCCCCCTCCGACAAAAGAAGAAGATGTTGGTCCAACGTGGAGGTATTTTACCCCTCTTGCTAGGCCCCTTACTGAAAGGAGTCTTGGGAACCATGTTGGAAGGACTGATGGGAGCAAGATAAAAAGGCCCTCTGGAGTCCCAAGATCTCAGAATCGACCCTTGACATCCCATGGAAGGACGAAAACTAGCTTTAGTGCCTTACAAACGATGGATGGAATACCATCGTTGGCAAGAACAACGCACCCCGCATTTACCTCCCAATCCCCATTTGAGCGAAATGTCCCAGTTACAACACGAATTGCAAACCTTGATGGATCGTCAAGATTTGTCCGAAACAGAAAAATCGCAAAAGTACGGTCAACTCTTGCAAGGACTGCAACTCTTTCACCAAAAAGCTTTAGACGAAACAGCTCTACCCACTCTGAAAGATTTTAAGACCTTGATGAAAAGTCCAGCACCATCATCACTACCACAACCACCACCACTACTACCATTCCCAGGGGTCAGCAGAGATGCTACCCCACGAAGACCTGAGGAAGAAGAGATGCGAGAAGTGTTTCAAACACCGTCAGCAGCTCCCATTTCGAGTAAGATTGCAGCATCCTTGTTGACCCTGTCCCCCACACCCCAACGAGAAGAAATGAAAGCTTGGGTTAAAAAGATGATGTCCACTCCTCCTTCGACAGAAGTGAAAAAGAAAGAAGGGAAACCAGAAGTGAAAAAAGAAAAGAAGACCAAAGCCATTCCATTGCCATCTCCACCACTACCTTCGACTTCTACTCCCGTAGCCCATCGGACACGCAAATCCGTTTCCAAACCACCCTTTCGTCCCACACAAAGTAGCATCACCGAAGAGTGGGTGACTTATTAATACACCAAAAAAATGGAAAAAGTCTTAGCCAGCATTTACTACGATCCCTCCCATCCTGCAGGTTACGCAGGAGTTCAAAAATTGTATCGTGCTGCCAAAACGCGACTGAAAAGTCTCCGTTTACCTCAAGTGCAACGATGGTTACAAGAACAAGCTACCTACACTTTACACAAACCCATTCGACGCAAGTTTGCCAGAAGTCGCACCCGAGTGGAAGGCATCGATCATCAATGGCAAGCCGATTTAGCCGATGTCTCTCATTTGGCCAGCTACAATCGTGGCTACAAATATTTGTTTTGTGTCATCGACGTCTTTTCCAAATTTGCATGGGTCGTGCCCTTGACTTCCAAATCGAGCAGCGAGTTAGTGCGAGCCCTGCAACGAGTGTTGAAACAAAGCGGTCGTCACCCTCTTCGATGGCAAATGGACAAAGGCACCGAATTTCTGAACCAAGCTTTCCAAAAAGAATTAAAGAAACGTGACATTCATTTTTTTACCACCGAGAATCCAGAAACCAAAGCCAGCATCGTGGAACGTTTTCAACGCACTTTGAAAGAACGCATGTGGAAATATTTTACGCATCATCACACTCTGAAGTACATCGACATCTTACCGCACCTGGTGCAAGCGTACAACCAATCTTACCATCGAAGCATCGGACGTGCCCCGCAAGAAGTGACTCCCGACAACGAAGTACTGGTATTTGAGCACCTGTTTGGTACGTCCCCGACGAGGGCTGTCCCCAAGAAAAGTGGAGAGTTGACCGTAGGAGATTGGGTGCGCATTGGCAAAACCAAACGCACTTTCGACAAAGGTTACTTACCTAACTGGACGACCGAATTGTTTCGCGTCACTGGACGTCATCCTGCCGTCTATAAATTGGAAGACATGAACGGAGAAGTACTCAAAGGAACGTTTTATTTGCCCGAGTTACAACGTGTCACCAAAAAAGAAGACGACGTGTACGACATCGAAAGCATTTTCGAACGCAGAACCCGTAAAGTGGGCAAACGACGTGTCAAAGAAGTCAAAGTACGTTGGAAAGGATATCCACCCAGTTTTGATTCTTGGATCGACGCTTCGCAAGTCATCGACTATAAAAAGAAGTGACCATCATGCCCTTTCACACAGACGCAGCTACGTCGACCACTCCTTCACCTAGTTCTTCTCTGCAAGATTTACAAAAACAACCCTTGTGGGTGTGGTGTGGAGAACGTGTGCCTAAAATGCAAATCGTCTTTTTCTGCCAAATCTTCGTGGTGTATTGTGTCATCGGGGCAGCCATTGCCAATCTGAGTTTGCAACAAGGAGACAAACAATTGTGGACCATTTTATTGAGCAGTTGCATCGGTTACCTGCTTCCTAATCCCTCCCTGAAATTCTCCTCGAACGGGAACCACGGGAACCTTGAGTCCAGTGCCAGTACCAGTCACCACTCCAACAACAACAACCCCATTTTGGGCGGAGACACGCCTCTGACGTCCAGTAACCCCTCGGTCAGCCACAGAACTCTGGAATTATGAGTCACACTAACCAATTTTACTTAACCTTACCCAGTGACAGTTCCATGGAGCTTTTTCCCAATAACATGTTGTGCTGTTACACGGCCAAATTACCTCAGGCCATCCCCTTAGATCACGAAGCCCATTGGGAAGTGGCTTTGGTAGAAATCATTCACCCGACTCAAGTCCTCAATGTCCTTCCCAATCAAAAATTTTTTTCAGTGGAAATTCATGACGAGCAAATGCAACAGTACTTGAATACCCACGTCAAATATGATCACAAAATATATAACCCAGAAACTCAAAAGACGACCTATCGCTTGATCATTCCCCCAGGCTATTATTTTAGTGGTCAACATTTGGTCAGCACCATAAGCTCTAGGTTTAATGTCATGTTTCTGAAAGCTTTGGAGAGTGTCAGAAAAAGTGTCACCCTGGAGTACCACAAAGTAGCTCGTCGCTTCCTGATGAAATTTCCTGAGGGGCACAAAATGTTGTCTTTCTTATTTTGTCCTGAATTGTTTGACATGTTGGGCGGGACATGGACATGAGGATGGCCATGATGAAGAAAAATGAATTGCCAGTCATTTCCGACAACGATTCTTTTAGCAAGTTCTTTCGTACCCCAGTAGAACTGAACCAAGGACTGAATTTGATGTTTGTGTACTCCGATGTGGTGGAGTACAACGTGGTGGGACACACCTCCGTGCCGTTACTGCGTGTCATTCCTTTCAAAGTGGATTCTGCCACGAGCGCTGACGAGGAAGGTGGAAACACTTATCACGTCCACCGCGAATTTGTACATCCTCACTATTTGCCCGTCAGCAAATCTTATTTGGACACGGTCAACATTGCTATAAAAGGAGATCTGGGACAAAATATTCCATTCACCAAAGGGAAAGTCACAGTGAAACTCCATTTTCGAAAACGATTCTCTCACGACTCGTAAGTCATGTATCCAGTGTATCGAGGGGTTGCTCGACAGCGAGGACACGGTTTAGGAGATATGTTAAAATCAGCCTTTCGTTCGGTGGCCCCAGTCTCGAAACCGATGGTGACACGCGGATTGCACGCCTTGAAAGATGCGGCATTGACACACGGCAAAGAATTTCTCCAAAATGTCATCATCGACAAACAAAACCCCAAAGAAGCCTTCTTGAGGGCAGGCAAAAATGTCTTGTTGTAAACCGGCAAAGACCTTTTGAGCGACGAGAAACACCTATAAATGCTCTGCACGCTACCGAGTCAGGCATTCAGCAAGGACAAGGCAGAAGGCAGAAAGAGACGACGAAGAAAACACCCTTTCACCAGACTTCACACGTCTAAAGCTAGAAAGGCAAAGAAAAGAAAAACCGTTCGAGACTTAGACGTTTTCGATTATTGAGACACAAGAAATGATGCACCGAGAGTCTTGCGCCTGTTCCAAGTCGGAACTGGATCTGTTTGCCATGCCACCCACCATGATGACCATGCAAGAATCCCAATGGGTGGAATTTCACCCTGTATCCTCTTTGACGGATTCCGCCGGCTAGCGTGGGTACGTGGGAGAGCCTGCCAGTAGCTTCTCGTGGGTCGGTGGTTCTTTCCTGGGTTTTCCAGGGTTCTTCCTCCACCAGTTATACTGGCCGCCATATATGGCCTATCTTGTGCTGAAAATGGCGTTAAACCCCAGAACAACAACAACAACAACAACGACGACGGATTCCGCTCCCATCGAGTTTGAAATCAAAGGTCAGCCCGAAGATTACATCGATTTGAACAGCAGTTACTTGTACCTGAAAGTCAAAGTTCTTGATAAAACAGGCGGTGTAATAGATGACGAGCCAGTAGCTCCCGTCAACAATTTCATGCATTCCTTGTTTAGCGGAGTGGACTTGTACTTGAATAACAAACTAGTCAGTAGCAGCATGGATACTTACCCTTACCGTGCCTACCTGGAAAATCTCTTGACGTACGGAATAGACGCCAAAAACACTCATCTCAATGTTTGTGTGTTATGGGAAGCTGACGATGCAGGCGAGTTTGACAAATTGGAAATTGATACAAAAAAAGACTACAATGAGGGATTTGTAGAACGAAGAGACAAAATCAAAAATGGCCAGAGTTTAGAACTGATGGATCGTTTGCATTTGGACATGTGGTTGCAAGAAAAGTATTTGCTGAACGGGGTGAATGTTCGCCTGAGACTGAATCGTAGCAGCGTCACTTTCCATTTAGTGGCTCATAGTGACAATTACAAAACCATCATCCAAGAAGCCAGACTCTACATACGTCGTGTGGAAGTGTTACCTAAAGTGGGAAACGACATTAGTCAGACGTTGAGCAGAACGACTGCCAAGTATCCCATACGACGCGTGGAAGTGAAAACCTTCACCATTCCTGCTGGACAGCGATCCATGATCGAAGATCATCTGTTCCAAGGGCAGTTACCCAAACGTTTAATCCTTGGTATGGTCGAGAATAGAGCCTTCAACGGAGTCCACGATCAAAATCCTTTTGAGTTTAAACATTACAAAGTGTCCAAGATTGAAGTCAGTCGCGATGGCAAGACCTTGTGTACCCGACCTTTCGAACCTGACTTTGAGAAGAAGAATTACTTGAGATCGTACTTGTCCCTGTACGAAGCCACGGGGCAGTTAGGAACCAACACCACTCACGGTATTACGTACGAGGATTATGCAGGAGGCTATGCTTTGTGGGCTTTTGATTTCACTCCAGACCAAGGCAGCGACGAGGGACATTTCCAGCCTATAAAATCTGGTCAGATTCGTGTGGAACTTCAGTTTGCAGAAGCTCTAACTGAGACGGTGAACGTCATCCTGTATGCAGAATTTGACAATACGATAGAAATCAACAGTTTGAGAGAAGTCATTCTAGACTATTAGAAGCCATGGAAGACTGTTATCCCTCTTTACCTAGTGGAGAAACTTTAGAGATGAAATGTGAGGAGACTGTGGAAGAAGTGATCATGATGAAGTCAAGATGGCCAGAACAAGAAGCCCATTTAGTCTCCTGTTTTGCCAAACACTTGGTCAAAAAAATGACGGAATTGATCAAGAAAAATTGCTATGGATGTCAAAACGATCATCCCAGTCAAATTCAACACGATAAATGCCTGATGTTGAGTCAAGAAGAAAAATTGGACGAGTATCTGGACGAGGCTTGGAGTCTCATCTCGGACGAAGACGTGTTGCACCAGTGGTATAAAGACTTGCGTGAACATTCTTGTCCACCATGAACCACTCAAGAGATCCATCGTATCGAAGCTCTCCTGAATCAAAGTGAGGAGACGAAACGAAGAAACGGTTATTTGTCAGACATTTTCAAGCAAAAAGTCAGGATCGAATTGACGACTTATTATTACCTGTGAAGAAGAAAAAAACACACAAAACAATGGATACCTGGGAACTTTATTACCTTTTGAACCACAGTTCGTATACGGCTTCTTGGAATCCTGTCGTCTGTGCTAAAGATGAACTCCCTCATCGCAAACCTCAAGACCATCTAGCTTATGTGATCAACAGGGACGACAGTCATCTCCCAGGAACCCACTGGGTAGCCGTCTACTTTCCTCAAGAAGGATGTGTGGAATATTTTGATTCGTATGGATTGCCCCCTTTGGAAGACGATATCATTGACTTTATGAGAAGAAATGCTCAGACCACCCGATTCAATAATGTGAAATTACAAGGCACAGATTCCTTGGTGTGTGGACAGTACTGTGTGTATTTTCTGCATCATCGCAGCCTGGGCTATTCCTTAGAACATTTAGTGACTCATTTTGATCCTCGTTCTTCTTCAAGAAACGATGTGAAAGTAGATCGATGGTTTTGTGACCATTATGCTTATCTTTTGTCTCAAGCTAGGAAACGTAGTGTCCATCAATGGCCTAATGATTTCCAACAGTGGAAATCACAATTTCATTCACAACGTTGTCAGCCCTGTTTAAAGTAGAGTGTGAATTGAGAAAAAAATGTTTGCAATTTGAAAAAAATGTTTGATGTTATCATGTTGGATTATTGTTAAAAAATGTTAGAGTTGTTGTTTAGTGTTAAGTGATTTTTAAATAAAAATGTTGTGTTTTGAAAAAATGCCTTTGTGGTTTGTTTAACTATAAAAATGTTGGATTCATGCTCTTTAATTTCTTACTATCCCTCTCATGACACTCACTGAACGTTGCGGCTCGAAAACCGTGTGGGGGATGTTTTCCTTCACGTCCGCGCTTTGACTTTAAGAACCGGGTTGTTTCCAGTCTAACCATCCATTGTCGACTCATCCTCCTACGAAGATGTGCTCCAAACTAGCTAAGCTAAACGAAGCCTACGTGAATTTGCATAGGGTCAGACACAGTCTGATACCGAAGCCAGAAGAGATAGAGAATGTGAGAATGCTAAAAGTCACTGAAGACCTGATAGAAGAGCTCTTCAGAGAAGAAGTGAACAGGGAGAAAGAAGAATGGACAGAGAAGTACAGACTTCAGAGACAGCAGCAGCAACAGCAGCAACAGCAACAGCAACAACAGCAGCAGCAGCAACCTGAAGCTGACAGAGGCTTTGTCGATTGTCGTATCGACACCAAAGAGTTCTTCTTCTCTTTCCGAAGAAGCAGACCTATTGCCAAAAAGTCTATCCTCAGAGGACATCGCATTCTTAGAAACTAAAAAAGATTGCCATAGCAAACAAAAAACAAAAAAAAACAGCCCTTTTCAGGGCTACCCAATACTCTAGAAAAGAAATAACCATCAATTTGCCAATGTGTGTAGGTAGAGTAGTGTGAATATAAACACTAACTCTTTTTTAAAAAAATGTGAGGGTATGTGTTTGTGTATAAGATTGTGTGTTTGTAAGTGCTCACGTACGTTGGTATGGATAGTAGATTAAAATGATGTCTTTTTTTGGTGTTTGAGGTGTATATTTGGGGTTAGATTGGATTGCTTTGCGTATGTGGATAGTCTATTGAAGTGGTTAATAACAAAACATTTTTAGAATAGTAATGGGTAGCATAAAAAGTGAGTGAGTGTTTCTTTTAGGTCCGCGCGTTGTTTTTTGGTCATGATCTAGGTAAGATCAATTTTATGTTTTTTAGGGGGATGTTTTCCATCACGTCCGCGCTTTCAGTATAAATTGAAACTCGCTCGGTAGTCTAGCTACCCTTGCTGATTGATCAACACCACCAGAAGAATGAACACCAGAATTGTGAAACTGCTAGAACTCCAGATGCACCTGGAATATGCCAGGCGCATAGTAAATGAACTATCCGCGGAAGCCATAGTAGAAGAAGCAAGAATAAAGAAGGAAGAGGAGGAGAGAAGAGAGAGGGAAGAGGAGGAAAAGAAATAGGAGAGAGGATGACTTACAAGATACCAGAGACAGAGGATTGGGGTGCTGAAGCCAATCATCCCGCCTCTGCACTCCCAAGAAGAAAGGTGAAAGGAGACTGGGGAAGAAGATGCGTGTGTGGCGCCAGGCCAGGAAGGTGCCATCATTAGATAGGTGCATCTGGAGTTGAAGAAAAAAACCAACAGCCCTTTTCAGGGCTACTCAATACTCTAGAAAAAAATAACTATAGATTTGCCAATGTGTGTAGGTAGAGTAGTGTGAATATAAACACTAACTCTTTTTTTTAATAATGCGAGTGTATGTGTTTGTGTGTTAGTGATTGTGTTTGTAACTGCTAAAGTAAGTTTGTGTGAATAGTAGATTATGGGTTTATTTATTGTTTCTTAGCGTATGTGGAGAGTATAGTTTGGGTTTTATTATATGAAATGAGAAAAGTGGGGGATGTTTTCCTTCACGTCCGCGCGTTGTTTGGTTATGATCTAGGTAAGATCAATTTTATGTTTTTAGGGGGATGTTTTCCTTCACGTCCGCGCTTTTCGTATAAGAACCCACAGTATTCGTCGTTCAAACCATTCTACAAAGAAGATGGCTTCGAACCAACTTGACAAAATGCAAAAATTACAAGACGTTTTAGACAATTTAGGAATGATGGAGCAGATGTTAGTGAGACTCAATGAAGACCAATATTCCTATAGTCCCCATCGTGTAAAGATGGAAATTAATAACGTAAGAAAAGTAAAGGACATAATAAGTGGTGTAATGAAAAAGATAAAGGAGGAGAAGGAGGATGAAGAGGAAAGGATAAGGATACGAAAATGGAATGAAAAAATTGAAAAAGAAGAAGAAAATGAGAAGAGGAAGAAAGAAGAGGAGGAAGAGAAGAAGAAAGAAGAGGAGGAGAAAAAAAAGAAGAGAAAGAGTGTAGGAGAGAAAATAAGAAGTTGGTGGAGAAAAAGAAGAAATTAGAAGCAGAAGAAGAAGAAGAAAAACCAAAGGCCCTTTTCAGGGCCACCCATATTTCTCGAAAAGAGAATGACTTTTCCATTGCCTACCCCTTTTTTAAAAATAATTTTTATTTTAAAAATTTTTTTTTAAAAAAAAAATCCCATATTCAATTCCCCTTGTCCCTAGACAGACCCAAACTCTATTGACCATGTTCAATTTCCCCTTGTCCCTAGACAGTCCCAAACTCTATTCCCATGTAATGCTAATTCCCCTTGTCCCTAGAGTGTCCCACGATTTTTCTCCATGTTAAATTTACATAGTCCCCAGATTGTCCCAGGGGGGGGGTCTGTAATGCTAATTCCCATTGTCCCTAGGGTATTCCTATATACTACTTATGATCCTTCCGATAGACTTACGGAGGTAAAAATAAAAGAGACTCTTAGAACAAAAGGAATTTGCAAATACCCACATCTGGGGTAGCGCCAATGTGGCTACATAAATGTGATATGAATTTTTTAGTTGGATTTTCACTTAAGTATAGAGCTTTATGGAGCCCGAATAATTACTTACCATATTCAGTGCACAAAATTGAGAGTTCCATCGCTCTCCACAATTGTGGCTCTAGAATTTCAGATTTCCATTGATTACTAGGAGACGGCACTTCTTTTTGGAATGGGAACTTTTTGTGTGATGGCAAAGAGCTTTCATTATCACTTGGATTATTGTCTGAAGGGCTGTCATTCAGCCTGTTTGTCATCGTGAAGGAGTACATTGGGTCGAAGCTGTCATAGGTAGGGTGGTCCAGTGACAGTCCGGCCTGCATTTTCACCTTACTTTTGTATGGCACAAACAAGTGGTTGGCTTGCTATAAGTGTGAGGGATGACATTTTTATGAAAGTTTCATTCAAATTAAAGTCGCATGCAATGACACATTTAAGTGCAAGATAATTACAAAATATAATTTAAAAAATGTAGACTGTCTTAAATATAGACATTATTAATTATTGGCATATTCACGAATGAATCTGATGTCATCTCTGCTAAATTAAAGGTTGTACTTTTGGGATATATGGTGAAAGCTCCGCATTGAAAATTCATGATCCAGCTGCTGGTGTTAGTTATTGTACTCAATAACAATCTGAGTTAAGGGGCAAGAACAACTTCCAGATATACATATCAACCATAGCTACCTCGTGTACAAATATTTTTATGGAACGATTAAAAATCTATATTATGGTTTCTATAAGCTATAACTCATACCAATAGTAATAACATGGAAAGAATTGAATGGGAACAGGGTGGAGAAATGAATTTATAAAGCAAACCAATCATTTGTAACATTTCATCAAATTCACTACCAAAAGTTTGACCACTAATTATATAATTCTGGACACAAAATCTAACAGATTTTTACAAACACACTTCACGTGGACACTTCTTCCAGACCTACAGACAAACATATGTACCTTCTTCTATCCAGCTGTCACACAATGCACTACTCCCAAAATATCCACCGCAGTCAAGCCGTTAGAATCGGGAGAATATTATATGATGTGCAACTTTCAAAGAGGGCGGATAGCTAATCCAGCAATATTCTGACCAAGCGGGACTGCAAAAAGGATCCAATAGCAGAAGCCATGCAAAGAGCCAAACAAAGAAACCTTGCCTACCTCTTATGAAGCTAGTGCAAAGTAAACATGAAACTGATATTCTTCATCATGTTCCACCGAATATCCCTCAAGTAAGTCGCATTCTTAAAAAATACTGGACAACCAATGAATCGGGTAAACCGCTTAAACCAGTTGTAGCAGTCTATACACCTCATAGTTTTAGAGACATGCCCATCAAGACAAAGTTAAACAGGAAAGCAACGCCTGGTGGAACCTCATAGTTTTAGAGACATGCCCATCAAGACAAAATTAAACAGTTAGGAAAGCAACGCCTGCTGGAACCTCATAGTTTTAGAGACATGCCCATCATGACAAAGTTAAACAGTTAGGAAAGGAACGCCTTGGTGGAGCCTGATAGTTTTAGAGACATGCCCATCAAGACAAACTTAAACAGTTAGGAAAGCAGCGCCTGCTGAAACATCACAGTTTTAGAGACATGCCCATCAAGACAAAGTTAAATAGTTAGGAAAGCAACGCCTGGTGGAAGCTAAATATGCAAGACGTGCTTTTGTTGTTGTTGAGTTTAATTATAGTGGCGTGCGCACAATTGTGCATGTGCCACTTTTTTCTGACTGCACTGCAGCCTGCTAGTTGTTCCTGGGGAAGGGGATGGTACCACCTCCCCCAGGCTTTTATGGATTCAAGGAACCCTGATAGTTTGGCCTCAATCTGTGGGTCCATAAAGGTCCCTACAGTTGAATGGTTGACTGTCATTAGTGGGAAGGAGAGCTTGGGAACGGTCCTGCTTGCTTTACATCGCTGGTTTCTTGCTGCATTTGCCTGGTGTTTCTTGCAAAAAAAAATTTTTCGATTTTTTTTTCTTCTTCAAAATGTTCTAAAAGGAGGTGGGATGTTTTATGCTGTTTATAGAGGTTCTTAGTAGAAATCATGTATGAAGAGAGATTTTCAAGGTTATTATGGTATTACTAGTCGAGGTGTTTAGGGTGTGTTTCCTACGTTATGTTATTTATAAGTTTTTAGATATTACCTCTTTAAGTTATTTATTAATTAATGTTTTTAGAGATTGAATGTTATTTATATTTTATTTAGCAAGAGACCGGAGCCCTAGCCGATTACACGGTTCGTTAAGGACATCTAGGACTGGAATCCTAGCTGATTACTCGGTTCGTTAAGGACATCTAGGACATCCGATTTTGCGGTTTCCTTAGTTTTTTATAGGTGCTTCGTAAGTGAATTATTTATTAATACTTTTATAAAATTGAATGATATGTTATGGGTTTTTTTGTGGTGGCTTCTAAATTTATTTAGCTAGTTACTGGGTCTTTTGGTTTTGTGGGGATAGTAATTATATTTTGTTCCTAAGTCCTGCTGAGTCTATGAATTGATTTATATTTTTATATGCTGAATGTTTATTTTTATTAGAGTCAATAAGTAACTCTGGGTATGTGTGTGGTGATCCAATCTCTTTTTGGTTTTTGATAAATATTTTCCGAGCGGGTTGATATTTTGGGCATATATTGAATACGTGGTGTACATCTTCAGTGGTGTGGCAGTTAAAGCAGTTAATGGTTACTGGTTTGGGTCCTATAAACCTTCCAAAACTGCTTGCTAGTTTAGTTTTCCAGTTATTATCCTGTTTATGGTTTTCTGTTCTAAATAGGTACCCTTAGGTAGCTGTATGTTCCTATCTAAGGATTTTTGGGTTTCATGGTGCTTTTTACCTTTTGTGGAGGAGTTCCAAAAATCTTGCCATGTTTGGTCTATATATGTTTGTGCGAAGCTTATTGCTTCTGTAGAGCTATAGTTAAGCTTGATAGAGTTTTGATCTCCTAGTTTGGTTTTTGCAACTTTGTCTGCTGTTTCGTTGCCAGAGATTCCAATGTGCGACGGTATCCACATGAGCTCGACTAATTGATGTGCTGTGGTGATATCGTCGATTAATTGGCATGCTCTGTCGAGGAATTGTTCCCTAGAGTGTGTATTGCGATTTTGGATCGATTTGATAACGCTTAGGGAATCGCTTATAATGACTGCTTTAGGTATTTGGTTGTCTTTGATCCATTGTAGTGATTCAAGTATAGCCCATAATTCAGTGGTGTAAATGGAACAATAGTCAAGTAATCTGGATCCCGTTTGTATATTGAATTCAGGGATGACTATTGCTGCTGCTGTTCTTGGTGGGTTGTTTGTTTTTGATCCATCGGTATATATTTTAACATAGTCCGGGTATTTTTGGTTGATTTCGTTTTCAAGACGTGCTAAAACATGAAAGAAACATGCATATATTTAGGCGCATTCACAGGGGAAAAGTTAACGTTCAGAGCCAGTCTATAACGTGGAACACAGATAGTGTAATCTGTTTCATTTCATGCAAGGCATGAGCGTCCAAATAAGTAGATTAAAAATAAAAATGACTCATTACCAATTAAACCTGAAAGTAAAATAACGGATAGAAGACCATTGGCGGAACTTTTCTCTTGGCCCGACCACACAACCAATGCCATAATTCTGACTGGAATTGTCGACAACGCAAAAAAGGTAAGAAATCCAAGAAATATTAGATTCACTGTCTGCGAAAATTCAAACACAATGGCTTAAGTTGGGAGAAAGTCTCCCTTGCACAGATGACAAGAAAATTTTATACAAAAGTTAGCAAAATCTCATTTTCCTGCCGTTAACGATAGCTTTTTCAAAACTATGATCTCAACTTCCCTTCATCTGTTATTGTTTGAGTCAAACATAAACTCTGCATGTATCTTTGTTTAGCCAAAACACAATATTGTAATATTATTTTAGAACAAGACTTTGTCCAGCCAATGTAATCACAAGCTCAAACAAAACAGGCCTACTACAGCAGGGCATAGAGATCTTCCGTCGCATGATGAGCTGGCAGATCTGGGTCTGTACAGTTTGTTAGGAGTAATTAGTATAACAAACAGCATAGACCAAATCTGCTGGCACACTATTCCAGAGTGAAATCAGGATCTTTATAGTTCGCAGTATGACTCGACATAAGTGAGTGTCTATGGAAACTGGACAGATGTAAACAACCATATATATATATATATATATATATATATCGCAAATATTTCATTTATGACCTGCAGTAACTAAGGTCATCAATTTTATGCAATTATAATAGTCACTTTCCACCCTGGGAGTAGCGCAGTGCAATCTTGTTACTTTTATATTTTTATTATCGTTTCTGTAAATACCTACAGCCTAACACATGTAAAGTAATTATGCTTTTTGTTTTATGTACTTGTCGAAACATTTCAAATGCGTTTCGGCTGGTTTCACACCAGTTTCGCACTGTCACACACACAAATATAAATATAAATAAATAAATAAATAAATAAATAAATAAATATATATATATATATATATATATATATATATATATATATATATATATATATATATATATATATATATATATAAACTTACGACTCTCTTGACAAAAGAGCTCCTTTCAGATTTGATATAAATTTTCATGGGTTTCCATAAAGCCTGAAATGTACAATGAATATAGAAGCCATTAGTAAATATCCAATTATATTAGTCTGGGACAAATTTGGAAACCAGTATTATCGAAATAAAAAGGCTCATAAATATAAACAATCTGTCACAATATCGATTTATATCATATTTTGGAGATAACATTTGAAGATATGAAGCTTTTGATTCCTCCATGATGTAAGCATTATTGATAATGACTCTACATGACATATTTGTGATGTTCATGTATTACTATTATGGCGCCGTAACAAAAGCTCGCCGACAACTGCACGCAGTGATAAACAACCCGACAAATACGCGCAATATATAACGCATGTATACAAAGATAAGGTTGAGAAGACAATAAAAAACGTTAACTGAGAAGACAATACAATAATGTTAACTAAGAAGACAATACACACAAGTAAATTTTACGGCATCTAAATCAAAGTACGTTTGTCTTAATCGTCGTCTTCAGGCTTTGGTCCCAACATATGTAACAGTACCGGTAGATTATTATATGTTCATGTTTTCCCCATTAACTTTATATTGTCAGAATCGTGCAGTATTACCCGATAATGAACCTGCGCGCCAATACACATATAGCATTCACGTGCATAAAGGAACTACTTTCTATTGTAAACAAACAATGGACGCACACGCCAGCACTTTTGATTTGTAAACAAATCATGTACACTCGCGTAAGAGGCACTTTACGTTGTGGTTGTTTTAATTCGTTTCTGAATGAACTAAAACAGATGTTTCGTGGACTGCCACATACCAGCTGGTTTGGCACACTCCGCGCTGATACAATGTTTCGGATTTAGGCTAGCTACAGTATACAACAGACGCAAGAAAGGGTCCTTACAAATAACATACAAGTGACAAGCCATATAATGTCTTCTTTAGCTGGTGATAAGAATGGCAAAAATATATACTTACAGTTTTACATCCTGAATTTAATAAAAATGTACTTTCTTAATTCTGCAAATCCGAATTACATGAGCCATATCATAGGTTCTCAGCCTTGATTACACATTTCGAAATTGTACTGTAATTTCGATAAGTGCAATTACATCCTCCTTACTACACTCAAAATGAAATAAGCATTAAATTCCATAGCATCTTTTTGATAATTACAATTGAAAGACTTAATATTTTTCCCACATTATGATTTCAAACATTCAATGACAGAAACAGAAACACATTTGCAGATGTCAACACGCTTCTCTCTAGCTTTTTCAATCCCATGTATTTCATGTGGAATTGTCACATACAAATCCAGACCATAATCAAGAAATTTCGTAGAATCGAAAAAAATACCAAAATCTATTCATTCCAGATCAAATGGAAAAGTTGTTGCAAATTTATCTGGGCGGAGTTATGTGCGCAGTAATAATGTTGTTGTGTTATTACAATTTCGAAATGTGTAATCAAGGTTGAGAACCTATGACATTCATTTACGTTGTTTCTTTTAGTGTATTTTGTTTATATAATTAAGCCTTAGGTAGAATAAGAAAATGAGCTTATAATAAAAAGGTTGCTGCAGTTGTATGGGAAAATATGAACTCGTTTTGTCAAATAGATATGCTGCACTCCCAAGGTCGTGTATTATTCCATCCAAAAAACTCGTTCATATTTTCCCATACAAATGCAGTAACCTATAAAGATTACTTGCGAGAAATTAGCTCATAACATTAACATATAACATTTCTACTTATGATTTATACATAAATCAGGCTAGTTATGCACAATATTCTCCTTTTTTAATATTTTAATAAGTCAATAATAGGTTTGTTAACATTTCACAACAAGCGTGTATAGGGTGCCAGCCGTGTATAGACAAATAAACATTCTAAGTAAATAAACCAACATTTTTTAAAGCAGATTTATATGTTTTATTTATTTAATGCATCATATTGTAAGAACATTTGTTCACACGTTCTTTTTGTCTGGGTGCTTAAGTCCTGCGCACATTTGTCTGGTCACCTACTATTATATATTTGCGCAAAAAGATTTTTCTAGTCCATGCAGTAGTTGTAATTTTACAAATATGCAATAAACTTTAAACATTGCGAGAAAATAAAATCAATGTCTGTATGAACCATGTTTAGACAAATATAAAGGGGCCCCGAGTGGCCGAGTGGTCCAAAGCGCACTCCGTTACGGATCACTGCCATCTCACCTCTGTCTGCGTGAGTTCGAGTCTCGAATTCGGCCAATGTGGGTATGTGAGAAAGCTTGCCAGTAGCTTTTCATGGGTCGGTGGTTCTTTCCTGGGTTCTTCCTCCACCATAAATACTGGCCGCCATGTATAACCTATCGTGTGAAAAAAAATGGCGTTAAAGCCTACAACAACAACAACAACAAATATAAAATTTTCAGATTCTTTAATATTAGCACGATTTTATAAAGGATTAAGTAATCATGGTTGGGTAAAATTTGCAGATGTGTAAATTTTACCTAATCATTCACAAAGTACATGAAGTCAGAAGTATTTTATGTTAACTTTGTGAGTGATTAGGTAAAATTTGCACATCGACAAATACCCTGCCATCATCATTTAATCGGTATAATTCCAAATGACTTCCTCCTTTCTGTCATCAAAACAGATTTCATCAACAAAACATTCATATTTAGATAGCTCGATCTTTTCTTTCATTAGCCTCTTAACTTCAAATAAATACATCGCTCGATCTTTGCTAGCCCAGATTCGTGTAAAGTGTCAGAGCGTGTCATGCCACTCATATAAGGAACTTGTTATTATCATTATTTTAATGAATAAAAATTGGTTCATTCTGTTTAAACCAGTGATATTACTTCTTTTCTAAGATTACACTTGCTTATGGCACGTGTTGTAATATCATTCGTTGTTCTTGCTTTCTACAAATTTTGAGCTTTCGAAAACACAATATTGTTCACTTTTAGTACAATCTCTTGCTTTCTACACATTTTGAGCTTTCGAAAACACAATATTGTTCACTTTTAGTAATATCCCTTGCTTTCTACACATTTTGAGCTTTCGAAAACACAATATTGTTCACTTTTAGTATGATCCCTTGCTTTCTACACATTTTGAGCTTTCGAAAACACAATAGTGTTCACTTTTAGCATGATCCCTTGCTTTCTACAAATTTTGAGCTTTCATAAACACAATATTGTTCACTTTTAGTACAATCCTTGCTTTCTACACATTTTGAGCTTTCGAAAACACAATATTGTTCACTTTTAGTATGATCCCTTGCTTTCTACACATTTTGAGCTTTCGAAAACACATCTTGTTCGATATATAACACTGACATTGAATAACAGCTGGTGAAACATTGCTGAAGTAAAAATGCAATAATTTCTCAAGACTGACTTGTAAAACCTTTCTTTGCAAAAGGGGTCAGTGTTGAAATGCATGAATGACTGCAATTACATTGTTTTAACTTCTAATAAGCGATTTTAATCAGGGGTCACACATAGGTTGGACATCACAAAGGTGAGTGGGTGGGGCTTGTTGTTATTACGGTGTAAGACGATGCTTTAGATAAAGCTTCACATAAAATTACCTGGTTACTGGGAACCAAAAGTAGTCCGCGGAAATTACCGATGTGTAAAAAATTATTGATCAGCATGACGTGATCGTTTTTTTTCCAATCAGATTGCAAAAACTTCGGTCCCTTGTTAACAAATTCAATTATTAAAGTATATTTATTAAGGCTTGGTTTTACACTACCTGAACTGCAATTTCTTGAGCCGAGAACATCAAAGGAGAATCATTGTTTGTGGAGAGGTCCCTACGCAGAGACTCCCGGAGACTTTCACTGAAAATGCTGCTACATTCACCTCCAGACAAATAGTTTCTTGCAATTTTGTTAGACAAAACCTTCCTGCATGATTCTCCACAAATGTCAATGCAATGTTCATCGGTGTTTAAGTAGTCTCGAAGATCCTTCCAGAACTCGAGATAATGAAGACCTTGTGAATATCCAGACTCCATAAGGAACTTTTGGAAAGGACTTCCCGCCAAAATGTCAGATGCCAAGGACCATGATATCCGGTAGTAATCACCTTGAAACATGAAGGTGGGTGTCGTTTTTCCTGTCATGAATGATCGAATGGCTGATGGGATGTAGGTCTCTGCCAGCCTTGGGGACGTGAGTGTGGACCACATGCCCACATCTTCCTCATCGTCATCGTAGACCGTGCTTGTATCATCTGAAGAGTTGTTTAGTGGAGTGTTCAACTCAGGAGATAACTTAATACTCTTACTAGGTCCTAAAGAAAGAAATAATATAGAAATTTAGAGATGCTATGTGAATATGCAAACGTATAAAGAAACAGCGTTCTTTCTTTTTTCTGCTCGTCCATAATTACGCTGTACATATTTCGATTAATATGAAGATTTGATAATGACAATTTTATTCATGTCAGTCTCGTTCTGTGTTATACCGCATTATATGAACACATTAAGCAGCTTTGGTACGTAATTTAGAAACGACAGACTTCCATTTAAGCAGATATGAAAATTGGTTAAGGTGTTTAGACACTGGGTTATCCTTTTTATCATGGTTATAACTAAGATGTTGGTTTCTTCTCAAATTGAATTTTCTTTTAGTCTCACCTACATATTGTTTGCCACAGAGATTAGCAGGTGGGTAAGCAAATGATATTTTGTGTCGCTTTTTGTGTCACACCGTGACTTCTTAATTCTGAAGTATATTTGAGGTTTATAGATGTGCTTCTAAATATGTTATATTTATCCATTTTCATGTAAAGCTGCATTTAAAGGTCTCGCAGTCTTGTACCTTGTTTGTGAATGTTTTGCTCGTAAATGAATCAACAAGATCAAATTCATCTGATCAGTTACAAAGATAACGAAATTGCGGGAGAGGTGACTAAGACCACTTCAACTGATGAGAGGGAACGTCTCCACATCCCATCCCAATCTTTAGGCCCTAATGTGCACATGTTGCCTCTTCTTTGCCCCCGTCTTTTATCCCCCCAAAAAACGAATGGAGTGCGTTGATTCCAAATTTAACAGAAGAACGAGGACTCCTCGTTGGTGTTTTCTAGATAAAAGAACTGTAAAAATCTAGAACGTAAAAGTGCAGCATATTTGTCGATTATTTTGAAGTACTGACAATATTTTAATTATTTCGTTGTTGGAAATTATATAACAACACTGAATAAAGAGGGGATATTACCTTGCTCTGAATGAATCATGGATGAATTTTATCCAGTGGGTGAAATATCGGTACTTTCATGAGTAACGAAGCTATAAATGAAAATACTTTAAGTTTTTCACCCACAAGAATTTCGATATTCACTAGAAGCAAGTTCATTTCCTCTCAAACATGGGGATTTAAAACACAAAAAATTAATTCCTGTTTTATATCAGTTTGTTGGAATTACGATCAGAGTTTGCAGTTGTATTATTGACAGCAGATATAATTCGAGAGGTCACTTATTTAAAATATTCATTGGAATTACTAAAGTGCTCATTAACTTTTATATTTATATATACTACTTTGGAGTTACTGTGAACTCATTCAGAAGCATTCTAGACTACATCATTGTGTGACAGCAGGACATAAAACTATTGGAATTCATACAGAACATTCTATCTTTCTGGAGTTGTGATTGGACATTTAGAATTATTTGAGATTTAATTCACAACACTGTTTTGTTTCTCTTGAATTTTCACATTGTATTATATATTAATAAATTGTTTCTTGATTTTACTTAAAATTGTTGGTTTCGCTTCTTTCTGTTAAATATTTTAATACCTAAAGTTACAATACATATTTTAAAATGTACACGATCTGAAATTGTCAAATCCTGCTCCCATTTTATTAATCCAGACACGTACAGTATCTTAGGAATTAAATTCTCTATTTAACTTCTACATTAGGCGAAGACATTTGAATATCATTTAAATGACTGAGCAAGCATGCTTTCTAATATAGCTATGGTGCTGTTGTGCGCAGTTGAGACAATCCATACAATGTTTAGTTCCAGTCATTTCTGCTTTCTTGGTATATTTTGTTTTGTCATCAGTATAATGTACATATATGTACATAATTAAAACCTACCTGTCCACAAATTGAAAAGATTCGTTGGGCTGACATGTCGTGTCTCCCACTCCATCTCATCTTCCTCATCCAAGTCACTCTCGGCCAAGTTTCCCGAGCTGTGTCCATTCGACCGTCCGCTGCTATACAGCCTTGTGGTTGAGCCGTCCACAGAAGGGGATGAAATGGATCCGGTGATAATGGTAGACCGAAGAGATGTATCTATCTCCTCCTTCTCGTACACAGAAGGAAACATCATGCGACTCCTAAAGGTTAACAATATATTGAATGACGTCTATAAATAGGTCAAGGTGAAATATTTACAATACGTGAAATATCTTAAGGAAACTGAATGGAAATTTATTGAGCTAATTACAAAAAAATGTATTTGTATTTTATATGAAACAGATTCTCTGGTATTTGTATGAATTTCTTTACAAAGAAATGCAATATCAGTTTGCATGAAATAAATTCATTTTACATGGTAACAATATTTTGATGCATACATATTTTTAATGTTTGATATAAGTATGATTATCTATTTTGTGTTTCACGGACAACAAATAAAGCTAACATTCTTTGTGATTAGCAAAATAGCTCTGAATATAGCATATATATTTATCTTCAGTAATGGGTACACTGATATACTGTGTGTACAGACTGAACGCCACTAATGGGTACACTGATATATTGAGTGTACAGACTGAACGCAACTAATGGGTACACTGATATATTGCGTGTACAGACTGAACGCCACTAATGGGTACACTGATATATTGCGTGTACAGACTGAACGCCACTAAATAAACGTCAGGAATGTGTGGGGAAAACAGCAATAATGCATGGTGTCCTGAAAATATTTTGCACAAGTTCAGGAGTTTTAGCGCTGCTTGGAATATTAATTTATTCCATGAACGTTGACAATTTATTTTAAGTCTGAAATTTGAATTTGGAGATTAGTATTTTCTGCTATCTTTGATTTCCGTTTTCGACATTCTACATTCACTCATACAGACAAAATCCTGAGAAATTCAAATAGAAAACCCGAATATTTTTTTAAAGCTGGACTACAATGCAGCTAATAAGCGCTATTATAATAGCTCTCTCTCTCTCTCTCTCTCTCTCTCTCTGCAAATATCCACGGAACTGTTACTTCATTACACAATGTTTTGAAATATGGTAACAATTTATATTTCCCCGCCATATTGTTTCATCGGTACAGACGACTCTGAAATGTACTTTCAGATCTTTATTTTACTGTCTATACTCTCTTTTAAGTCCAGTCCATAATGCGCCGGTAGGTCTTGACATGGGCAGTTTGTTAAGAGTAATCAGTAGAACAAACAATATAGACTGTGTTCAGCAGGCGCATTATGCTATGACAGATCATGATCTTTGTTGTTTACGCTTTGACTCGACATATAAGCGAATACAGACGCTAATTTAACCGTCTGATTTCAAAATATATAGATGATCTTGGAGGGGAAAATACCGAAAGACAAATATAATGTTGGACTGTACCTTAACATCCTTTCCCGGACCTCATTTGCATCCTCACCAGCAGAACGTCGTGACAACATTTTCATCAGTGCAAATGGTGTGGTGAGTTCTAGGTGAAGTATATATTTTTTGACCCAGTATAACTTCAATGCAAGCAGTAGAAGCTTTTGAAAGTACAGAAAGCTCTGCTCTGTCTCAAGCATTAAACGTTTCCTCTCAAAACCTGTTGTCTCCAATATTTCCACCAGAATTTCCTCATCCGGAAGTAATTCGTCATTCAAGGAACCTTTCAAGATAAACACAATCTTATGTGAACATTATTTCAAAGTAAAAGTATCATCTTTGCTTTTGTTTGAATCACAAATAAACTTTCGAATCAAACTATACAATGACTAATTTTATCACTAAAGCACCACAGAGGCATATTTATCTGGGCCATAATGCGAAATAAATTCCGACAAGATTTACTGCTTCTACCAATATTTAATTAATTATCCCTGTCCTTGGGTTAAAATGAAAACATTACCAACAAATCACAAAGTAACAGAATTTGTGTGCATATCAATTATCTTGTTACAGGCTAATTTGACTGAGTTAAACATATTGTGACAGACTTGTCTGACTGCATTAAAAATCTTGTGACAGACTAGTCTGACTGCGTTAAAAATCTTGTGACAGACTTGTCTGACTGAGATAAACATCTTGTGACAGACTTGTTTGACTGCGTTAAAATTTTGCGACCGACTAAATCCTGTAATATACTGATACGTTATTATTGTAATAAAGCACGTGGATTATACCTTGGAAGATTAGCACTTTTGATCTTTTGGATATAAATTCTTTGGCTGTATCGGAGATGTACGTCATTTTGATCCTGTTTTTAAGGTGAGCTTTCTCGGGATCACTGTACTCAAAATGGCGCCACCTTTCAATCTCCCTCCAGCAGCTGAACACACTCTCGCCGCAAGTGCCGTGGAGAAACTGCCGAAACAACAGAATCCCGATGACAGAACCAAATAGATTTCTGGACAGATTAGACGTATTTTCGGTAGCCGCATCTGGAAGAATAAAAGATGACACTCATCCAGGCGACTAACCAGTAAGGTCAATACCGCTGTTGGCCCCGTAACTGTATTAACTGAGCCCGGTTTCATTAAACATCTAAACTTTGAAGACTTCCTCAAATCTGCCAGTAAATTTCAACAAGGCAACATCCTATACAATTAACGCTGTAAAAGAACTAAATTCATATCTCGGAAGAAGGAAGAAAATATAACACAAAAGACAAAATATTACACAAATTGTCAAACGATTTTAGAAACAAGTCAATAAAAGGGACAATGCTAGATTACTGTACATATGGCACACATTTGTCCAGCAACAATTAATACATAATAAAGTAGTGTATTGCAATATCAACATGGCAACTGGAATAATCAATTATGCGAATCTCCTGAAGCAGAACTTAGATGGTGGCCCTATCTTGTAACCAACTAGTTTTTGCAGAAGCTTCTGGAATTGTTTCGTATAAAATATTATGTTCATTAGCTGCACAATATTGACATAAATCTAAATTACATTATTCCTTTATCCTGCTTGAGCAGCTTTGAAAACAAATATGCATTCTACTTTACCTATCTTTGCACACAAACACGCTATTAATATTTATTTTCTTCTCTCCATCCAATAAACTCACAAAACAATTATCTCTCTCTACACACACACACACACACACACACACACATACAGATAAATTAAAATGATTACTTCGATATTTTGATACGCCAATGGAAAAACGCAGACTCCCTAATAGGCGTTCTCTAAATGAAGTTTACACAAAATCATACAGAAAAGACAGAGACCCATTTAATCGTATTGTAATGAATATACCGTATATACACGCTTACAAGTATATTCAGACTGCAAGCGGCAAAGATGATGATTTGCTGTAACATGATCAGGGTCTTTGTTGTTTATTCTATTGATTACTCCAAAGAAACTGGACTGCCCCAGGTCTGCATGCGCATTATACGATGGCAGATCTGGGTCTGTGCAGCTTGCAGTTGCACTCGTCTTATAAGAGAATAGACACGGTATATTTAACACTGTTGACTACAAAGAATGGTATGAAGTTTTCAATGATACTACTATCATCCGTAGAAAATTCGACAATTTAGTTCTTTAAAAGCTGAGTTAGCCTTAACAGTTAGATTTATGAAGAGATCGCTCAGTTAGTCTTAATATTTAGACTATGAAGAGATCGCTCAGTTAGTCTTAATAGATTTATGAAGAGATCTCTCAGTCTTAATATTTAGACTTATGAAGAGATCGCTCAGTTAGTCTTAATAGTTAGACTTATGGAAAGATCGCTCAGTTAGTCTTAATAGTTAGACTTATGGAAAGATCGCTCAGTTAGTCTTAATATTTAGACTTATGAAGAGATCGCTCAGTTAGTCTTAATATTTAGACTTATGAAGAGATAGCTTAGTTAGTCTTAATAGTTAGACTTATGAAGAGATCGCTCAGCTAGTTTTAATAGTTAGATTTATGAAGAGATCGCTCAGTTAGTCTTAATAGTTAGATTTATGAAGAGATCGCTCAGTTAGTCTTAATAGTTAGACTTATGAAGAGATAGCTTAGTTAGTCTTAATAGACTTATGAAGAGATCTCTCAGTCTTAATATTTAGACTTATGAAGAGATCGCTCAGTTAGTCTTAATAGTTAGACTTATGGAGAGATCGCTCAGTTAGTCTTAATATTTAGACTTATGAAGAGATAGCTTAGTTAGTCTTAATAGTTAGACTTATGAAGAGATCGCTCAGCTAGTTTTAATAGTTAGACTTATGAAGAGATCGCTCAGTTAGTCTTAATAGTTAGACTTATGAAGAGACCGCTCAGCTAGTTTTAATAATTAGATTCATGAAGAGATCGCTCAGTTAGTCTTAATAGTTAGATTTATGAAGAGATCGCTCAGTTAGTCCTAATAGTTAGATTCATGAAGAGATCGCTCAGTTAGTCTTAATATTTAGACTTATGAAGAGATCGCTCAGTTAGTCTTAATAGATTTATGAAGAGATCGGTCAGTCTTAATACTTAGACTTATGAAGAGATCGCTCAGTTAGTCTTAATAGTTTTACTTATGAAGAGATCGCTCAGTTAGTCATAATAGTTAGACTTATGAAGAGATAGCTCAGTTAGTCTTAATAGTTAGACTTATGAAGAGATCGCTCAGTTAGTCTTAATAGTTAGACTTATGAAGAGATCGCTCAGTTAGTCTTAATAGACTTATGAAGAGATCGCTCAGTTAGTTTTAGCATTGGGACTAGTGAAAAGATTTCTCAGGAAGGAGAACAGGTTGGATAGGGGTTGCGATATCACAAAAACTACTTGTCAAACATTGTGAACAGTAGTGAAATTTAAATATTGAGTGAAATTCTCCTTTAAATACTTTTAAAGTATTTGGATAGGAATCGATCGCTGAGATGAATTTGATATATTGATTTGTCTAATGGGTTAGACATCCGCCCACCCACCCATCCCAAAAGAGCCACATTAATGTTACCGATAAAGACACTATGGTGGCGCTCACCAGAAAATATGTACTTTTGAGAGAGTGACATATGTAAGGTGAAGTAGTTCGCATTTAAAACATGCACAGTGGAGAGAATGTTTGCATACCTCTATGCTGCATTAATGTAATGTGGATGATATTTCTTTTGGATATTGTACTTTTGGAAATTTTACATGATTTAAGCACACTGCTAACTAAAATGACTGCTCCCTTGTGTTAAAAATCAGTCTGAATTAGTCTAAAGTACGCTATACATAGCATCTATTAAAATAGGGAAAATGAATTTTGCCAGACTAGACAATACCAGCTTCTGAAAGTGCAATGAATGAATTACCAAATATATAATATGTAAAAAAAGTTATCGGCTCTTTTTTATACAATTTACCTCTGAAGTTCAGGAAGTGAAAATGACCAAGTAGAGCTAGCACTTTTTTGAAAGATGCACATTTGAAGTAAGGCCAAGCTGTATACTCTATAACCCATAGTACACCCATCAATCATACACCAAAATAAAGGGAATTAAAGGTTCTTTGCATTATACCTAAGATATACAAGGTCTTTTTATAAATAGCCAGTATAACCAGTGAGGAAAGCCGGAGACATTCTTTTTCTTTAAAATCCTAAGCCTATGCAAAATGCGAAACTGTATAGCGCCATCTATATACTTCAATATGATGTGGAATTCTTTTTAATTACTCTGAGGAAAGGCCCCCATAAACTATGAGAACAATACAAGTTATATAAAACCGCTTAAAATAACTAAATTGGAAATAGAAAAACATGTTAACAAGTTATTCATATTTCCAAAGGGAGGCCTTAATTACAACAAATATGGAAAGTAACCTCACATAGGAATAAATACTTGTTTTGGATTATAGTCGTTGCAGATAAACAAATATTGAAAGAGAAAATACTTTTGTAAAATATCATGTACGAGTTTTGTAATATGCCATTCTGAGAGCAGTATCAGAATACAAACGGCTATGTAACAACGTTCATAATGAGATTGGCATAAGGCCTGAAGAAAGTCAATGAAAAGATTACAAAGAACAAAAGCAAACTATAAACATAAATTAAAGGTCAAATATTTATTTTATTTTCGAACATCTAATTGTACCAGAAGCAAAACCTCGTAATCAAAAATCTGACATTATACTGTATAAAGAAAACAGACAAACATATTACATGATAGTTTTGTCATTACACAAGGGATTCATACCAATACCTTACATGCGATTGTATTAAAATACTTTACGATGCATTGGCTAACATTTGAAAGCAAGTTGATAAACGATTATGGACCAAGCAATTCTGTAATATCTTAACAGGCAAAGGTGATGACCATTTTAATTCAGCAAATACATATTATATTCGGGAGGGAAAACAACAGTTCAAAAGGTGGATGACCATGATCATTTATCAGGCATGTATAGGTAGGTACAGCACATAAAGAAAATCATTCATCAGGCATGTATAGATAGGTACAGCACATAAAGAAAATCATTTATCAGGCCTGATAAATGATTTTCTTTGTGTGCTGTACCTATCTATAAATGCCTGATAGATAGGTACAGCACATACAGAAAATCATTTATCAGGCATGTATAGATAGGTACAGCACATAAAGAAAATCATTTATCAGCCATGTATAGATAGGTACAGCACGTAAAGAAAATCATTTATCAGGCATGTATAGATAGGTACAGCACATAAAGAAAATCATTTCATTGTACAAGATACAATATGAATAAAACAATTTTCTGAGTAGGTATGACAAACTCTTTCACAAGTGAAGTTGAAACTTTCCATTGTCACGAGTGAGGAGTTGTACCTTTGAACGATCACCCATGCAGACATTTTAAAATGGCTTTCACTAAAAGTTATCTTTCTTAGGTTCTTTGTTAGAAAATCAGAAAACAACCAACCTAACTTTTAGAGATAGACATTTTAAAATTTGTTTTTAACTAGACAGATATCAAGCAGCATTTCTAACAATTTACATTACTTATCCTCAGGATCTACCATAGTGAATTTCAGTAACCAACGTCTATTATAAGTGATGTTGTAAAGAAAAGTTAAACAGAAGATATAGATGTAGCAACAAAGCATTCTAGTTCTAAAGCAAATCTAATTTCCCACAATATTTAATTGCTTCACCAATTGTCATCATACGAGGCTCCATTAGAGAATATAATCATGCCTAAATCATAAAATATTCCAGTTGATAGTTTTGGATGTTTACCTGAGCATCAGGTTCAAACTATATACATATTTTGTGGGGATCTGTATTTTATTTTTCTAGTAGTCGGACACTTTATTGAACGTTCGAACGACCACTGTCGTGTAATTGATTATCATTCATACAACTCAGATCAGTACTGGAAAAATTATTGTGTGTACAAATGTTTAACACGATAATGATCTATATTTGGCACACCTTCTGTTACATCGTTTGAAAACAACGATAATAATCTATATTTGGCACACCTTCTGTTACATCGTTTGAAAACAACGATAATAATCTAAATCTGGCACAACTTCCGTTACATCGTTTCAAAACACGGATAATAATCTATATTTGGCACACCTTATGCAGTAATTGAGCTTTTATCCTATTACTGCTAAGAAATAAATCACTGTCTATACTTTTATCAAAACACCATTTTTTACCCATTCTGAGAGCGTCATGTGTGTGATATGTTAACTGGCTGCGATAGCAATAATCCTCTATCTCTTAATATAGTCATGCAATGCCATTTCTGTGTTTGTCATTTGCTGAATATACAAATGGTTCTAAAGCAGCTGAATCAGGTTCAAGACAAATGTTTATAATCCTAGTTCACAGCGTGTATCACTTGTGAGCATTTTGCAAGTGTTAGGTTAAGTCTGATATCCTGGGAAAAAAATCAAGTATAGAATCTGAAAGTCTAATGGTATAGAATTAAAGGGTGGACAATAATATGTTGGAATCTGAATGTCTAACGGTATTCAAGTATGGAGTGGACAATAATATGTTGAAATCTGAATGTCTAATAGTATCCAAGTATAGAGTGGACAATAATATGTTGAAATCTGAATGTCTAACGGTATTCAAGTATGGAGTGGACAATAATATGTTGAAATCTGAATGTCTAATAGTATTCAAGTATAGAGTGGACAATAATATGTTGAAATCTGAATGTCTAATAGTATTCAAGTATAGAGTGGACAATAACATGTTGGGATCTGAATGTCTAATAGTATTCAAGTATAGAGTGGACAATAATATGTTGGAATCTGAATGTCTAACGGTATTCAAGTATGGAGTGGACAATAATATGTTGGGATCTGAATGTCTAATAGAGTAGACAATAATATGTTTGAAATCTGAATGTCTAATAGAGTATACAATAATATGTTTGAATCTGAATGTCTAATAGAGTAGACAATAATATGTTTGAATCTGAATGTCTAATAGTATTCAAGTATAGAGTAGACAATAACATGGTGTAATCTCAATGTCTAATAGAGTAGACAATAATATGTTTGAATCTGAATGTCTAATAGAGTAGACAATAATATGTTTGAATCTGAATGTCTGATTGAGTAGACAATATGTTTGAATCTGAGTGTCTAACGGTATTCAAGTATGGAGTGGACAATAACATGTTGGAATCTGAATGTATAATAGTATTCAAGTATAGAGTGGACAATAATATGTTGAAATCTGAATGTCTAATAGTATTCAAGTATGGAGTGGACAATAATATGTTGGGATCTGAATGTCTAATAGTATTCAAGTATAGAGTGGACAATAATATGTTGAAATCTGAATGTCTAACGGTATTCAAGTATGGAGTGGACAATAACATGTTGGAATCTGAATGTATAATAGTATTCAAGTATAGAGTGGACAATAATATGTTGAAATCTGAATGTCTAATAGTATTCAAGTATGGAGTGGACAATAATATGTTGGGATCTGAATGTCTAATAGTATTCAAGTATGGAGTGGACAATAATATGTTGGGATCTGAATGTATAATAGTATTCAAGTATAGAGTGGACAATAATATGTTGAAATCTGAATGTCTAATAGTATTCAAGTATGGAGTGGACAATAATATGTTGAAATCTGAATGTCTAATAGTATTCAAGTATAGAGTGGACAATAATATGTTGAAATCTGAATGTCTAACGGTATTCAAGTATGGAGTGGACAATAATATGTTGAAATCTGAATGTCTAATAGTATTCAAGTATAGAGTGGACAATAATATGTTGAAATCTGAATGTCTAATAGTATTCAAGTATAGAGTGGACAATAACATGTTGGGATCTGAATGTCTAATAGTATTCAAGTATAGAGTGGACAATAATATGTTGGAATCTGAATGTCTAACGGTATTCAAGTATGGAGTGGACAATAATATGTTGGGATCTGAATGTCTAATAGAGTAGACAATAATATGTTTGAAATCTGAATGTCTAATAGAGTATACAATAATATGTTTGAATCTGAATGTCTAATAGAGTAGACAATAATATGTTTGAATCTGAATGTCTAATAGTATTCAAGTATAGAGTAGACAATAATATGTTGGAATCTGAATGTCTAACGGTATTCAAGTATGGAGTGGACAATAATATGTTGGGATCTGAATGTCTAATAGAGTAGACAATAATATGTTTGAAATCTGAATGTCTAATAGAGTATACAATAATATGTTTGAATCTGAATGTCTAATAGAGTAGACAATAATATGTTTGAATCTGAATGTCTAATAGAGTAGACAATAATATGTTTGAATCTGAATGTCTGATTGAGTAGACAATATGTTTGAATCTGAGTGTCTAACGGTATTCAAGTATGGAGTGGACAATAACATGTTGGAATCTGAATGTATAATAGTATTCAAGTATAGAGTGGACAATAATATGTTGAAATCTGAATGTCTAATAGTATTCAAGTATGGAGTGGACAATAATATGTTGGGATCTGAATGTCTAATAGTATTCAAGTATAGAGTGGACAATAATATGTTGAAATCTGAATGTCTAACGGTATTCAAGTATGGAGTGGACAATAACATGTTGGAATCTGAATGTATAATAGTATTCAAGTATAGAGTGGACAATAATATGTTGAAATCTGAATGTCTAATAGTATTCAAGTATGGAGTGGACAATAATATGTTGGGATCTGAATGTCTAATAGTATTCAAGTATGGAGTGGACAATAATATGTTGGGATCTGAATGTCTAATAGTATTCAAGTATAGAGTGGACAATAATATGTTGAAATCTGAATGTCTAATAGTATTCAAGTGTAGAGTGGACAATAATATGTTGAAATCTGAATGTCTAATAGTATTCAAGTATAGAGTGGACAATAACATGTTGGGATCTGAATGTCTAATAGTATTCAAGTATAGAGTGGACAATAATATGTTGAAATCTGAATGTCTAATAGTATTCAAGTATGGAGTGGACAATAATATGTTGAAATCTGAATGTCTAATAGTATTCAAGTATAGAGTGGACAATAATATGTTGAAATCTGAATGTCTAATAGTATTCAAGTATAGAGTGGACAATAACATGGTGTAATCTCAATGTCTAATAGTATTCAAGTATAGAGTGGACAATAACATGTTGGGATCTGAATGTCTAATAGAGTAGACAACAATATGTTTGAATCGGAATGTCTAATTGAGTAGACAATATGTTTGAATCTGAATGTCTAATGGTATTCAAGTATAGAGTAGACAATAACATGTTGGAATCTGAATGTCTAATGGGATAAAACTCTCCTGATCTTAACTTTCCCAAATTATAATTCACGATACCTTGTTATATCCTGTTTGCTCTAAGTCAATCAGGAATTGCACATTTTTAATGTCGTGACACTGCTGCGGTCATTCAACTGAAAATTCATAATTTCTATGGGATATGGCGACGTCGTTGACACATGTTCTACGTAAAGTGTTTGTCATTGTAATATAAGCGATTTCCTTTAACTTCTTATCATAAGACACAAAGAATTTTCCTGTTTTCGGTTTTAATGTATCTCTATTTTGGTATTAATGTATCTTTGTATGTGCCAGAGGTCGCGGGTTTGGATCCCTGCCGAGGCATTCCAAAGACTCAGCATTAAGAGGATAGTGTTAGGACTGGTCGGCCTGGTGTCAGAATGATGTGACTGGGTGGGTAATGATGCTACATGTCTGCGGCATGATGCCCCAGTGCCAGACATCGCTGTAAACTGCCACACTGCAGATATCGTAGCGATATGACTGGAAAAGTGTTAAAGCTACGTTAAAAAATGCGAATCACATACACTCTAAAGGTTCTTAAATGAAAAGACGCTAATTTAGTTCGAGATTGTGTTGTTCGCACAACTTTCATGGTTTCCAAGAAAAGCTGATTGTTAACTGATAAATATCATTAAATTATCATATATATTTCCTTTATAAACTGTATCTCTGATTTGGCTAATGTCACAAACACTTAATCACAGAGTTTATTAAATTTCACGATGCACTTTCCTCTTTCATGATTTGAAAAAAATAATTCTATCAAAGGAAAGTAATGATACAATTTGTAACTGATACCTATATTAGAAGAATGAACGAGAAGTTGAATATCTGCCCTAATTATGATATAATCCAATCGACTTATTTATTATAAGGTTCTCTTCACGTACACTGCATTTTGTTGGGGGTTCCTCTCTCTCCAGATGTCTACCAAATCATGCTTTTAATATCATTGACTTCGTAACAAGATTACTCAGGAATTTAAGTTTTTTCCTTACTAAAAGAAACTACCGAAGTACCTGTACAGTGAAAAAGTACCGTGATACGTAACACCGAAAAAAAAAACCCAGGTTAAACCAGTAGAGTACCTCGCACCTTTAATGGAATATGAACAGTCTTTACCTACTAGGCTTTCCTGATATTGTTTACCTTTGCAAAGCATTGATATATTTGTTCGAGACTAAGCGTTATGAACCAAAGATCCCGGACTACCTCATAAAATGTGGAGACAAATATATGAATGAACGAGTATGGATGTTTGTGAAAGAATACTTTTGTCATATTAAAAGGCTGATTGACCGCTTACGTGCACTCCATCTCAATTAGCCACCATTGATTTTCTTGAACCAGCCTCTAGGAAAAGTATTCATTTTTGGATCTACCATCGAAATGGATGCAAAACTTGTGAAAAAAATGATATGGTTTTTTGTTGTTCTGATTCCATTTTAGCACTGGTCCACCGTGCATGTACCAATGGCGATGCTGATGCATCTTGGAAGAGACACGAATCTGAGTACCTAAGTAGTCGAATAATTATTGTCCGGATTCACATTAACGTCATTGGTGATGCAACATAAACAAATAAAGAAACATGTGGTGAGAAAGGTGCTCTGAAGGGAAACATTAACTACAAGTGGAAAACGTAGATAGCTAATCATACAATAATGTGAAAGAAAAGCTGATGTTGTTCAATAAACGAGTTAGAAAATACTACCGCATGTGATGCCGCGTGCATCGGAAGAAGGACAGTTGGGCAAGGCTATTTATATGAAAGATATATGGTACTATAGGGCCCTCTATTTATCGATCAACACCATTTTCGTCACAGCACTCTTTGATATATCAGCTATCCCAATCTCACATATTGTCTAATGCATGCACATATTTCCACGGTTGTCTGCCTTTGAAATGAATCTAAAAATACGCTTATCTCCACCAATATCTGCCCTTGAAATGAGACTTACTGTCACAAAATACAGATTTTAAAAGATCCATATTTTGCCCTAGTCCGAGTCACTTGCATCGCTCCGCCGACACGTGACGTCAGAAAAAATTGACAACTGAAAAGTCCACATTTTGCCGCTCAAAACAGACTGCGGCATTTACAGGCACATAGTTCGTAACTACGAATCCTAGAAAGTGCATGACTGGCAGAGGTCAATAACTTGTGTATTCATCTTCACGTCAGCTCATTCACACACGTAACCCGCCCGCCGATACTTGTCATAGTAATGTCGTTTCCCATTTACCCTCCGCAACCACTACTCCAAACCAATACAAAACAAAAACCAAACAACATAAATAAATTTTAACGTTGGAGACAACAGTCGTGGACAAAACGGAAACACGTGAATGCGTTAGTTCGTAGTAAGTACCTGACATAAAAGAACAAATATTTGAACAAGCTACCTCTGCAAGACACCCATTTTCTTGCGTCCCTGGTCAGGTAATAAAGACCAGCAAACTTCGTCCATTGTTTGGGGCGGAAAAGTTAGACTTTCCAATATGCAGTTGGCTGTCACTTAGCTCATCGTCGCCAGATCAAATGTCATAGGCGGAGTGATCATGATTTGAATATAATGAGGACTATGATTTGAATATAATGAGGACTGTGATTTGAATATAATAAGAACTATGATTTGAATATAATGAAGACTATGTTTTGAATATAATGAGGACTATGTTTTGAATATAATAATGACTATGATTTGAATATAATGAGGACTATGTTTTGAATATAATGAGGACTATGTTGTGAATATAATGAGGACTATGATTTGAATATAATGAGGACTATATTTCGAATATAATGGGACAGCAAAAATGTTAGTGTTTTTGATTATGTCATTTCATAGGCTGCATTATTATTATTATTATAAAGGTGACCTACCATTGTCTGAGATTCCTGTCAAGTTTATTTTAGTAGTCTTCAGTTCCTCTGCCATCAGGTATTCGCAATGTAAAGCTGAACTCTGGAATAATTTATACCTCTCTGTGTACAGCCAGCACAGCACTTCGTGCTTATCTACAAAGATCTGCACGAACAGAAAGTGTATACATTTTGTAGAGTGATGCCCCTTTCTAAAAAATACTGGCTTGACCATTCGAAAGATACATTTCTTATATATTTGAAGGAAGAAAGAAAACCACAATGTATTACAAAATCAGTTATGGAGGTTTATAGTCACCGCCTTTTTCCTAAAACAAAATTGGTGAAGCTGATAATTCAATTTGATTAATATTAAATCTCTGCACACGCGGAGAATTTACAAGCATGCATGATGGGTCAAGTTCTCTGACAACCTCGTAAACTTTCATTTGTTTTTTTAGAAAGTGAACGCCTTATATACCTCAGCCACTCGAGACCCCTAACTTTTAGGAAGGCAGGTGTATATACCATAGCAACTGAATCATCAGGTGTATATACCATAGCAACTAAATTTCATAAATACATCCAAAGTGCATGCACATGCAAATGTATAATGTATCCAATTCTTTGCACGAGATGTAGCACAAATAAATTTTCTTGAACGGTATTATGAGTCAGTGAAGTCTGACCCATTTTAAAGCCTTCGTTCAATCGTTTAACTTAGTAAATACTTTTTTTTTTTAAATATTCAGAAGAATTATTAGCCCTTTTTTCAATATTTTTACATATTTGATCAAAATTTCCATTAAAACGAATGTTGAAATGGTAAAAATCTCTCTTGGACCCACCGATTCACGCCAAGTTACATTTTACTGAATACATTCAAATACGTAATCATTATCTATCGTATTAAAGTTACAAAAATAAATAAATAAATAAATAATAATGATAATGAAACTCAAGTGGCAAGAGGTGTTGATTTAGAAAGAAAATAGTGTGGAAGTAATCCCTTTAACACACTAAGATAACGTTGAGAACAACTAACATATTTTAACTTTAGTTTGAGTTTATTTTGACTGTTGTTGATGTAGAGGCTTGGGTGGCCAAATGGTCAAAAGCCCTCACCATTGCCGATTACTGCCATCGCACGTCAGTCCGCGTGGATTGTAATCTCTAACTAGGTCAATATGCGTCTGTGAGATAGCTGCCAGTAGCTTCCCTTGAGTCGGTGGTTATTACTGGGTTTTCCCGGGTTCTTTTTCAACGAGTTATACTGGCCGCCTTGTAAAGCCTATCTTCAGCAGAGAAGTGTCGTTCAATCCAAATCAACAACAAGAAGAAGAAACTCTTGACGTGATTGCTCAATGTAAATAGTAAAAGTCACGAAGATCATCGAAGAACATATTAAAACGCATTTAGTATTCTTCTTGCAAGATATGTGTGTGTTCGTGTGTGCATGTGTATGTGTGTGTTTCGACACTGCCAAAAATGGCAGGTGCTAGAGACAACAGCAGCTATTCGTACAGATAATATTCTCCAATAAAAGGAAGACTGTAATCGGAGTTTTGTATAATTAAACATGTGTTGTCAAGTTTAACATAGGACGAGGTTTCCATACATTAATTTTTAATTTTAAAAGTTCAACCGTTGACTTTAGGTTGACGGAATTAGACAAAATATAAATATTTTGCTTTTAAAGGTGCATGTATTTCAATTTGTACAATACTATACATCGAATTGCGCATGCGTTTAAACGTGATGGATCTTTGTCTTATCGTTTTCGTCGATGGAGCGACTGGCCTCAACATAATTCCATATTGGATTTGCCGACAGCAACGCAACAAGAAGGTAATCCCTGATGTGTGCCATTAGGTCAGTAGAATGCTCTTTTCGTTTCTGATGTAGATGCTGACATTTCTACCATTTGTCATTCATTTTTATTCGAAAGAGTAATGGCGAGTACCTACATATTTCTTAAATGAAACACAGAAACAACAAAAACAACAACAAACAAAACAAAACTAAAAACTCCAAATAAACAAAACTTATTTAATTTGCGCATCGTAACATTTATTTGATTTTGTACATGCCTACTGTAATGAAACTGTTCCAAAGAATCTAAAATTCTTATAATCTTTATTTTATCTTTGAGTTGACCTTTATGTTCGCTAATGAATCATTTTATTATAAGGATCTTGCACGGGTCAGTTATTACGAAACAATGTGTTAATAACATTTACTAGAATTATGTAAAATATGTGGGGAGCCGCAGTAGCTCCTTTGGTAGAGCGTCTAACTCGTAATCCAGGAGTTGCGGGTTCGACACCCTTCCAGGTCAGCCCTGATTGGCCGCCTCATTGTGTCCATCAAAAGACATTTAGCTCCCGTTCAAACCAACAAAGCCAAATCAAAACAAACAACGTTTGTCTTGTATATTTGCATCCAGAGTAGTGATTATTTCCATATCCGTATGTTAATATGTCTATATTAATGAAAAGAATAACAAACTTACATTGGTCCTTTCTTTCACCGCTGGTTCAAACTCGAATGTTCTCTTCAAATAGTTGTAGTACACATGCTGACCGAACACCTTCCGACGAGAAAATAGCAGTTTATATGTATATAGAAAGTTATAACATTATAATATACATACAATTTGATTCTTTGATTTATGTACCGGATTATATAATTTATAGATTTTAGTAGTGCTTATATCCGCCTGTATGAGAGAGAAATTTGAGTATGTAGAATGGCTAATGACCATCCATTATTTCGTATCTACGGATGAATAGACACACGCAAGTTGTGAAATTGAGGACTTTAAACAATGGGCCACATTCTATAATCTGAGTTCTACACCATCCATTTGACTCCTCATTGTGGCTTGATGCGTTACAGCACTATGCTCAAATTTACTCTTGCTAGTCCTAAAGGGACCCCGAGTGGCCGAGTGGTCTAAAGCGCTATCCGTTACGGATCACTGCCATCTCACCTCTGTCTGCGTGGGTTCGAGTCTAGGATTCAGCCAATGTGAGTATGTGAGAAAGCTTGCCAGTAGCTTCTCGTGGGTCAGTGGTTCTTTCTGGGGTTTTTCTGGGTTCTTCCTCCACCATTAACACTGGCCGCCATGTATTGCCTATCGTGTGCTGAAAAATGGCGTTAAACCCTACAACAACTAGTCCTCAAGTGGGATAGCAGCACGTCAAGAAAAACACGCAATCACAAACATAACATCTCAAATTTCTTTACCTAGGACCAGTCAGGCACTTACAATCGTCGAAAATATGACAGAATATTATTGGGTCTTACTTTATGCTAGGCAGTAAGTTACTGGATTTTCTGAAAGAAATAATCTTGATATTTCACGGAGGAAAAAAGTTAATTTTTCACTGACCGTCAGCAGACGCAAATAACATTATAACTATGAAATTGGAAGTTATTATTAGACGCTTACGGAATCGAGACTTTAATATAGCCGCCTTTCGACACCCCTCTACATTACGCATATCACGTGACCGTCTCCTCTCCTTATTTATAACACATGTGATTGTCATAGTACGCGAGTTTTCCTGATTGTACAGACTTTATGTACTCTCTGTATAAAGCAAATAATTACGCCTTTAACACAAGCAAGGAAAGGCTTGTTCCAATATTTCATTCCAGTGTATAGCCTAGAATCGACCAAAATTTCATTAAAAAATAAAACGACAGGGAGTGATTATGTGTAAGAAAGAAACTTTTAAAATACCTTCATTTTAATGTTATGTGATGGGAATTTATCTTGTAACAAACGCGAAATAAAATCTTCGATTGTTTTTAAATTGAATATTTTATGCATAAAGTTTCATGGTAACGGAAAGTTAGCTCAAAGCGGCGATCTAGCGTTATACAGATCATAGCTGACTAGCGGGGAAGGAAAACGTGGAGGGGGTGGCTGGGTGGGTAATATAAGAAGACAATAGTTCTTCTCTATTAACTGAAAATGTGTATTTCATTGAAGGGTTGAGTGTCTGCTACTGTCCCGCACTGCCATTTCGAAAAGGTCCTTAAATTTTTTAAAACTATAAATGCAAATGTATACGCCACAAAAACGTCTTTTACCTCAAGACATTTCATGCATTGCAAAATTTTTATATATCAGGAGATTAATTTACTTACCATGCTTATTTGGAACACTGTTGTACCGAATATTAAAGGCATCTCGTTACCCCTTCCGACCATTAGAGAATTCTCAGAACAAAGAGGCTGACTGTGGTTCCACCTGTACCTGGTTCGGCTAAATTCCTACGTCTAATCCACGCTCGACTCAGTTTTGCATCAGTAGAATGGCAATGGAACTTTCTGACGTCATTACTACACCGTGTGTCAGTATGCTCCAATTACGGTAAGTTGTTAACGGATTAGCAGTTCAGTTGCATTGCTTTCAAATCAACGCAAAACTTCGTCCAGCTTGGATTAAAGTCATAAAATCTTCATCCTGTACACTGACCCACCAAACTAGAAAACTGTCTGTCAGTCTTTCCGTATTATATATTATTTATTTTATGGTGTTTTTTTTCTTTCTTTTTTCTCAGATATTCTGACATGTTCATTATACAGTGATTAACAAAGGTCGGTAGCATTCGTTTGTGAAAAGCAATTACATGCTTATAGAAATATCTGCTGGCATCTTCCTCTTTGCATGACAGTGTGTCAATAATAATTCTTGAAAATATCGCCGGCCTGAAGTAACTGTAGCATTGCCTGAGAAGACAAAAAGTCACACACAATTTGAAATTCCCCGTCTCTTAAATTTACACATATCTGGCACATAAAGATGCTTTTTGAAAGGGAATCTTTCTTCAGACAAAATTGACGACTAAGTATTAAAAGGTGTGACTGTACTGGGAGTCCGCTAAACTCCTTTTTTGTGGTGGTGGTGGTGGTGGGAGCAAATATGTAATGGTCAGCTATTAAGTTTAGCTGATGTAGGCTACACCATTAATAGATGTGAAATCAGGGGAGTGGGGGTAGGAACAAGTGCTCCCTCTATTTCCCCTATATGCGTGCGCCCAAGTCACTGTAAATGCAAACACCATTAAGAAATTGAGTGCTAAGTGTAAAACTGCAACTCAGTATATTAAAAGTTACCAATTTTTCATCAGGCTTACATTAGATACCTCTGTACCCACCTCCACAAAGTAGTTTCCATTGCAAAAAAAATGTTCTAGATAGACATCAAGCAGGCAGATTAACCGTTGACAATCGAAGCACTTCACATGTCAAGATATGTTTCGGTGTTTGCTTCACGGCAAAATATTCTCAATGTGTGATTCTGGATCTACTTGGTCCAGTCAATTTTACTTGGTCAGAACGAGTGGACGAGTGATTTTCTTGACCCTAGTCGTTCACATTTTATTGGAGAAGTGTATAAGAACTTATTGCTTCACATGAAAGCTTCGAAAATATAATTCCTAATTTTGCCCCCAATCACCTTATCCAAATAGAAATTTTTGGTAAATTTAAATATATTTGGTTTAATTCTAATTTAGACAAATTTTCAGTAAATTTAAATATATAAGCGAACGTCAGAATATAAAGAACATTCTAAAACAAAGCGGAATTCATCTTCTTCCACAGAGCACGCATTCTTTCAAAATAGAGCAATGGTGTAGGCTAACGGTCAGGTTTGGAATGAACTAGGAGGCAAAAGACTCAAAGTAAGACCATATCTTTCTGAACTTTAGGATTATTAAGATACAAGTTAGGATCAAAACAATGTGAAATACCGCTCCGGTGGCCTAGTGGTTAGAGCGTCCGCCTCTGATGAGGGAGGTCGTGGGTTCGATCCCCGGACGAGTCATACCAAAGATTTACAAAAATGATACTAACAGCTGCCTCGCTAGGCGCTCAGCATTCAGAGGTTAATGTTAGGACTGGTTGTCCTGGTATCAGGTTAATGTGACTGTGTGGGACATCATACTACATGTATGCGGCATGATGCCCCAGTGCTAGACATCACTATAAACTGTCACACTGCAGACATCATCGCAATATGACTGAAAAATTGTTAAAGCTACGTTAAACATCCAAATCACACACACACAAAACAATGTGAAAGATATATATATACGAACTCTTGTTGAGATATACATATATACGAACCCGTGTTGAGATTTACATATAGACGAACACGTGTTGAGATATACACATAAACGAGCTTGTGTTGAGAAATACATACATACGAACTCGTGTTGAGATATACATATAAACTAACTCGTGTTGAGATATACATATAAACGAACTCGTGTTGAGATATACATATACACGAACTCGTGTTGAGATATACGTACTGATGTAATCGTAGTGATAATGACTGAACTGGTAAGTTTTGGGCGGACTACAAAGAATACATATCCCTAATGAAATAAAGAAATTGAAAGTAACATTTGACAACGGTTCATGCATCAATGAAATATCTGCGCTCTTAAATATGTAATTTCTAGAATTTTTTTGTATAGAAAAAGGACTGTTCTTGGTCATTATGTACATCCGAGATTCATTTCTAACATGCGACAGAGAGGGCGGTTAATTAAGAAAAAATCCATAACTTTATCAAATTAATAATCAGAAACTCGTGCTCCTCTCTCTCTCTCTCCCCCCCCCCCCCCCTCTCTCTCTCATTACCGGTAGACTCAGGAAGACATTAAAATAGTCCACAAAGGTTTTGTTTTCCAAACGCAATATGAATCGGTCCAGTTCATGTCTTGGCGGTTCAGGAGTAGCTGGGATGAAAGGTGGGGGTCGCAGCGGGGGTAGTAATTTGGTGGGCTTCTTATTCTTGACCTTTTTTCCCTCTATATCTTTTCTCCTATTTAATATGCCAATCAAATTGTCGATTTCATTTGTCGGCACTCGAACCGTGCGTCTGCCATAAAGATCTGGTAAGGATATTGATGCGCTTGTAGGTAAATGCAGAGGACGTGGAAACTGGTAACACTCATATGACCTTGACTTTTCTATGCGCTTTGCTAAGTTAGATTGACATGGCTCTTGCGTAGAAATGTCCAACAAAGGTGATGGTGATGTGTATACTTTCGTATTCTGTGGTCGTTCAGTGATAGCATGTTCGCTAGAACGTAATTTTGCTAAGCTGGTTAGCGACAACGACGTCCGACTTGGAACTGTGGATTTCGACAGGCACAATGTTACTGCAGAACTTGACTGCGCCGTTTCATTCTGTTCATTTTCTATCTGATCGGATGAAGTCCAGTCAGTTTTGAATTGTTTTGTGACGCTGCTGTGTGCAGATGTCTGAGAAACGTTCTCTGAAAGAAAAAAAACAGTGAAGGAACGTGTTCACCCTCGATTAACGTTATATTACTTTTACATGATTTACGTGAAGCTAACAAAGCTACATGAGAAGAGAAGAATAAGTTCCCCATTTTAATAATCCAAATTAGTAGATTTTATTCTTTTTCCGCCCAAGCTGTTCATAAAAAGGAGAAAATGTAATTGAATTTGCGTCGTTCCGCTTATATTGATTCAGATATACGTCCTAATTTTATTGTAGGTATCTGAGTTTTTTTATATTTTCTTATCACAATGTAAATGAACTGAAAATGATGTAAAACCTGGTGATAAGAGCATTCCCGATCATTCGTATTTTTTGCATAACCATCTTGTAGAGGTATATAAAAAACAAATAAATTCATAATTTAAAAATCAGTTGACCAGTCATAGTCTGCACATTACAGTCACAGTAGTAAAATACATAGTTTGAAAATTACTCCACTAGGCAGACTTGGAGGCGGGTGTGGGATGGAGAGGGGTTACAAAAATCTTTTAAATTACTATACCAATACTGGTCAGACTGCGGTTTTAAATTGCTATACCAGACTGCGGTTTTAAATTGCTATACCAGACTGCGGTTTTAAATTGCTATACCAGACTGCGGTTTTAAATTGTTATACCAGACTGCGGTTTTAAATTGCTATACCAGACTGCGGTTTTAAATTGCTATACCAGACTGCGGTTTTAAATTGCTATACCAGACTGCGGTTTTAAATTGCTATACCAGACTGCGGTTTCCTTGATAATCATTACAATGTACTCCACTAGTCAGACTTAAATGTTTTATTTTACTTGAAAATTGTTAATAGAAAAAAACAATATACCCCATACATGAAATGAATTTATAGATGAGCTTACCAACTAAGGTAAGCAAAGAAGCATCTTTCAATAAGAAATTGTTTAAATATAATGTTACTTATATTGGTGACATGCTTATAGTTCAGGTGCCCCTTTCCGCTAAAGATCCCAAATTTTCTTCCACAAACTGATACCTTTTAAATATTTTTCTGATTGCTTATTTGGCAAAAATGATTTTATTTTCCAAAACCATTCTGCAGGATTAAGGGCTTAAGATTATCTGGAACTTTCCTTAAAGAAGTCTTGCTTTATCTGTGTGGACAATTTAGGGACTAACGTCAGTTTTAGGTTTTCCTCGACTATTTTTAGCATTTACTAATTTCCACATGTTAAAATTTAACTAAGAAGTAGTTTTGCATCGTCTCCACTATCTCTAAATCTGACAAACTATTTATATCGTCTGAAGTATTACAAGCAAGAGCTGAAAGTAAAGTCTCATTTTGGCCAGAAAGTTTCAGAATGTTGGTGAAATTGGGGTCAGGGGATTATTACTGATTTCGATAGATGTAAATTTATATATCTGTCTTTAAAAGTAAAATTCAGGCGTAATGTCCGTATGTAAAATGTTAAATATATGTACATATGCCAAACCATTTATCCAATTAGAAATTATTTCGAGTAGCAGTTGAGAGCAGAAGGTTTTAATAAACTGCTTTTGAATTTTTAGGTAAATTTTACTAATAAAAAGAAATGGCAGTAAATTTTCAATTTTAATATGAATCGTTAGCCAAAACTATATTCTAAAGTTTTTTTCAATATAAAAATTAAAACAAAAAGCAATCAAAATTACAATTATTTTAATATCGTGATATTCATAGTATTGTAAAAGACATTTATATGTGTACGAAATAAAATTGCTAAATACTGAGAAAACTTGCAAAATTTCCCTGAAACAATGTTGCATTTGTCTGGGAACTGTAATGCGATTAACAGGTGATGCAAGGTTTTGTCCCATTGGATTTGAGATAATCGGAATGAATACGATGTGTCCCGTTCGATTTGGAATAACTACACATGTTGTCCCTGGCATTATTATGATTTTTTTTTTACATTTGGAGATACACATACATATAGGCTTTATAATCGCCTTCCACCAATCTTGGTTACTTTATTTTCCTTCTTACCAAATATTATATTCATATAAATATGTTTCAGCCAAATCTAAAAAACACCGGGAATTTGCGAACAATGGGGACCAATATTCTAATTTTGTTTAAAACTTGCGTATCATTCACAATTAATAGCATGATGCTGACTTTACTGTGTGTGTGTGTGTGTGTGTGTGTGTGTGTGTGTGTGTGTGCAATAAACTGACAATGAACAGCGCGAAACTATAGTCTGACTCTACATCCCCGTTTGTTTGTACCCCCCACCGATTTCAAAAACGAGAATGTTTAATGTGATAAAAAGTGCACAGAACTAAGCCAATTGAATCACTGATTTATAATTTCTAACATGACTGTGACCAGAATGGCATTAATGCTGGCATCCCCTGCAACATTTCATGCTTAACGGACTTTCCATACTAACACGGCGCCATATTGCGTACACTATAGGCTAGTTTATTTCCATCAGACAACATAATGACAAAGTTCATTCTGTTCGGTAACTGCTGAATAATATTGCGTAAATTACATAGCGTTGAGAATTTGGAATTATATCCCTCTGCATATATGAACATAGAAATTAAACCGCTTTTTAAATCCACATGAAAAGCAATTTTGTAGTTGTCATTATTTTCCTTTGCTTGATTCGACATTGTAAATATCGGAAGCAGACGACTTATGTATGTACATCTGTAGTCGTGATACACCCCTTTGCTGAAAATGGACTTGTCCAGAAACTGGAAATGAATCCGAGCATGTCCGTCTGTTACACTGAAAACTTCCGTTAAGCATGAAACGCGCATAAGATGAAGTGTTAGTGCCACTCTGCTCAGTCAAGTTAGAAACTATAAACCAGTGAATGAATTGACTAAGTTCCTTGCACTTTTTATAACATTAAAGATTTCCATTATTTAAATCGGTAGGGGGGTACAAACAAACGGGTTTGTATTATTAGACTATATTATATAACAAGCCTGAGCGCTTTCGACTCTTTCGTGAGTCTTTTTCAGAATTAAATACAAAACATAGACAAGACAAACGAATAAAATATAAAAACGTGGCGTAGAACATTGAAACCAATCGGTTTAAACCAGGAAGACTAGAAGAAGAAAAAACAGCCATGCACAAATAAAATTATCTTTTGCAGCCGACACATTTTCGTTTAAATAATTCTCTGAATTTGCTTAATAGCCTATAATGACTACTATAACAATGAAATATCCGGGATATAATTTGCGCTTACATAAATTTACATCAGATAACAGATGTTGTTACGGCTCATCGATTTCTAGGTCAATAAAAATATTTTCCAGTATCAGCAACAAGTTGAAAAAAACTAGCAGAAACATTTTCATATATAACTTTGCTAATAAAATTTGTTAAGTTTTACAAAACTTTTTGGTTTTGCTTCTTTCTATCACTTAGCTTATCACTATATACTCCTAGGACAGGCCCCAGGTCTGAATATCTCTAGATTCTGTTGCTTGCCTGCCAGTGTTTGCTTTATCTGTCATCACCTTGTTATCAGCAAGTGTGACTTTCACTCGTGTCAAATATAATTGCTTTCAGACTCCCAGTTAACTGTCCAGTTATAATGCCCCTATTTCAGTTCCCTGTGTTTGAAAGCTAGCTTTAAATATGGGATTTCTATATTTATTGTATTGGGCATAATAAATGGTAGGTCTATATTTTGTACCAAAATAAGATTAGCTGACTGTTGTTGTGATGTATTTGATTGACAGATGCTTCAAATACATTGTCTAAATAGTTTTGTGACTTTTTACAAGAATACTTACAGTTTTATCTTGAAGACACGGAGTATGTAACATCATCAAGAATTTGAAGAGGAAGAAATGGTAAGAATTCTATATTACCTGCATTCAGTAATTTGTATTATCACTTAGTGTATCACATACATAAACTTTCTATTGTGAGTTTCTATTTGAGATACTTTATATATATATATATATATATATATATATATATATATATATATATATATATATATATATATATATATATATGTGTGGAATTGTAGAAATATAATAGCCTTATACCACGGTCATTTGCAAAAGTTTATAGAATTAATGTATCAATCCAGTTTAAATTCATTGACAGTTCAATAATAATAAGTTAAGTTCAATCTCCAAAATCCACAAAATCAAGAAACCCAGAGTTCATGTCGCTTTAATTTTCATGTTGGTCATTTATTTGTCTAATTGCAGCAAGAAGTAATTAAGGCATAACATTGTCTATGTCGGTAAATTAGAAGTGTATCATCATTAGATAGTAGTACTTTTTTGCCTAATGTATATTATAAGTAGCATAGATAGAGACTATGGTAATTAGCATATATGTTTGTAAATGATCATGGAAGTGTATAAAGCCTTTAATCATACATTGGATCATAACTGACACCAGCCTTGTGTAAATAGCATTCAGGTAACAAATTGAAGCAATTGATATATGGTCATATGTGTTTGTAGTTTATATTTCTATCAATCTCTCATATCACTGATCAATCATACTTGTAACCTTTTATCTTCCAATACATAAAATCTAGTACCAAAATTCTAACTTTATATTTTATTATCTAGTTTGACAGAATTGTTGACATCAGATAGTTAAATAATTTCATTCTTCAACAGGTTTCCATCTGTATACCATCACTCGAGTCTCTACCTTTCAATAAAATCGAAGATGGAACTTTCATAGCCATAGATGATCTTGTAAAGTTCCTTAAATCTAACCATTCGATTCATGACAAGAAAAAAATTGTGAAGAAAGAAAATATTGTACAAGAATTACAGCGACATGATACTGGGATAATCCAGAGAGAAGAAAAGAATTTGGTTTCTTTGTCGTCTTTCTTTCGATATATGTTCCATCACTATGATGACTTCCAGGTTTGCAAAGTGGTATGTGATGAACTCTTAGAAAAACAAACACAGTCTATATCTTCAAACAAATGGAATAAATCAACATGGAACCTTTATCAACAACTAGTGTCTGTTGAAATTTTAAGTTTGGGTCTGTATGAAGAAACAATTAATAAGCTACAACTTGAAGGGCTGAAGATTCCATCTTTAATTATTGATTATAAAACACAGTTCACCGACAGCGAATGGAATAAAATTCAATTGTTCGAATGGCATTATAGTTCCTTTTGTAAGAAAGAAGCATCAGACTATGAAGATGAGCAGGAAAGTAAATGGGAATTCTTTAGATTATGTAAAGAGTTGGCAGAAAAAGGACAAGATCTCAATCAGTTGTGCTTGAAGGTATGTCAGCGGAATGTTGCTCGAAAGTTTGCTGCTGATGCAATAAATGGAATTACTATCCATCTTGAAAGTATCCATCGACCTGAGAAAATAGAAACCGACACAGAAAATGCTCTTAGAGATATACCTGCTCCTCAGTTTCAAAATATTATTTGTTTGCAGTGCACAAATGTGTGTGCACATAAAGCAGGAGTACACATTGGTATCGAATTGCAGGAATTGCAACATAATGTTGAAATGTATGACGATATGTCTCTGATAGTTCGTGCCTCTCTGAAGAAAAGTCACAATGTTTATGTGCCTGTCATACTCGTCTTTCCCAAAGGCTGCCTTCCGCCTGGTGAGGGTTTTCTTGCAAGAAGTCATCTAAAATCTGGAAAACTCCAACCCCATTATGTGTCACTTTCATCTTGTCTGGATGACCAAGATCTCCCAGAGGAATATAGAATTCTTGACTCCTTTTGCTTTCAGTGTTTTAAAGAGGAGAAACATTGGCTTGCTGATCCCTTAGATATGAACCACTTTCAAATAATGAGAGAATGGCGCTTGCACGTTCCTTTACCATTCCAGTGTTTATTAGAACAAACACTACTGAACAAAGACAGCCTCAGGCGTCGATCATCAGATGATTTCTACACATCAAAACTATCCTCTTTATATTGCCATTTCGATTCATCACTGAACATACTTAACAGAAATTACAGTGGTCTCATACAAGATATTGTCACAGATGAGTTGTTCATCAACTACTATAACATCACATCTGTTTTTTCCATCACATCAGCTACCAATATGAGTCAAAGTCTACGAAATGGAGACAGACGTCTTAAGAAAGCTGCAGATCCAGAACTTTGTCACTTTAAAACGTATCTGAAACCATATCCACTTTGCTATATAAAAGCAAGTGATGTCTCATCTTCTGAACATTTGGTTTGTCTCAGAGACTGCCATCTTATATTTTTCATGGACAATCTGGTCCAGCTCACCATGAAAACTGACCCGCAACCTGGTGAAAGGAGAATAAATCAACTATGCACCCTGCCCATTACAATCAAAGGCATTCCAAAAGATTCAAACGATGTATTAACATGGCATCTTCCACTGTGTGAAGAAAAAGAAGATTGTGCATGCAAGGAAGCACCACCACTGGAAAAAGAAGATCTAGAATGGGTTCTACTAAAGATGACCTCTGATGAAGAGTGTGCTTTTGAACGTTTTCAGCAGCAAGCCAAATGGGGCCTGAAATACATATGGACAAGACTTACATCATTACAGCCCTTCACAAACATTCTAGGCAAAGCGGCTTCGACGGAAAATTCAGAATTTCAGGAAGAAAACATGGATCTAGATGAAAGCTTTTCATCCTTGGCCATTCATGATTTGGAGAAAATGGATAAAATTGGTAATAATGATAGAACTGAAAACTTCCCACTAAACATCTCCAGTGAAGATACAGATCGCATTAATGGAGCCATTACCTCCATTAGATCAGTTGACAGTAATGGGGATACAATCGAGGATATGAAAAACATCCAGGATGATCCAAATGTATCTTGTGATTTGTTACCATATATTGATGTCAGTGATATAGATGAGGAGGATGTACATCCAATGTATAAAGATAAAATGAATAAAAAAGGAAAAGAAGACGAAGAGGAGGAGGAAGAATATTCAAATATTAGGATAAAAGTTGGTGCTAATAAAGATATTCTCCAAGATGTTCAAGCCCTCCTTGAAGAAATACAGATACGATTTATGACAAACAAAGATGAAACTGTTGTCTGCAGTACTGATAGTAGCATACTAGAGTATCAGGATCTAAACAACACACCATCACCGCCACTATTATGTTGCCATCCTCCACCCTCCAGTGGTAGAGATGACGACATAACCACATTGAAAGTGGTTCTCGATGATTTTTTGGAGAAGGCTGAACTGAGTGAAACAAATGATAAGGTTCTGTTTGCACCTGACTACAAGATTGCCAGAAATCTTTTTAAGCTTATAGATGGGAACAAAAAGTATGCAACATTTCTTCCAGAATTTCCAGTACTGCACTTGAGAAAGTCTAAAATCATGAATTTAATATCAGCTTATGAAACATCAGGCCTCATTCATATACTGAAATATATGAGAGATGATGATATTGAAAAAGACTGCAATAAATTGGTAAGTATCGAGAACATCGAGACAGCCACGCGAAATGTTTGGCGATTGTCAGCAGCTTTGCATATCTCGGTTATCATCACGTTTATCAACTCGCTACCACATTCACATGCAGAGGAGCTGGAAAATAATGTGTGTGATCAGGAGTTATCCGTCAGCCAGCTTGAATTGAGATGGGGACAAATGTTGAAAGAATTCATTAAGAAAACATCCACTGAGAATAAAATGTTTTCCCTGCATATTGATATAATGAGGCATTGTGACGAAATTGTAGCCATCGCCGTTGCTGAAAGACTAGGAGGAAAAGATGGGTACAACTTACTACTGGCCGGTGTGAAGTCTTCACTTCCGTTCTCATTCTTAAATGGAGCTTCCAGTTATGCTGGATTTTGCACACGGCTTTTGATAGAACATTACAAATCAAGTCACTTTCACAGACAAAGAAACATGCTCTATTCAGTACCTCTCACAATGGTAGTATTGTCAGGTTTGGATTAGACACTGCTCGAGAGATTGACCACAGAGATGCAAAGAAATGTATTCGACCAGGGGCCACACTAAGCAATGTAATGATAAGGATGTCCACAATAGACGAGCAGAGACAAGTCCATAAAGTAATCCAGTCTGTCATCTCAGGAGAGGATGCTTCAAAGATTAAGCAAGATGAGAAAAAAGATGAAGAGATAGCATCCAAAATTTCAGAAAGGTACATGGGAAGAAAAGCCAGTGATAATGACTTGGGCCATATTGTAAGAACAGTTGGTCTGATACATCGAAGAAAGGGAATGTCATCAAGTTTTGATCCCATTCTAAGAAATGTATATCACAAGGAGAATCTAGAGGTTCAGCAAGAGATGTTAGATTCAACCACAGAAGAGATAGGAACATTCATGATTCACAGATATGCAGCAAGAGAGTGTCTATTGGGTATGACACTTAGTGATTGTCCTAACATTGAATTGATAAACGGACCCAAACATCTCATTAACAGAATAAAAAGATCAAAAGGGTCAACAATCAAGAGGACTAAAGGCGTACCAAAAAATAGATCATGTAAGAGCATGAAAGGAAAAAGCGAGGAGAAAAGAAAAAGGACAGTAAAGAAGATGACAACGATTGTGGACTGTCTAAGCTCTTCCATGAATACTTGTCAGTCAATCTTTAAGCCAGATGGGACAAAATCATCCACAAATAAATCAGCTGGTGTGAAAAGAGCTCTTCTCGAGTTGATAAAGAAAATATCTGATACCAGAGCTACAAGTGAGCAAAAGGACGATTTGCCAGACTTAGATGAGTTCATCCTAATAGATTTCAAAGCTGTTCCACCGATCATAAAGGAACAAACGAAAGCTTCAGTTGTAGAATTTGCCGGTGTGAAGTTCAAGACATCAGCTTCGACTGGAGACCAGTACTTAGAGTACGTATCAAAGGCAATTCTTCACAAGCTGATAGGACACCTTCCAAATTTACGTCACATTGTTATATGTGAAGAAAAATATTCCTTCACACCAGACACACTAAAAGCACATACGAGAAAAATGCGGGATTCTAAAGGAAAAATATCTATCTTACATTTGAAGGAAGAAAAAGAGGTGATCAGTGAAGATACATTTCACAAGCCCTCTGTTGTGGGAACAGCGACCGGCAAGAAACTTGTAAGTTCCTATTTAGGCAATCACATTGATCAGCTTCTTCTTAAGCAAAATATTATACTGGATATAGACAGTGAAGCTCTGCTGACAGCATGTCATTGCCAAGAGGTCCCCTGCACATGTTGTCCTTTCACAACACCACTGAGAGTTCGATTTACTTCCGAATCAGGAATTGTTGGTATGGAGAAGCTGTCTAACATCAGGCAGAGAAAGGGAGAAGCAGAAATGGCTCAACTTGATTGGATGAAAGAGCTTGATGCTGAATTGTCTGATGGAGATTCTGTTGTCAACTATGTATCATCAGCTGATATCGGCACAGTCCTAATTCACCTATTTGGTATCAGTCTCCACTGGAAAAGAAACCAAACTGGAACCTTTATACGCCCTGTTTATGTTTGGCTACAGAAACAAAAGCCTGAGCTGTACAACATTTCCAAAATCATAGAAAGTATTGAAAGATACTTCAATAAGAAGTATTCGGCGGCTCTGATTGCCATCATTTTGTGCATGGGAGGAAATGACTTTTTGTCACGACATTATGGAATTTCACACGAAAAGATTTTAATGAAAGCCATTGACAATCAAGGTCTTGAGCTTTTCAAACTTTTTCACATGGAAATCCATGAGACAGATGAGTCAGTTTCATCCATAATGCTAAATATTGATGCATACATGTCCTTTTTAAAGGATTTGTACTGTCCAAAGATCTACAATGCAGCTGCATTGTCCTTTGAAGGAGTAAGGCAAATGACAATCAAAATGCCTGGGAAAGAATTCCGACATCCACAAACATGGATGCCCCCGGAAAGTGCCCTGAGGAATTTAGGAAGCCTTATTCAAGTTCAGATAGATTATTTATTGACTATATGGTGTCATGAGGCCGCTTTGCCAGATCTTCTTCGATACTGTTGTATTTCCATGTGTCCAGACGGTGAAGTTTATTACAGTTTTGGAGATGATGTTCATGTATCTGACAAAGAACAATTATTATCAATACCAGAGGAGCTACTCCAGGCTCTCTTCCTGTGTACACCTGAAACACGTGCACATCAAAGAAACGTGCCTTGCATGATACACCATGCAAACAGAATCCGAGAAAACGACAGCCTCTAATGTCAACTCCAAGGTAAGCATACAAACATTTTTAACTCAACAAATTTCTTTTTTCTCTCTTTCTCTTTCTTTTTGGGTTCTCTATGAACAAGCTGTGCAGTTGAATTTGAATTGTAATTAAGCACACCACACATGCATACATGTACATTGCCGTTATACACAGTTTAAATTATTCTATTTGATCATAAAATGCTTCAGTAAGGTTTATCAGATTCATAAAATAAACAAAATTATTTTAAACCATTTTAAATGTATAGCTACTTCTCATAGATTTCTGCTTCTCATTTTTCCTGGCAACATCTTTGAAAGAAAAACTGTTAACTTAGCCGCTAAATATCGGGAAAATTTGTACTGGATTGTTTTGGTCAAACGTCACATATCAAATGGCCAATTGTAGATCAATTTACATTTTATCAACATCAGTACTTATTTTCCTCAGTAGATACATTCTTCTTGGGACAAAAACTTTGCATGCATCTATGTGTTAATTATCCGTATTAAACTGATTTATATACCTTACCGTGGTGCATCTATATATACAGTTTTGAGGAACCCATAAATCGCATTCCATCAAGATCTATTTTTGAATCTAAGTTTCATTGTTTACCATACAGCAGTGTACTTGGATGAATTTGTGTTCTTTTCCAGAAAGATGAAGTTTTCCTAGCGATCAGCAACCAGACGTTGTAAAACACAACAAATAATGTACTACAGGACTTAGAAAGGAATGATGAAAATATTGAATGGCCATTAAAGTCCAATGCAATTCAGATAGGATAACGACTCATACCTTAAAAAGGAATTCATATAAAATGGAAATAACACACAATGTGGACAGTGTACCCCATAGGGCAGCGTTTTGAACAGTTGTAAATACTATGCTCAAATAATTCTAGGATCTTGTAATAAGCATGGATAGACGCATAGTTGATATCGTACCATAGATGTTACCTCTGATGTGTTCTGGTTCGGATGTATGAAATGTTTATGTAAACTTTGACAATACTTTTAATTTACATATCATCATTTGGAAAATAAATATCAAGTTTGTTCACTGGACTTTATAAATTTACAGTGCAGTCTGCAATAGATTTTAAACATATTTTGTACAAAAGTATTACAGTAGAAGAGTCATATGTAAAAATGGGGCATAGCAAATGATTTTTTCATAAGTTCATGTGTTTACCATCTTAGAATTTCTAAAGTATTATGTGATATTTTTTTTAAAAATGCACATTCATTGAAATTAAAAAAGCAGGTGCATTATTCTTTGAGACCGACAAATTACAATGTGGGATGTAACAACATTTATATGGATTATTCATAAAACCATATAGAATGTTTCTATGTGGCTGGAAGAAAAAAATCATATGAAGTAATAAGCCTTTATAGTACAGTAATGAAATGCATATAAAACGACACTCATTATATTGTCCAAACACTTGCTTCATTTGCAATATTTGGAGGTTCTGTGAACTAATAACCGGGTTCATACAGCAGTTTACACCAGCCTGGAAGAACTCATCAGGCTCACACAGGCATGGGCTTGGGATCTTAATAGCAGAGGGCCATTCAGCTGGGGTGTCATATTACCTTGGATAGAAACTATCCAAATTTTTGGGGCCTGTCCTATGAGTATATAGATTAGTAACAGCTGTAAGTTTACGTCGGATATCACACACACATATACACACACTGTCTCTCCAAATTTATGTTTCACTGTTTAATAATTGGTCAAATATTTCTTCCGTATTACAATACATATTGCGTTTTACTCAGTAAACATGTAATGCTTAAGAGAAAAGGAAGAATCTGATGACCACTGAAATGAAATAAAATCCTTCAAGTGTCACTCAGTAAACCGAAGTTCCCTCATAGATTTGTGACACAGATTTTGACAAAGGTCACAAATTCTTACCTTCTAGACTTTCAAATGAATCATCATCGGTGATTTGTTGTCTTATCATTGTATCATTTAACTTGCTGTTCTTGTAGATATACTGATCACTCTATATTCTTCAAAGAAAAAGTTTGCCAGAAATCCAAATTAAATGACCTCTGTCGACATGAATAGTCTTCCATGCAAGCCTTATGCCGCTTTGAAATGAACAAAATATATTTCTTCTGTGTATCTAAGCGGTTTGTTCATCCACGGTTGCTGACGTCAAATATATGACGTCATCGGCAAACATAATTAATTATAAGAGAACTATTTGCCAAAACTTGACTGTCCAGTGTGTCTCTTGGACCGCAGCGGCGATGAAAATGGTAGTAGTATTAGTACTAATAGTTGGATGTTCATCCCACTTAAATTCGTTAATGTTGTCAATGTCGTGTACATAATCATCAGCGGCGTAGTCGTCATCATCATCATCATAATCATCATTACTGCCACCAGCACCATCATCATCATCATCATCATCGTTGTTGTTATTGTTGTACCTCTTTTATACTGTTGACGCAATTGAAATGTTATTCTCTTTATTCCACCATCAAATCCTGCTATCGAGGTGAAGGGATATCCAGAGGTGGCGTTAGGAGTACGCGGGGCATAGAGCCGACCATGACCGCGCGGGGCCAGAGTATCGGTATATCGATTGGTATGCTACTGCAAACACTGATTATGTCTAGATTAGATCAACTTTCGCGATTTGGCGCACGAATTTACTTTTTTCATTATTCATTAAAAAAAATCATGTTTGTGGACAACGGGTTTTTTTAATCGAAATAATAGCATGACGATAATGCCTTTGGCCTAATAAACTGATTATTATTGTCAGTTTTCAAATAACATGAAGACACGAATTAACAACAGTTTTATCAAATTCTTCTCTTCTCGTTTCTTAGCTTTTGCTGCACATGATTCATACTTGCGAAATCTATATCGGTCCCTTCCACTCATGGCATCGACGGCGAAATGGCGAAACCACTTTGAACCACTATTAGAGACCGCCGTAAAGCTGAGAGGCTCTGGCTTTCGACCAAACTTACTATTCATAAGCAAATCTATGAAGCCGCTAAGAAGAATGTCACAAATATAGTCCATGCAGCGAAATCAGCCCACTACACTACTAACATCATGGAAAGTTCCAGCTGCAAAGAGCTCTTCGAGATTACTAACAAGCTAATGTCAAGGAACAAATCAACACCACTTCCAACTACCTTCTCTCCAGTCGACCTTCCGGACATGTTTGCAAATTTCTTTCGTGACAAAGTACAAACCATTAGAGATAAGCTTTACACCACAATTTCAATTGACTCGTCGTCACCATACAGTTGGGATACAGAATTTGAGCGGCAACCGTTAGTAGCATTTGAAACTGTCTCTATGGATTTCGTACGTTCACTCCTGATGAAGAGTGCAAAAAGTCATGTGAACTTGATCCAATTCCAATATCACTGCTGCTTGAGTGCTTAGATCCAGTATTGCCTTCACTAACTGATGTTATTAATACCTCTCTCTCATCCGGGGAATTCCCATCATTTTTCAAAACTGCCATTGTAAAGCCTTTGCTGAAGAAACCATCACTAGACCATAACGATTTAAAGAACTGCCGCCCAGTTTTTAATCTCCCATTCATATACAAAATCTTAGAAAAATTTGTTCTATCCCAGCTTGTATCTCATCTAAATTCAAACAGTCTTTTTAGCAATGTACAATCTGCATATCGCCCTTACCACAATACTGAAACTACTCTTCTAAAAGTAGTTAATGACATTCTCTCTGCATTGGATAGCGGAAAGATTACAGTCCTCACCCTCCTTGATTTGTCTGCAGCATTTGACACAATAGACCATGATATATTAATTCACGTCTCCAGCATGTATTTGGCATTCATGATACAGCATTACTGTGGTTCAAGTCCTACTTGGTCAACAGGACACAATTTGTATCTGCAAATGGAATACACCAGTTGATCTATGTTGTGGTGTTCCACAGGGGTCTGTTCTTGGACCTGTTCTCTTCATTCTGTACACTTAGTCGCTCTCAAGTGTCATAGATCATCATCCAGTATCTCACCAATTGTACGCTGATGACACCCAAATATACAAATCTAGCCACCCAATTGAAGTTGATACTACCATCCAAGGTGTAGAGAGGTGCATTTCTGATGTGAAATCATGGATGACATGTAACAAGCTGCAGATGAATGATGATAAAACTGAGGCCATTCTGATCACAACACAAAGACTTTCTCATTCACATCCTTTACCTAAGACAATAAATATCAGCAACACCAACATTAAATTCACACAATCAGTACGAAACCTTGGTGTTACTCTGGACAGTCCTCTCACATTGCACCAACATGTCATGAACATATGCAAGGCTGCATATCTTGAGCTGAGACGCATCAGCTCAATTCGCAAATATCTTTCAGTTGATGCCACTAAAACATTTGTGTGTTCATTAGTACTTTCAAGACTGGACTATTGTAACTCAATTCTGTCTGGTTCATCTCCATATCTGCTCCAGAAACTTCATAAAGTTCAAAATACAGCTGCTTGGATCATACTTAGAGTACCACGATCAGAACACACCTCCCCGCTGCTCTGCACCCTACACTTGCTATCCATTCGATCCAGGATCAAACACAAAATTTGTTCTCTGTGCAACGTTTCACTGTTGGACTCTAGTCCAACATACCTATCCGACCTCACCCATGTGTACACACCAGCAAGATACTTACGCTCCTCTTATGACAATTGTATACTCATTATTCCCGCTATGAAAACAAAGTCATATGGACAGCGTTCTTTTGCAAACCAGGGCCCAGCAACGTGGAATGTATTGCCCACTGAACTTAGACACAAAGACACAGTGATCACATTCAAGAGGGCTCTCAAAACTCACTTATTTCGACTGCAAGAACAAACTGAAAGACCTAATAATGTTTCCTACCTGAAATATTCTCAGCATGTTTTTGTATTTTTTAATGTTTTTCTAACATCATGGTGTTTGTTTTTGTAATATTATTTTGTTTTTTTATCTTATAGGTGTTGTCTAATGTTGTAAAGCGCTTAGAGCTTCTAAAGATTAGGCGCTATACAAAGCCCTCATTATTATTATTATTATTATTATTATTATCATATGCAGGTCATATATACGTTCAATATCGATTATTTTAGTAATGGGTGTCATTATTTAGAATTGAATTCTCAATACCTTTAAATGGATATTATTAATTTATTTGGATCCTCATATATCCATATTTATTTGGAAGGTCATTGTTTACAAGTGTCGAGAAGTACCTACTCTAAAATCAATGCTAAAGTACGTGGACATTTCTGGACGAGATCAAGTTGCAGGTGTAATCAAGTAAAATCTGGAATGCATGTCGCGCACTGTGATGTCACAATGAAAGCTACGTATGCTGATAAATAAATTCATACTACCCTATATTGTGATAATTAGACTCGATGCGCCCTTTTTCTTGACACGGTTTTGTACCTGACCACTATTGTAAAAGTCCATTACGATCGATCATTTTCGTTAGAAACTTTGATGATGATAGTTACGGTGCAGTGCTGTCATTAAGTAGAATTGAATCGACTTAGGTTAAACAAAATAAGACTTAAATTGTAAAACAACAATGTATATTTAATTTAAGACGTGTAAATGTGCATACATGACCTGTGTGAATTTTACTATAATACTGGCTGTTGATTCTTATATTAGAGAATTCTAATTTCATCACGTTCAGTCATAAGTGAAATTGTGTGATCTTCAAACCCATACTGTATCTAAGGCTAGGCATAACCTACACATGGAACTTATAAACAATATTTAATGGATCTCTTCTTGGATTTTCATTTATAACTTTCAAACCGGCTTCTTGGATAAAATCAATAAAACAAAATGTACCAATAAATATTCATTTGAACTGTATTAACGATGGCCATTTGGTCACCAATTGTGACTGGAAGTCCTGTTTAATTTAGCTATTGCAGATTCATATGCGTCCATTAGATTTTGGGTTTGGAAACACTTCGGTTCCCTCGCCTCTTTTTTGTTTCCTTGACACCGGCTGTTTTTTCGTTTGGAATGTCATCAAGCAGCTTACTCAGTCTTCGAACTCTGGGCTTCTCCCCTTCAACATGACCTTCGTTATGGGAATATGAATCTAGTGCAGTCTGTGACGATGGTAGGCTACTATGCATTCTCTTCGATCTGTCTTGTTCCCCTACGACCAGAGAATCTGCACGGGTGAAATGTTGTAATCGGCCATCGCCACTTTGTTTACGCGATCGCATTGGTGACCGCAAATGGGTGGGACTCTCCTTCTGTCTTTTAGCCATGTGTGTCTCTTCTCGTTCTCGTTCTACATCATACGCATCCTTCGAACAGATGAAATATCGTATTCCCTCCATAATGCTGAAAGTTATTCTCATGCTTTCTTCCACTGAAATATAGAATATTTCAAAAGTGGGGACAAGATAACCACTAACACAAACTCAGTCGAGGCAGTTAACAATAATGGCCAAAACAGTCTTGTAGTATTGAATTCTAGTATAAGGGAAAACCAGTCTAACATAAGACGTGTCTGCTAAAAGTTGCGTAATTTTCTATTTTCAGGTGAAATTTGAAAGGCGAATGTTTTATTTCATTACAGTATACTGTCCAGTCATAAATTATAGTTTACATGACATGAGGTATCTGACCTTAATTGTATAATACAGTTGATTTTTGTGTGAAGACATTTGAATCTTACAACAGTCTTAACACGGTGCTTCTCGATCTAGCGTTGTATAAGGTACCGAAAATACAGTTTTAATTACCTTAACTATAAAAAGCATGTATTTATCTTAAAATAAAATGCTATCTACCTATCTTAATTCATTCACTAGACACCATTAAGCTTTTCTGTAGGACTTAATTTTACTATAGTAGGAGCAGATTAATTGCAAATCAAACTGGATAAAAATTCGACACTTTCTTCAATCCCGTAAGAAAGAAAATTCTTAATATATCATTAGACATGATTAATTATACATTACCTTTAATTTGGTCTAAAAAAAACCTACATGTGTATGGTACTGTGCAATAAAAACAAATTTCACTCTACCTCCCAGCCGTTTCATAATACTGGCCAATTATTCAATACATCTAAAGATTTTCCACCCTAAGGATTAAAAAAACACAGGCATTTTTGTATTATCTCAGAAGTATATACTTCTTCATTCGTGCCAAGTTATTCGTCTATCGCGTGAAGAGAGCTGTTATTAGTATTCTATGTCTAGCTGATGCGTGTGCATTGCCAAATTAAAGTGGGACACAGGGAGCACGTGTCCCTGGTCCCACTAGTCACAGTGACCCCAGGTTGCCGTCGATAAAATTACATGTGTTGGATTAAAACATATATGTCTCTAAACATTCCGCTAATCAGCCTAATATAGCGAAAATAATTATAACCATATAAAGGAAAGTTTAGAGACTGCTTTTTGAGTGTATTTGCAGATGAATATCTTAAGTGCCCTAGCCACCCTCCCCCAACCGAAACCCCGCTCCTCCACCACTAACCTTAATCTGCGTCTGTGCGTGTGCATCTTCTAACCTAATAATGCAATGAAATGGTAAAATTGCTCATATGCAGCTTATAAGAAATTTTCGCTATTGTCCTGAAAGAAAATCGTATCTCACATGAAGTGACGGCGCCATGTATTATTGTGACGCAATCATCCTTGATATGGAGATAATCGGGGAAGGATTCATTCTTATGAGGCGAAATGGTTGGTAAGGCTCTCGTTATCTTCTTGTATAAACGTAGGAAATATTCCTCTGGAAGAGTACCGGCAAGCTCCTGTCGACAGAATCTGCAACAATAAATGATTGACTAAACTCGGGTATTTAATCCAACTGTTTCAAAACTCTTGAATTTCGGGGTTTATTCTCCATTAGCAGCAAGTGCTATTTCCTTGCTCTTCTGGTTAGTCTATATAAGACATTGTACTGTGCGCACAACGTCATCTAACGTCAAGAATAGTCTTTATAAAACAATGTACTGTGCACCACAACGTCATCTAACGTCAAGAATGGTCTATATTAAACAATGTACTGTGCGCCACAACGTCATCTAACGTCAATAATAGTCTATATAAAATAGTATACTGTGCGCTACAACGTCATCTAACGTCAAGAATAATCTATAAAAGCAATGAACTGTGCGCCACAACGTCATCTAACGTCAAGAATAGTCTTTATTATATGCTCATTTTTTCCCCGTTAACTTTACATTGTCAGAATCGTTCAATATTCCCCGATACTGAACGCGCGCGACAATACACATATAGCATTCACGTGAATAAAGGAACTACTTTCTATTGTAAACAAACAATGACGCAGACCCACTTTTGATTTGTAAACAATTCATATACACTCGCGTAAGAGGCTATTTACGTTGTGGTTGTTTAAATTTGTTTCTGAATGAGCTAAAACATGTTTCGTGGATTGCAAATAAACCAAGTTGTTTTGGCACATTCCGCGTTGATACAATGTTACGGATTTAGGCTAGCTACATTATATAAAAGACGGAAGATTATAGGTCCTTACAAATAACATACAAGTGACAAGGCAAATACTGTCTTCTTTATCTGGTGATAAGAATGGCAAAATAAAATATACTCACAGTTTTACATCCTGAATTTCCTCAAAATGTTTTTTCTTAATTCTGCAAATCCGAATTACATGAGCCATGTCATAGGTTTTCAATCTGCATTACACATTTCGAAATTGTGCTGTAATTTCGATGATAATTGCAATTGCATCCTCCTTACTGCACTCAAAATGAAATAAGCATTAAATTCCATAGCGTCTTTTTGATAATTGCAATTGAAAGGCTTCATATTTTTCCCACGTTATGATTTCAAACATTCAATGACAGAAACAGAAACACATTTGCAGACGTAAACACGCTTCTCCCGCGCCACTTCAATCCGATCTATATTATGTATAATTTGCACAGATGAATCCAGTCCAAAATCACAAACTTTCGTCGAATCGAAACAAAATACCAAACTATATTCATTCCAGATCAAATGGAAAAGTTGTTGCAATGCGCATTCATTCACAATATGACTGCAACTTTCAATTTAAACTAGACACGCCATTTTCTTTCGAAAGTTATGTCGAGCGCGCGACTAAGTTCAAATTTATCTGGGCGGAGTTATGTGCGCATTAATAATGATGTCATTGTGTAATGACAAATCTGCGCTTGTGTATTTAGTTTGGAATACGGCATTCATTCATTTACGTTATTTCTTGTGGTGTATTTTGTTTATATAATTAAACCTTAAACTCGTTTTGTCGGAAGGATATACTGCACTCACAAGTTCGTGCAGTATTCCATCGCAAAACTCCTTCATATTTTCCCATACTAATGCAGCAACCTATAATTATTATATGCTCATTTTTTTCCCCGTTAACTTTACATTGTCAGAATCGTTCAATATTCCCCGATACTCAACGCGCGCGACAATACACATATAGCATTCACGTGAATAAAGGAACTACTTTCTGTTGTAAACAAACTATGACGCGGCGCACTTTTGATTTGTTTTGTCGAAAGGATATTCTGCACTCACAAGTTCGTGCAGTATTCCATCGCAAAATTCGTTCATATTTTCCCATAAAAATGCAGTAACCTATAAATATAAAACAATGTATTGTGCGCTACAACGTCATCTAACGCCAAGGATGGTCTATATAAAATAATGTACTGTGCACCACAACGTCATCTAAAGTCAAGAATAGTCTATCAAAACAATGTACTGTGCGCTACAAGGTCATCTAAGGGCAAGAGTAGTCTTCATTATATGCTCAATTTTGTCTCCGTTAACTTTACATTGTCAGAATCATTTGAGTATTACCCGATACTGAACTCGCGCGCCAATACGCATATAGCATTCACGTGCATAAAGGAACTACTTGTTTCTTGTAGTGTATTTTGTTTATATAATTAAACCTTACTTAGAATTTAAAAAATGAGCATATAATAAAAAGGTTACTGCATTTGTATGGGAAAATATGAATTCGTTTTGTCGGAAGGATATACTGCACTCCCAAGGTCGTGCAGTATTCCATCCCAAAACTCTTTCATATTTTCCCATACAAATGCAGTAACCTATACTTATAAGCTAAAATAATTATTCTACCTAATGCTTAATTATATTAACAAAATACACTACACGAAACAAAGTAACTGAATGTGTGCCGCATTCCAAACTAAATGCACAAGTGCATATTCATCATTACACAACAACAACAACATTATTACTGCGCATATTACACCACCTAGATAATTTAGAACTTAGACGCGCTCGACATAATTTTCGAAAGAAAATGGCGTGTCTAGTTTAAATTGAAATATGGAGTGATATTGTGAAGGAATGCGCATTGCAACAACTTTTCCATTTGATCTGTAATGAATAGATTTTGGTATTTGTTTCGATTCTACGAAATTTCGTGATTATGGGCTGGATTTAAATGTGACAATTCCACATGAAATACATGAGATTGAAGAAGCGAGGGAGAAGCGTGTTGACCTCTGCAAATGTGTTTCTGCTTCTGTCACTGAATGTTTGAAATCATAATGTGGGAAAATTATGAAGCCTTTCAATTGTAATTATCAAAAAGACGCTATGAATGTAATACTTATTTTATTTTGAGTGCAGTAAGGAAGATGTAATTGCACTTATCATCAAAATTACAGTACAATTTCGAAATGTGTAATCAAGATTGAGAACCTATCACGTGGCTCATGTAATTCGGATTTGCAGAATTAAGAAAATACGTTTTGAGGAAATAAAGGATGTAAAACTGTAAGTATATATTTTTGCCATTCTTATCACCAGCTAAAGAAGATAGTATATGACTTGTCACTTGTATGTTATTTGTAAGGACCTTACATTGCGTCTGGTATATACTGTATCTAGCCTAAATCCGTAACATTGTGTCAACGCGGAATGTGCCAAACCAGCTGGTATGTGGCAGTCCAGGAAACATCTGTTTTAGTTCATTCAGAAACAAATTTAAACAACCACAACGTAAAGAGCCTCTTACGCGAGTGTACATGATTTGTGTACAAATCAAAAGTGCTGGCGTCTGCGTTCATTATTTGTTTACAATAGAAAGTAGTTCATTTGTACACGTGAATGCTATATGTGTATTGTCGCGCGGATTCAATATCGGGTAATACTGCACGATTCTGACAATGTAAAGTTAACGGGGAAAAAAATGAGCATATAATAATAAAAAGGTTACTGCATTTGTATAGGAAAATATCAACTCGTTTTGTGTATGGATATACTGTACTCCCAAGGTCATGCAGTATTTCCATTCTAAAAACTCGTTCATATTTTCCCATACAAATACAGTAACCTATAATTATTATATGCTCATTTTTTTCTCCGTTAACTTTACATTGTCGCAATCGTTCAGTATTTTACGATAGTGCATGTCTTCATATTGCACTCACGCGGAGGACACCTGTGCCCAGTAGTGTATTAGGGACTACTTTTTTTAAACAAATCATGTACTCTCGCGTAGCAGACGCTTTACGTTTTGGTTGATTAAATATGTTTCTGAATGAACTAAAGCAGCTGTTTCGTGGACTGCCAAAAACCAGCCGATTTGCTATATTCCGCGTTAACTTTTTTGATACAATGTTTCGGATTTTGGCGATAGACGCCAGATTTTATAAAACTGCTTGGTGCCTACAAATAACATGCAAGTTATAAAGGCATAAATTGTCTACTTTAGCAGGTAATACGAATGGTAAAAAATATACTTACAGTTTTACATTCTGAATTTCCTCAAAATGTACTTTCTTAGTTCTACAAATCCGAATTACATTAGCGATGTCATGAGTTCTGAACCTTGATTACACATTTCGAAATTGTACTGTAATTTCGACTATATTCCAAGTGCAATTGCATCCTCAAAATGAAATAAACATTAAATTCAATAGCGTATTTTTGATAATTGCAATTGAAACATTACATATTTTCCTACATTATGATTTCAAAAGTCAATAACAGAACAAACACACTTGATGATGTAAACACGCTTCTTCCGCGCTGCTTCAATCCGATGTATTTCATGTACAATTTGCATAGATGAATCCAGTCCATAATCACGAAATTTCGTAGAATCGACAAAAATACCAAAATATATTCATTTCAGATCAAATGGAAAACTTGTTGCAATGCGCATTTATACACAATATGACTCCAACCTTCAATTTTAAGTAGACAAAAACGCCATTTTCATTCGAAACTTATGTCTAGCGCGCGACAAGTTCAAATTTATCTGGGCGGGGTTATTTGCGAATTAATAATGTTGTTGTGTAATGATGAATCTGCGCTTGTGTATTTAGTTTGGATAATTTATATAATTAAGCCTTAGCTAGAATAAGAAAATGAGCATATAATAAAAAGGTTACTGCATTTGTATGGGAAAAATGAACTCGTTTTTTCGAATGGATATACTGCACTCACAAGTTCGTGCAGTATTCCCTCGCAAAATTCGTTCATATTTTCCCATACAAATGCAGTAACCTATAAATATAAAACAATATACTGTGCGCCACAACGTCATCTAATGTCAAGAATTGCATATATATATATATATATATATATATATATATATATATATATATATATATATATATATATATATATATATATATATATAATCCATGTTGGGTTTTGGACCCAGACGAAAAAATCCCAGTAAAGGGGTTACATTATTTGTCTCTCCACGATGCTTGCTTCGTGGGGAGACATATAATGTAACCCCTGGATTGGGATTTCCATATCTCGATCCAAAACGCAAAATAGTTTCCTTTAAAATCAAAAGAAGTCTTCACTAGTGTAATATAGTTCACTTCCAGATGTTTACATGCGGCTCATTAATACAAATATCTTAATGATGGCTGTGGTGTGACCGTTGCATCAGGAGTACACAGTTTATACGCGTGAGCAAAGAAAAATAACAACATAGAACGTCGCATAGTAATGAGGTATTTTCACATTTAATGTATGGATGTTATATTAAATTAACAATAAATAATTAATATTTATGACAAGAAACTGTTTTATTTTCATCAGTTCCAATTGTTAAAAGTTGTATTGTAAATAATGAAACGATACTGGGTACTCAGCTCTACTGTATTTGTACTTAGTACAAGCTTTAAAGAAGAGTAACATGTTGCATTAGATTATTCATAGGTAATTAGTGATCTGTGTCACTATCGTATAGAACTCCTTTTCTTTGGAGGAGGTGAAACTGTTTGTGACATAATTGTGTTGTCCTTAATAATGATAGTAAAAATAACCCCGTGTATAAAAGACCCTCCAAATACGGACCCTAGCGGGTAATAATGTGCTAAACTTTCAAGTTCACGGATTCTTTGAAAAATGACTTTTCTGTCTTGGAAATATGGCAAGTGCTACAGTAAAATTTGCTTATGGATTAATGTTTTGACGGATAAATGATTCATTCTTGCTGGTAAGTGCATTATTTGCCATTAAATATTGTAGGTATATTTTTGATTCAACTGGGGCACAATGGAGACGCTTAACAAAATTAGACTAAAGCGTGTTTGACATAACACATTTCTGGCTGTTACTAAGTTTTCTGTAGTTGTTAAGAGAGTTGGGAGGCTATGAAGTGTATAGGTCTATAGTCTATGTGCATGGATAAGTGTTTTCTGTCAAAGTTCATTTCACACAGCAATGAGAATTTTATCTTATCTGTAGCACAGTCAATTTTCAGGTTAGCGTCATTAAATGTAGCTAACAGTATATAATTTGTTTCACAATAAGTATTTAAAACCAATTAGGTACCTTTAGCTACATTTAATGACGCTGATTAAAAATTGTATTGAGCTAGGCCTGCATATAGATAAAATTGACCATGCTGTGTGGAACGAACTAACATAATACCAAAAAGCTCTACATCGTGTGCGTGTGTTTCTTTCTCTCTCTCGAGAAATGTTTTTGAATGGTGTGTTCTCAAAGATGGATTGACCTTAAGCTACTATGTTTTTGTTATATATTTGTTGTTGCTGTTTGATTTTAGAACAACTACGTCAGGTACAGCAGAAGACATCAAGGTTTTCTTTTTTAAAAAGTAGTTCTAAGCGCGTGGATATCTTGACTGAGACGACTGGTCTGAGATGACTAGACTGAGATAGCAAATGTAAAGTTAGCAAAACAGCTAGATTTCTCTGTCGCATGGGTGGGAAAAACAATGGACTGTGCGCCACAACGTCATCTAACGTCAAGAATAGTCTATATAAAACAATTTACTGTGCGCAACAACGTCATCTAACGTCAAGAATACTGTATGTAAATTTAAAAACTTATTTTCTTGAGTAATCAGCGTAACATAAATAGAACGTTAGCAAATTCTTACAATAATTTAGTTCTGGTCATTAAAGATCATTTGATCTTAGATCCGTCAACGCATCGATAATAGAGACAAGTACCAGTCTAATGGAGCCTATATTTACAACACAGACGTGGAATCAGTCTGGTAAAGAATAGGCCAGAAAAGATGTCACAAGTATCAAACAGCGCTAAACCTAATGTTGTTACATGAAAGAATAATACAACATTTTGTTTCACACATGGCATAAATGTGACATTTGAGGTTGATATATTTAAAAGCACAATACAATAAAAATGCAAACTAACATATTATTAAATATTGTTCAGGGATTAAAACGTGTCATGTGTAATACTGATAAATTTGCACTGAGTTTGAACACATCAAATATATTACAGCCTTAAATAAATAACTCTTAGAATTTGCATGGAAGCTGAGAGTTATATACGTTAGACGAACAAGTCTTGATGCGCCAAACTCTATTATTTTCTGACATTACTTGCCGTGGCACAAAACGACCATGCAGAGAAAAGTTCCGCTATAAACTTTCTGCATGAATGTGTTTGCAGTTCCACAGGAGTTCATCATCCATTGGACTAATCTCAATCGAGTCAGAGGGGAATTACTTATAAACAGTAATTGTTTGAAAAGACTTGATTCAATAAAACCAATGAAATGGAATCAGACATCCGCTTCAAATAATTAAATCTTCCATTTGCCAATGCTATGTATATTTAATTTGCATTGTTTGTTATTTTAGTTTTTGTATAAATTATTTTTATTTCATTATCTGCTATTGATAATGTAACCTTGTCCAAAATCAAGTCCATTTTTCTACCTGACCTAACTCATTGGTTTTGGTTTCGTAAACGATACGTTTATCTAGATCTAAATCTAGAACTTTGGAAATTCCCCATGAAATGCCGGGTCTATCTATTGTTTGCTGCATTTTACATTATAATTTTAGTAATAGACTTCTAATTAAAACTAAGTGTTCTTTTGTAAATATTATGAACCTTCCAGGAGGAAAGATTCCGCAAGGTAATAGGTGTTTTTTATATCGAAAATGCCAATTGTGACCTGAGGTCAGATATAGGTCTATATAATCTTTTCTGTCTTTCTAGAAATCAGTTATTCGTGTTATAAGATCTTGAGGTAGAATCATTTGTATTATTGGTGTGTTCAGTAGTTCATTTGCTCTGGAATTCATTTTCATGAAATTATCTATTCACTGGAATACAAAGTGCTCTTAAAATGACATTCTTGGAAGTAGATACTTGAATTTATACTGTATATGTAATTCTAGGACTATTTTGACTACAATTCGCCATAGTTCATTTCTAAATACATTTTTCAATTTGAATTCTAGGGAAATACATTATTTTTTTACTTTTAAAAAGCTTGATGCTCTTCTCACTCTTTTCTATTACTTATTTTAAGGCCAGAAAGTTGCAATGCATGCCGTGAACAATCCAGATTTCTACGGGCAGGAACATCTTGCATCGAATATGTCGCTATACAGCTTTTTCATTGTCAGTGAACTTAATGTCAGAAAATAATTATAAGCGACCGAGTACGCGTGCTACAGTCCTTGCCTATTCTATATGCATAACTCGGCTTCACAAGAAATAACGAAGGCAAACATTTACAACGGACTATTTCTCAAAGATAGCCAAAGACTAATGATGAATTGGTCGATTATATCATATAACTTAAAACTTTTCAACATTTATTGCAAGCCATACATTTTTGGTTTACGCATCTTGGAGTCATCCCCGCGGCAAGGACTGATCGAAGTATGTCAAATATTTATCCTTTTTGTGCCGAGATTATATTACTACAAGAACCGAGTGCTGTCTTGCGAGTATTGGACAAGATTATGGGGTATGTTTAGACACTAATGAATGTACCTTATATTTGTTTACGGTGATAAATACCACGGTCGTTTTTCACTGTATCGATACTTAGATATTGCAGTCAGTATGGAATGCACGGAAATGCCAGAGTAATCTTGTTATAAATTTAATTATTTTAACAGCATGTTTACATTTCCCATCACAAGAAAATAAAAACTATTATCATTTTACAATACAGTTGTATTTATCACAAATTAGTTTTGAATATTACAAAGACAATTATATTTATGATTCTTTAGTCACATGTTTGACACGTGTCACGTATGCCAGCCTGTTGGTCAAATAGGATGCTGTGAATGATATTCTGGCGAAATCCAACTTTTGGAAATGATCTGGATTTAAATAAGATAAAAGTCATTTATTGTTACTTCCTATCGTATCTTAATGTGTTAAGTACAAGTATTACTTTGCAAGAATTAAAATAATCCTATGACTTTTGGAGAGCAGATTGTTCACTTTTTGAAACTCACCTAATTTCTCAAGAACATAAATTTATTTTCTCCTTTTTCACTAATCTCTTCTTGACTTTCATCAAACGAAGAGGAAGAATATTCCAATTCTGGTTCATGTTCGCTCTGACTGTCACAACGAGTAGCCATGTTGCTAGCCAACTGCAGATTCCTCTTGTGACGTCACAAGCTCGCGCGTGCGTATGGGGTTGTTTACGTAAAGTCGCTCGGTTGTTTCCGTAGAAGTCGCGTTTTGGTGATATTAAGATGGTCATATCTCCCAATCCAGTGAACGAATGTATGTCCTGTCTTCGCAGTGTACTTGAAATGTCCATTTAAATAAGATTACCGAAAGCAGTATATAGCATTCAGGTCTACCTTTAAGTGAGTGTGCTTTATTTTGACTGTCATTCTCTGAGAAATATCTTGCCCGGGTGTTGGTTTCCCACTCAGTTTTCTTGTCTATACAAATGTCAATAATGTAGCTAGTGAATTGCAGGCTATCAGTGTCAACATTTTTTAAAATTATTATTTATAAGCTGTCTAATGTCAGCATATTGACGTTTATAGGGTATCAACTATAATACAAGCTTAATCACCCCACTTCAAGTTCAGTTTTAGATTAAAAAGTATACAACATTTAACATTAACATAGCAAATTAATCTGCTATAATGTACAGACCATTTAAATCTCACGGAAGGTTCTGCGATTTTCATTTGAGCTGAGCGATTTTATTTTATTTTATCTGAAGATAATTGTTTTGTTTTTTTTCTTTAAATAATATAATGGATGCAATATGTCGTGATTCTGCTTTAAATCAGAGCAAAATAATTTTCAGCTGTTGACAGAAATTTTAAAAACACGGGTCAGGTTGGTACCTATCGCGGTGTGCCTACAAATACCGCTGCGCCACGCGGTACAAAATTGTTCGTGGCACCCAGCTCTAATGACTACAATGGTGTGAAGGCATAGTGTATGTGCTCATTGTATTTATGGAGCTGGTTTAACATAGCGTTAAAATGTCATTGTTGAGTGAAGTTTTGGAAACTAATTAAAAGTAAATTATTTGTCAAAGTGGCAGTTTACATAATATTGATACCTATAAGTAATTGTCTTGAATATGATAACCGTGTACCTTATATGCTATTTTTCCTCATTTTTTATTGCAGAAATTACAGTCATACTTAAAGCTTTGTACTCCATTTACATCTGTCATAAGCAAATTACAGCCATACATAAAGCGTTTAACTCCATTGAAATCTATCATAAACAAATTAAGCCATCTTTTCATATTGCCCTTCCATGTTAAAAGTCGTGCAGAATCTTACTTCAGACAACCGCTAATATATCCCAGATATTAAAGAAACATTGTGTTTTCATACAATCTGGGTAAAAGTATTCAGTGCTGTTGGCTGCATAGACACATTGATATTAACGGTAATAAAAAGTCGGATTAAGCATCCAGAGTTACCCTGCACTCACACATATCCAACGTAAGACTCCATACATTGACTTTAAATAATGCATAATCAGCATGGTCGTCATTCTTGGCAAAATATTTTGAACAAAAACTAAACAAACAAACTTGAGAACGTCAGGCCCATTATTGAAGAGCTGAATCCCTCGCATAGAAGAAATCGGAGAGATTATGTGATATCGCGTATCGGACACACATATCTGACGCATGCATACCTCCTCAATGGTGAAGATCAAGCCGAATGTGTACTCTGACGCACGCATACCTCCTCAATTGTGAACCTCGAGATAGTTGTGTACCCTGACAGTGAAACATAGTCTAGTCAAATGCGTCGATCTACACATTGTCAGAAAAAGTATTTTAACCCGGGCTGCTTGAAGAAACTGTATGAGGATGTACCAGCAACAGTCCTCCAGCAATCCCTGCGTAACTTGCATCTATAGATATTTTGAAGGATTTAGTGAAATCTAGAGCTGAAAGAACTGCTGCACTTTTGAGTATGGCCGTTAACTTATCAAAAGCCTCCTGACATTTGTCTGACCAGTGAAATTTGGCCTTCTTACTTAACAGATTGGTCAGGGGCTCGGCAATATTGGAAGAATCAGAACAAAATGGCCGATAATCACCACTCATACCCCCAAAATCGCATCAGTTGCTTCTTTCTGATAAGCACAGGAACTCATAGAAATGGCCTTAACCTGAACCTGTATAGGTTTTTATATACCACGCCTAATAAACTGTCCTTAAAAATTAAGACAAACATGGGAAAAGCCACTTTTACTGAAGCTGATTTTCAGATTTGATTCTCTGAGCCTTTCCAAACACTTAAGGATAATTTATATGTGGTTGTTCGAGGTGTCGTTGTAAATGACGAAGTCGTCGATGTAAGCATGAAAATTTACTATACCGAATGTTATCATGGTCATCAAACGTTGGAAAGAACTTGAGAAACCCCTCATCCCAAATGGCATAACTTTGTATTGGTAAAGAACATCTCGTGCCACGAATGCTGATATCCCTTTGCTTTCTCCGTACGCGGAATTTGCCAGAATCCCTTCAAGAAGTCAAACTTTGTGACGTATTTGGCATATCCACTCCTGACAATTAACGATTCTAAGTGACACTTTTTACTTTTCTGAAATCACCACAAATACGGAAAGTCTTATCTGGTTTCGGCACCAGAATACAAGATGAACTCTAGTCACGTTTACTTAGTTTGATGAAATCATTCTCCAGCAATTACTGAACTTCATTCTTCAGATGGTCTTGTTTGAGATGATTCATCCTCTAAGGATGATGCTTTACAGGCGTTTAATCCACTATTTTAACGTCTTGAAAGATCTTATTTGTTCGTGTTGGAATATCTGGAAGTGTTCATATTATTTTAGTGTTACAGTTCACTCATCTCTTGTGGCAGCAGATGTGACAGTTTCCGGTCCAGAATGTCCAAAATTTCAAAAATGCAGAGATTAATCGCTTCAAAGTCATCGATATCCGATTTCTCATCTTATCTTCACATAAATCCTCAATGTAGAAGTGGGACAGGTACTACTAAATTGAATGAATAATTTACAAGGCTATCTCTAACTATATACTTCTAAAATATTACTGTAATTACTAAGACAAGATTATTCCTATCTTCTCACTTAGAAGTATGGATACTCCTTCTTAAGTGACATACTTTCTTTTGAACTTGATATTAACCAGAATAATACTCTAAAGAGAATCTCGAACAGGTTCCTTAACAGGAAAACAAACAACATGTGAACTCTTTTGTTTGCTTCCTTTCCGTACTCTCAGACGGCCAGAATATCTAAAAAGAACTTTACCAAACTTCTATTAAGGTCTTAGTTTTAACATTACTAATATAAAGAATATTCTTCTAGAAAACTTGTGGACGCACACATTATCATTAAGTATTGTTTACCTAACTCGGTCTTAAATGGCTAACACAGTCTACCATTATTCTGCTATATGGTTTGTTAAATGCAATAATATGTGACAGAGGAGATTTGGGTATCTTATGATTGAGATTTCCTAACATTTGACAAGTGTATCAAGATCTACAAAACTTACAAACATCAGTTTTAAGTTTCGGCCAATTAAATGAGTCAAGATTTCGTGATAGGTCGTACTTATTCCTAAATAACCAGATAACGGCGTTTCACGTGCTAGACTAAGAATTTCCTGTCGATACGATTTGGAAACAAGAATTTGGTAACTTACTGACCGCTTATCGAGTACCACAGATGGCCTCCATTTCTTCATAAGGACCCAATTCTTCGAGAAGTAACAAGTTCCGTTTTGTGTGGTATGAGTTTCACTTATAACCCTCTTAAACAAACAGAGATCCTGGATCTTCATCCTGTAAGACAACTAGTGATTGACTTTAATCACATTGATTAGATTTAAGAGAATATGAAGCCGAAAGTGTATCACTTTGGTCAATACGAATTGACTAATCCAAACTAGAAGCAAACATCTGACCCCATTAAAAGTCTGATCTAAAAAGATATCCGCTAAAAGAATAACATCCTGTTCGACAACATCATTCTCAAGAGAATGCTTCTCCATAGCTCTAGTAACTCTTCAAGCTAAATATGCACCAGGGATTTCCGCTTCAATAGGCCCAAATCTTCCATCCGATACAAGGCTTGTCAGTTACAAGCGGATTAACCACTACCTTATCTGCAGCTAGGTCATTACCTAGTCACCAATGAACGCCCTAAATAGGCAAAGAAAGCACAGATCCTATTTTCACTGGTCCCGAAGGCAAGTCTGATGACAAATTAACACAACATAAAAGCAGATTAATATATCCATATTCTACTCTCTGTATTATAACACTTTCACTTGAAGAAGATTTCTCGGCAACTTACTACTTACTAACAAAAGACATAAGCAGCTCATATGTCCTTTAATAGGAGCAGCCTTATCTAAATCACCAACAAGTGACACTCAACCCTATGAAATGAATGGCTGCAATTCCCTATAATAAAATCAGACTGGGGTATGCAAGCCCCACTCTTGTATTTCTTTCCATGCATGACAGTGACCATGACTTCTTAGAAACAAGAGCTTATGGGACTGCTCTGTAATAATTCTGTTTTGCACCCTTTCGCAAACAGAAATAGCATGTTCTTTCCTCTTACAATAAGTGCACCTCAGGGAAAATAATGATTTCGTATCCGTCTCAACAGAAATTGGATTCTTCACAGCTGTACCAGTTTGAGATTTGTAAGTACTTAAAAGAGACTGAAATGGTTTCTTAATAAACACCTGTTGAGAGGACGGTTTATTTACAAATGCAACCTGGTGAATAAAAAATAATCGTCAGTTGTACTAGCTGCCTTCTCTAAAGTTTCAACAACTTTCTCATCAACGTATGTTCAAACTTCACCACTGAAACAATTATTTAACTTTTCAATCAATACGAGTTGTTTAAGATTATCGTAATTGTTGTCAGCCGTCTTGGCTCTACACCGTCTAGTAAACAAACGTTCTTTTACCAATGCAAATTCAAGATGAGTCTGTGTTGTCTCCTTTCTACAAATGCTATAGTTTTGCCGATAGATCTCAGGCACCATCTCATAAACCTTCAAGACATATTTTTACAGACATCATAATCAACAGTTTGTTCAAGTGTAAACATCACTAGTCTTTCTAGTAAACACACTCTGCAATAACAAAGTCCAATAATCGTTCGACCATTTCAAATTCTCAGCAATTTTCTTAAAAATGAGAATATTTGTCTACCGCCTTTTCTCTAAAGTGGTTCCTGATTGATATGTTTGGGCAGATCAAAATATGAACCTGTATTTAAATTAGAGAGTACATTCTACTGGTCAGTTCAAATTCCTTTAATGTAAATTCTCTGTTTACGTTTTCTTTCTCTCTTTCTCTTTTTCCTCCTTTCTGTCTTGCATGAGTATTTGTCCTCTTCCTTCCATTTTCCTCTATTTTTCCTTTCTTTCTAGCCTATCTCTCTCTTACTGCTGCATTTACATTTGTTCTTTCTGTATGTCTCTATATCTCTCTTTTTCTGTCTAACCGTTCTCTCTCCTCCTTTCTTTCTTGCGTTAGGCGATCTTTCTTGTTTCCCAATCTTTGTAGCATCTCTTGCCTAAGCCAAGTATTTCTAAGTCTATTTCCCCCGATTTCCTGCTCCAACCAGAGGAAGTATTCCCTATCATACCATAAACATTTTTATCAGAAACGTCATGGTTCACTAAATAATCTATCAAAATATTCTTGATTTCCTGTTTCATCAAAGAAGACTTTGCTTCAGGAAGATCATAATATTTGGCAAGTTCAAGTAACTTTAATTTTGTCCTATGTATGATCGGCAATGAAATTCTTAAATTTGGATATAATGATGAAAGCTTGTTGGTTTCACCATTAATATCCCAGTTATGAAATTAAAATACCAGCCACTACTAAAATTTCAAACAATTAGATTCAAACTTCAAAAAATAATCTTCTAAAATATAAAATTCTCTGAAATAGTAAAATTTTGAAAATATTCAGAAAAATTCAAATCCTGAAATTATTTAATGGAATTAAAATTCCGAGACGAGCTCATATTAATCGTGTTAAGACTAGTGGCTTAAGCTTAAGCCACAACACAATCTACAACCCAACAAACTTTCAGTTTTCTAAAATATAAATTTATTTCCCAAAAGTATGAAATCAAATAAAAAGTAAGAATTAAAAATATCGTACAGTGTATGAGTTCCTAGAATATCCCAAATTGTACTGTCAATTTCACACTAATCCAGAAACTGTCCAAAGGTATTTCAAATGAAGGCTCTAATGGGTTTATGTGCTAACGTTCTGGCACCATTGAAGAATCACAGTTCTAAATTAAAAAATTTTTTTTCTTCAAGTTAACCCCGTGATAGCAGAATAACACTGAAGTCCTTGAAAGTTTCAAATAATTCGACAGAATTATTTAAATCTTCATGTCCTTTAATAAATTCACATGCTCCGACTGTTTAAATTAAATGTTTTCCACTCTGCTATTTCAACAAATAATAATAATAAATAAATTACGTCTCTCTCTCTCTCTGTCTCTCTCTCTCTCTCTCATAAGCTAACATAAACTGTAGAGTAACATAGGCAGTGATTGTATTCGCCTGTATAGTCCCTATATGCGCACAAAATAAAAAACAAATCTGAATGACTTAAAGATTGTCAAACATTTTAAAATTATTTTAAAAAATGACTTAACGGTCATGATCTTACCATCTCATTTATTGAGACAAACATCAATCAGGGCGTGCATGATACCTCTACGGGACGAATGCTCTCCTAGTTTCACGTGATACTTTAGTGGCCTCCATTCAAACAAAGTACGTGGCGTACTTGACCGAAACAGGTGACTTGACCTTAGCAACCGGCTTTTATTTATGAATGAAATTCTAAACGTGTAGTACATGTACTTTTAGTATCAAACAAAACATCCACTGAATTTAAAGAATCCAAATATAAATATCATTAGCCCTCCCCCCCCCCCACAAAAGAAAATAATAAAAAAATGGCCGTCGCCAAAGGATTCCTCACGTCAGGACCGTCGCGTCTAAATTTATTTTAAAGAACGACCATTTTCTATCTACAGTGGTAGGCGAGTGAAGAAATCCATGAGTGGTAAACAATAAAGGACCATGCAACTACTTCGACATCTATACAGAAATGATTTGCATGCTTGAAGTTGATTTAGAGGCACATTACCCATTTAAATATATACATTTACAATGCAAACAGTGGTGCGGATTTGGCCGCACAGATTGCGACGAATATTAAATTTTGATGGCTTGCATCTCTGCAGTGAATATGTAATTTTATCGAATAAATACAAAGATACGATAATGTCGTTATACGAAAGGGGTCTCACACGGAGCGAATCAAATACCCGCGTGAGTGTCGTTTGATAGTTCATGATTTCCCCTATTTCCAAGGACCTCAATATACAGTCGTTGTCAAATCAAAGGTTTAAAACGCGAAAATACTAGAGGAAGTTTTCCCTAATCACCTAATTGACCACACATCACGAAACTCGAATTTCACACTTACATGTTGTTTATTTTTTCATATTAGTGTGATTCACCCCATACCATTTCCAATCCGAATATTAGTAATTCATGCCATGTAATACAAAACACGACCCAAAGACCTAATGCAAACTATTATTTCTATCTCAAATTACTACACACATATGCCTAACAATATCCAGATAATTCCATACGTTAGGAAATTAGGTAGGGTCAATTTTATGAAAGTTATCTATCCTGTTATAAAGTCTCGTGAATACTATACATTATGACAACTGCTTCCAGAAACTGGCTAATTACTCGGGTTGAGAAATATTTTTCTAACATCCCGATAGTCAACAAATATTCACTTAAATTTAATAAAGTTCTGAACGAAGATGTAAATGAAAACAATACATACTATAAGTTTGTTATATACCCTAAGTTTATTACACTGCATATATGTTAACGTTCAGTTGTGGAGGTTATGCTACTTTTATCAAACTGAATATCCGTTACTTTTGTAAGTAGCCAAAATTCAGTTTGAACAAATTAAGTTGCCTAACCCTTATCATAAACACATTTGTGGATCTGCACCTATCAAATATCAATGCTTCATTATTTATCTAATGTTATTAATTAATATTAATTGATGCCGCATTGAACTGAGACCAGAAAAAATGCACCAACATGGGATACTTGTTTTGAACTGACGAGGAACCGAGTTTTCCTACTTATTGAGTATCCAGGTTACTTGCATTGTTCTAATAAGCTTTAATATAAAAACCTATTCAACGTTTTGGGAGGAGATGACCCCGCAGGTTTGGATTTTTGGAAAAAGAATTTGCTTCTTCTCTATCATTCAGGTTGTACATCAAATATAGCCATGCTGTTTGCGCTTTCACTAATGTTAGATCTCAATTTACAGATGCAACTTACTTTTTCCAGGAAATATACAGCAATGGGAAGAGGTGCATGACGGCGTCGTGAAAAAGCCCTCTCGTTGGCCCAGCGGTTTCTAAACTACTGATGATGACAGACGCCATATCTTCCGAGATGTTTACCTAAAAAAAATACACTGAAAATGATTTTGTTTAAAAGTCACATGTGTGAGATCAGCCAGACACTACATTGTACAAAAAGCACTAATAAGTTTTACAGAAGGTTCTCTGACATAATGAGGTAAAGGGGTGAGATGTGGTGCTTTCATCCACTCGGTAAAATCTACCTTACTCGATAGAAAACGTAAGTGGGGGAATCTTATACACATAATGAATGCCCAACATCTTGTACTTTTTTAAAATTAAAAATAACTCTTTACAAATGATTATTGCTAATGGGTAGAACACACGAGGCAATCGTTTACACCAAACCAGCCTAGATCATGTGGTATATTTCTTTCCATGGGTATAATAACAGCATCCATCATAAATTACTTAATGCATTACTTTTTATTCTCTCTCTCTCTCTCTCTCTCTCTCTCTCTCTCTCTCTCTCGTACTGATGCTGAAAACATTATGAAGGGAAAGGGCTATATCTATATTGTACAATTTTTTGCCCAAAGACAATACCTTCATTTTGACAAGAATATTATTCAAGCAAAACATTATCTTGATAATGGTACCACTGGGGTTTCGCTAATGCATATCACATGACACTGGTACAAGCATTGTATGCCCCTGTATTACTTCTAAATGACATGTTCTGAATTCCTAATGTTGTATCTACCGAAAATGGTCTTGAAAATACAATAAGAAGTTCTGAAAGCATAAATAAGTGAGCTTGGTAGATTTCATTTGTTGTACATTTGCTGAATCGACAACGAAGAAAACCATTTCAACAAAGAACATAAAATGTTATGTATATGAAAATGACATTTTGAGGCCTCCCGTATTATCCACAAAATGATGACAAATTTATTTTTCATTTCATCTGTTCAAAAAAAAGTATTCATATGGTACTTCTAAAATTAAAAGTTATGTTCCATGAGAATAAAAATCGTATATTTTCCTGAAAAGTATAAAAGGATCTTCTTAACAAAACGTAAAATTTGGTGATAATTTTGGTCAACACAGGCGATTACATTTTGTGTTTGGCCTGGCTGGAAGAGATGGAGGTGTATGTACATATATGTATGCGGATAGATAAGGACATATATCGACGCAGCTACAATCATCTTCTCTGTATGTCTGTCTGTCTGTCTGTCTGTCTGTCTATTTATTTATCTACATGCATATTTTAGCTATGTCTTACATAAAATATAGTACTAGATATTTGTTTACAACTAACTGTGTCCGTTTACATAGTTCATAATCCTGGCACGTACAATTAATCCGGTCCATTTATAGGGCTATAAATGAAATCTAGAAACAAAGTAAAGAAGCATTATGTTTTACAATTACTAGAGAATGTCATTACTTTTTGCACCTGATACCACGTTTATAAACCAATTAATCTATATTTAGCAATCATGTGGTCAGATCACGCCCCACAGCAGTTTTCACAGAATTTCAGGTTCTGGAACGTTTGTCGTCTGTTTTTGCTGTGTAAATTATCAAAAGGCTGGGACGTTTTCATCGCATACGATCCAACAAGACATTCCCCATTAGTGTAGATCGTGAATGTATGTATTTTTACTTAAAACATTTTCTGCACTAATTTGATCTCAGCTTGTTAACTAGCAAAAATGATTCAGAAAGAGAGGAATTTCATGTTTCCTTTTGCATTGTACCTGACATGCCAAACGATTATTTCTACACATATTTTCATGTGGAGATTCTTAAAGTACCCGAATTTGCGTTTCTCAAGACAAAATTTAAACAAAATATGACGGGATAAACTTGATAAATTTCACTCCAAATATTAGGTACACATTTTTGTTTCATAAAACTGGGGTGTTCAATCTGAGTGTATATGTTTGCTTTCAAACACTGTGGTAATCACACCGAACTAGATATCCACATCAGTTTGCTTTCAAACACTGTGGTAATCACACAGAACCAGATACCCACATCAGTTTGATTTCAAACACTGTGGTAATCACACCGAACTAGATACCCACATCAGTTTGATTTTAAACACTGTGGTAATCACACCGAACTAGATACACACATCAGTTGCCTTTCAAACACTGTGGTAATCACACCGAACTAGATACCCACATCCTCTGGCATACTCAGTGCTTAAATGAAACTGATGTACGCCAACATGCGAGTTCCATGATTCTTCGTGAAAATAACATATGATGGGATTCAATACTTCCTTAAAATGTTAACCATGTACAAAATACGAATATGTGGAACGAAACCTTAAGTGTGTCATAAGCCTTAATGTGTTTTTATTCTTCTTTTGTAAATGTTTGTTTCGTGTGTATTAATACAATTCTCACGTTCTGGTGATAAGTCTACTTCATGCAAAACATACTATTCATCCATCTATTAATGGCTTTGCTACATTGAGTAATTTTGTACTGAGAAACGTATAACGATGCCCATGCCTCTCGGGATTAAACATGGGGTGACAAACGTTCAATAATCACAATTATTATGAACTGACCGAGTTTTCTGCGATCTCGTCGTATTTAAATGGTCCCGTTATAACAGATTGCATTTGTTTACACATCGCTAAATTCTGGGGACTACGTTTGGTTCTCAATCCGGATCCATGTCACATTATAAGAACCTTTATATCTACCAATGCCGTACACCATACAAATAACAATAACCTCCACCTTCACCCCAGCAATTTCCTTTCAAACTTTGCTACCCCCAGCCCTTCTTGCACTCATAAAGTATTGCATATTTCTTCTACATTATTTTCCACCAGTTGTTATTAAAGGTCGCGGTCACGTGCTGAGCGGGAATCTCACTAAAATGTATCCGATTTTGGTTTTGTAACATCGAAATAAGGAGAAAGGAAAAACAACGAATGTTAAAATTACATGTGTCATACGCACGCTTTAAGTTGAACACCACCGAGCAGTCGCCTCGTTTAGAAAAAAAAAAAATCCTGCCGAGTGACAAAAACCATCAGATCACTGCCATGACCCGTTCTGACTCTCTACCCCACTGGTCTCAAACACGCGGCCCAACAAGCCGTATCCTGTGGCCCGCAAAATGATTGGCATCACAAGGTGTCAGGAGAAATAACCAAACTGGTGTGGCCCTTGGGCCATCGAAAATGCCCTCATGCGGCCCTCAGGGTGGTTTGAATTTGACACCCTTGCTCTTCCCAATGCTATACGAGTCCACCACCACCCTTGGATTGAGAAGACGGGGCTAGGAATTCAGACGCAGTAAAGAAGATAATGAAAGAAAGCTACGAGCACTCTCAAATCGATTTCATTGTTGATTAAATTCACAGGTAGGATGAAAGAAAAGAAAACTATGAGCACTCTCAAATCGATTTCATTGTTGATTAAACAGGTAGGATGAACGAAAAGAAAACTATGAGCACTCTCAAATTGATTTCATTGTTGATTAAACAGGTAGGGTGAAAGAAAAGAAAACTATGAGCACTCTCAAATCGATTTCATTGTTGATTAAATTCACATGTAGGATGAAAGAAAAGAAAACTATGAGCACTCTCAAATCGATTTCATTGTTGATTAAACAGGTAGGATGAACGAAAAGAAAACTATGAGCACTCTCAAATTGATTTCATTGTTGATTAAACAGGTAGGGTGAAAGAAAAGAAAACTATGAGCACTCTCAAATCGATTTCATTGTTGATTAAATTCACAGGTAGGATGAAAGAAAAGAAAACTATGAGCACTCTCAAATCGATTTCATTGTTGATTAAACAGGTAGGATGAACGAAAAGAAAACTATGAGCACTCTCAAATTGATTTCATTGTTGATTAAACAGGTAGGGTGAAAGAAAAGAAAACTATGAGCACTCTCAAATCGATTTCATTGTTGATTAAATTCACAGGTAGAATGAAAGAAAAGAAAACTACGAGCACTCTCAAGTCGATTTCATTGTTGATTAAATTCGCAGGTAGGATGAAAGAAAAGAAAACAAATGGATGACATGAAAGGAAATATTACTGCATATGATCAATCCCCAAAACGTTACCCCAAAACAACCGATGAATATTAAAATCAAATAACATAATTACAAAATAACATCACCAAAAAGCATTAGTTTTAATACACAAACACTGTGGTGAAAATACACTTATGTTTATGCTCTCATGTACAATTATGGGATTATTGCAAACATATTTTTGAAATCCTGTGTCATTTTTGGTGAGGTTTCAGAAACAACCAAAAATGAATCACATATATAGTTTCTGCAGTTCACATTTACAACTTTGTAAAAGATACGACATTTATGTAAAATGCGTGACCAGGTACGATATCAGTCATTGTAAGGCGTAGTAATCCTAAGCAGAGGAAATTCTTCTAATTGATAATTTGAACGAATTAAAAACAGAATTAAAAAAGATTAAATGCCAGTAAATTGAATAAGATATAATAGCATAATGTAGTGTATGATTATGTCATTTAAATAGATAAATTTAAAACCAAAGGAGCACAAAAAGAAGAGAAATGTTTTCCTGAAGTTACGTAATCGATGCATTTGTTGTTCTAACACTGTGTAAAAGTTGTCGCTGTATTTACTATATATTTATACCATATAGATCAAGATCTGTAAAAGAATATCAAAAAGATATAAAAGGGAATATGAACTATAATATGTAATGAATTATACATCTATCAGTTTAATATGGTTTCCCTTTGATATTGCAATGGTATTTTGTCATTTTAGACTTGTTTTCACATCTTATATATCTTGTGTTTGACTAGAGAAAGCATGTATTTGTGTTTGACTAGAGAAAGCATGTATTTTGTTTTTGACTAGAGAAAGCATGTATTTGGGGTTTTTTTTGCATCAGGGTAATCAATATATGCACAAAAATAAAATGATCTAGATTTCGTCATGATCAACTTTAAACGTTGGCCAATTTAACCATCTCCTAATGAATTAAAATGAAGGAGTGCCAAGTATTTGTAAAGTTGTATCAGATTTAATGTTTTATTTCATGAACACTGACGTTTGCTGAGTGGGATAGTTTGTGCTTTTCGTCTTTGATTCATGTAATTATTTTTTCTCTTTTTCTCTAATGTATAAAATAATTATATATTATTTTCTCTCCAAATGTTTAGATATGGCTTGTAACAATGCTTAGAATAATTTGTTTTTAAATTTGGTAGTGACTTTTTTGCTCTTATTTTGGGCATGTTTTGTACACCTTTCTTGCACTATATTTTCATTCGTATTTTAATACAAACATTGATTTTTTAACATTTCAGCATGACTGGAAAATTTGCTAAAATGGAAGAAAGTTCAGTTAAAGAAATTTGCTGCTATTTTTTATAACCATATTTACAATTACTCTTGATATTTTTGCAAAACAATGAAAGTGGTTAAAGTAAAGACTGTTGAGCAAAGTAAGACGGTAACTTCATAAAGGAAGAACGATCGACGTAGAGCAGAAACTGGTAAACAAATATCAACAAAACTAATAATTACTTGCATGAAGAAATCGAATATTACAGAGATGTCAGAAAAAAGTATGAAACAAATATAAGTAATTTTTTTTTTATAACTGGCTCGAGATTAGCATGACAACTGCATCAGGTGAAATGAGTTTACACATTTTGGTTTATAAGTTGCAGGAATAGCAACGGGTTTATTAGCCCTTTAAGTTCAGCGGGTTATATGTAACGTTATTCAGATTTGCAGCAACAACATTCAGACGCAAATTGTATACGACCGCGTTGTTAAATATGAGATTGCGACCTCTGCTGCAAGTCTAAAAGTGTTGATGATATGGTAAGTGCAGTAAGCGATATTGAAATAAGTCATAAGGAATTAATATGATAGTTACTGAGTATAATAATTGGAAAGAGATAAAATACAATTATAAATAACCATTGGTAATACAGAAAACAAAATTATTAAATGGTCTCCTTTTTATTAATTTTAGAAGAGGAGAGAAAATAAAAGAGAAGACATTTAAAAGAAACTTATGGTACGCTAAAGAAGGAAAAGTAATACCATTCCACGGCATGACAGCAACATACTGTTATCTCGTAAATCATATTAATCAGCTTGGTGTTGCACACTACGTAAAGAAAGTGGTCAATTAGTGACACGATGATCGACATATTTAAAGAGGTCATGGTGATCGTATTTCAAATCCTCAGAGAAAAATGTACATTGATGATGCGTTTGATTAGTCAATACACAATGACATAAACTTGAACAACCACCGTATTACAAATTTAAGCGATTCTGAAGTCTTTAATCAAATCTGTCGTACTGAATGAGGCACCGCGCAAACAATTCTGTTGTTCAAAATTTGTGTATACGCGTTATAGACGTACTTGCAAATAGCATTTTTGTTTTTGAAGATCTGTCTCAACTTTTCTGAAAGCAGACAACGTTGCAATCTCTACACCAAGTATAATCAGAAGAACTGGATTTAGGAAAGCGCCAGTACTGGTAACACATGCAACACTTAGCGCCATCGGTATTGCTAGCAACACAAACAAAAACGCCTTAAGCAGCAAGACAAAAATAATTTTGACGGCTTTGGAACACCCTGGGTCGCAAGTGTAAACAAGCCAAGTGAGATAGAGTATTTTGACTCCTTTGTGATGCTACAAAAATATATTTCAGGCAACAATCAAAGTTGTTGTTATAATTCATCTCAAATTCAGTCTGTGAACAGCTCAACATTCGGCAACATTTATATTTATTTTATTAGATCACGATGCCAAGAAAACTCTGTTTTGGACATGTCACTCGAAGTCAGATCGCTGCCAAGTTTAACAAGTGTCAGTCTAGTTTTGAATAAGCTCAGTAAACAATAAGCTCAATTATAACAGGTCATGTATTCATCATTGGTCCTGCATGCCGCAAAAATACCGTTTTGTCAAAGCCATTGTTGGCAGCGTCTGTTCCAAGCAGCCTGCCCTGGATATATATATATATATATATATATATATATATATATATATATATATATATATATATATATATATATATATATATATATATATATATATATATATATATTTGGAATGGCAGGATAACGATGGTATTTTAATGAACTTAGAAAATGAACTATTAATATCTCAAAATGGCTTTTTTGATAGCTGAGACAACATATATCAACGGGCTGCTGGAAATTGTTAAGCTAGAAAGCGAAAAGGCTTAATAATTGATGTTGTATAAACTCTCGCATTGATATTTATATTTTCTTTAATTTGATATGGATACCTATTGTGGAACGCATATAGCCAATATATTTTTATCGTGTTGGTGTGGATTTATTAGTTCATTTTAATCTTTGAAAACTATTGTGAAGAAATGAAAAGTTTTGGTCGTGACTTGCACTCATAGTGTTTGTTAAATTAGTTTTGTCCCATGGGTGGAGGGATATTTTTTTTTAAAATGGAGTTGCTGATTTGCGTTTGAGATGGAACCCAATCTGTTATTACTAATTATTTACTTTATTATTTCAGGTGTTCATTGTATTTCTATTATGTAAATTAATAATGAATGAAACATCGGCAATAAAAAAAAAATTGGAAAAAGTTTTCGCATCTAAAAATAAGCATGAAATTAAAAGACAGAAAAACTTAAATAAAGTATATTTTTGAAAACTAAAATGTTACTCAGAAATATAGAATAAATTACATATCGAATCTCCTAATTGGTATTTCAAAATACTGAAACAATACTTCTTGTAAAGTAACTAATATTTCGAAACAATAATATTTCTTTCCAACTAAATACATTCGTTACAAGGAGACATAATCTGTATTTAATGCACAGCAACTTAAGAGTCTTCCTAATAAACAAAGCAGGGTACATAAATAACTGTTGAAATTAAACGAAGAAGTTAACTCTGCATGCACTGAAGGTTTTCAATAATGCTGATTGTGCTGATAAAAAAGTTAATCAATCTGTATTTGACTTGAATGTAAATAAAGCATATGATAAACTTTGCAACTGAATCGGTCTTTATCTAATATGGCTAAGTAAATTTGCATTTTACCTGTACTTTAGGCGGTACCTCCGATACCAGGTAAACGGTGACAATAGCAGTGGCCTTGTCAATCAGAATCTGGGCATGCTCAGTAGAGGTTTCTCCAGAAGCTTTCACACTATCAACCAAATCCATGTATCTGAAAGACAAGGTCTGATTTGATTTTATGGGCTTTACGACATGGCTGCCAGTACGTTTCGTTGAGGAAGAAACCAGGGACACTCTTGAGAACCACTGACCCACAGGAGGCAACTGGCAATCATTCTCACATACCCACGCTGGCCGTGTTGAGAATCGAACCCCACGCGGACAGAGATGAGATGTCAGTGATATGTAATGGCAATTGTCTTAGACTAATGGGAGACCCGATGCCCCTATTTTCAAAAGAAAGAAAAGTCTACGTGATTTTGTCTAGCCGAAGTTCTTTTCAGTATTTTCAGAGTTCCTAAATCAGCCAATTAATCAATCAGCGAGTTAGGCAGTGACTTTACATACGTTGAATTTTTTCTTCAAATGTAATATAAATGAAGACATCTTTTGTAACTAGTATATTGGCAGTATATGTGCATAAATAAAGTCATGTACTTTATATATGTACGAAAGTATGCATTGTCATCTAGATACCTAACAGGGTAGAAACCAAAGGCTTACCAATGGATCTCCATTACATATACGCACCCGAATCAAAGAAATGTATATAGAATAAAACCAGCATAATCAAACATGTTACAGAGTTATGATTGGTTCCAAATAATATTTGAATCCGTGCCGCGGTTAACGATTCAAGGTCCACTATTAATCAATCGTTGAGGAAACGAAAAGTAGCAGGGATGCGAGTCCAAAATCTTAATTCGACTATTCTAAGATTTGGGGTTTCGCGAGAGGTAGCTGAGACGTGAAATATGACACACACTTACTGAGAAAGTCATTTGAGTGTTGCAGCTGAGATACCAAATGGTACACAGTTAACTGAGTAAGTCATTGAAATGGTGCAGTATGTATGTATGTATGAATACACACACACACACACACACACACACACACATATATATATATATATATATATATATATATATATATATATATATATATATATATATATATATATATATATACCTCAAGATTTCCATCCAAAAGCAAAGATCCTGGGGCAGGCGGTTTTTTAAAACTGGTACAGTTCTTTTCCTTACCACTGGTGTGGTCTGAAGGATAGAAGCGGTTCTCTTTCCGTCTCCAGTTTTCTGAAAACCTGGCAAGAAAAGGTAATAAATAAAAACGTTGTTTCAGATGATTTACAAGTCAAAATGACCATTTCACGAACTGATAGTGAGATACAATTACTCAGACCATTATTCTGTGATCAAAATTATATGTAATCCTCATTTTAAAGCAATTTCCAATAAGAGATTTTTTTCTTTCCAACCTTAGTGTTTAGATAAGGTTGTTGTTTTAGTGTTTAACGCCATTTTCAGCACAAGATAGGCTATACATGGCGGCCAGTATAACTGGTGGAGGAAGAACCCTGGAGAACCCCGGGAAGAACCACCAACCCACGAGAAGCTACTGGCAGGCTTTCTCACATACCCACGTTAGCCCAGTCTGAGACTCGCTCACATACCCACGTTAGCCCAGTCTGAGACTCGAACCCACGCAGAGAGAGGTCAGATGGCAGTGATCCGGAACCGTGAGCGCTTAGATAAGGTTAAAACATGTCAGAAAGGGTCTTTGACCAATGCACTGATGACTGAGGACTGGACTGGGTTACCAAAGGAAGACTAACTGAACTGCTCATTTTCTATGGAGTTGAACAGACCTGTGAAAAGACCCCTGTTTTGTTCATTATGTGCATGATAACTTTGATATACATAACGTTTCATTAATGAAGCTGCATACACCAGGTTTCAGAACTCTGTTTTAATGAAGACATATAAATACTGGGTGTGTAACACTAGCTCAGCTCCATGTAGAACAATGATGTTCATGGACTATTCTACCGTTTATTTCGGTTCTCTTCCCTCCTGTATGTAAGTGTTTCCATGTTGTTTGCGTGGGGATGAAGTATCAATTGACAACATTTTATTCGTGGTTGTGGGATTTGTAATAATAATTATGAGGGAAACGATGCCCTTTAAAAGTCTTTTCTTCATTTATATCAGCTCCATCTTTATACAAGTATCGCCCTTGTTTTGAGGTTTTATGATACTTTTATTATGGTCCTTGTAAAGGGGACATATGAAGATTTTCTCGCCCAGGGCAAATGATGGTGCATGGGCCGAAGTCCAAGTGGAGCATGACTTATGGTGGGTGAAAAATAATTACCACATCTTCTCCAAAAACTGGCAATCGATGCTTGATTATACTGTATCATATATGACACGGAAAACCGTATCATTCTTCTGATCATATATGACACGGAAAACCGTATCATTCTTCTTATCATATATGACACGGAAAACCGTATCATTCTTCTTATCATATATGACACGGAAAACCGTATCATTCTTCTTATCATATATGACACGGAAAACCGTATCATTCTTCTTATCATACTTGACAGGGAAAACCGTATCATTATCTTGTATCAGATATAATAGAGAAAACCCGTAACATTACGCTGTATCATTGTATTTACCACCGTCTGAGACTGGGTGTATGAAATAATATTCCTAGGTGATAGGCCGATCAAAGTTCGAAAATTTATTTTTTAAAAACTGGGGATGATATCATTTATACGAAAATAGATCATACGCGTTTGCATTAGAATGATTAATTTTCTTTCAGATCAAAAATTTAAATACTGCCATCATACGATGCCTATACGTATGGTCGAAATGTTTGTAGCCACTTCCGTTTGTATGTGACACTTTCCTTGCGCGTATCCCCTTGATGTATACAATCGATACTGGTACATCATTAAATGGATGGGTCACACTATTGGAATTAAGAATGCGAAATCTTACAAATTTCTCGATCCGCCTTATATAACAGGGATATAAATAATTTTAAAAAGAGAAGTTGCGATAGTTTTGAAAATTAGCGGTCTTCTCCCAACCATACTTTTAATATTATGAATGGTAAAAACTTATAAAAATATACAGGTTTTATAGAATCATTTTTCTCTTTTTGGATCACGAAAGAAGATTGACTAATGTAAATGCAGTGATTGGATCTCCAAGTAAGCAATTAATGGATATGACTATGGTATGCATCTGAGACGGAATCAAACATAATTTTTTTTATGCATTTGAACTACTATGCTCAATAGGCATACCAGTCTGCCAGAAGATCGTAAATTGTTTACCTTGCTTTTTACAATGTGTTAAGACTGATGGGTAATGTGGTGTTTTGCATATGGACTCTAACAAAAGTAAGAATGAGTCAAAATAAATTTTAAGATGCGAAATGAGAACAAAATGGCTGATGTTATTATCGCAATGCTGAAGAGCTCACTACCTGCAAACATTATTCTTAAGGCATTTCCATTCGGAACTCTCTCACTAACTGCATACATTATTCTTAAGGCATTTCCATTCGGATCTCTCTCACTAACTGAAAACATTATTCTTAAGGCATTACCATTCGGAACTCTCTCACTAACTGCATACATTATTCTTAAGGCATTTCCATTCGGAACTCTCTCACTAACTGCAAACATTATTCTTAAGGCATTTCCATTCGGAACTCTCTCACTAACTGCAAACATTATTCTTAAGGCATTTCCATTCGGAACTCTCTCACTAACTGCATACATTATTCTTAAGGCATTTCCATTCGGAACTCTCTCACTAACTGCATACATTATTCTTAAGGCATTTCCATTCGGGACTCTCTTGCTGGAAAGTGCGGGTAAGTATTATAACCAACAGTCCGAAAACAACACTGCAAACACACTAGCATCGCTGCAAATGAAATTAACACCCTCTTCCATGTTGCTTTAAATAGGTCGTCATTTCCCTAATACATATCTAAATGCACTTTAAATACATTAAATACATGCAGCATACAGGTATGTCAACTTTTTCTTAAATATAATATATGAGAATCGGAAACAAATTGAATATTAACAGCTATTAACCGTAAGTTTGAGTTTCTTCTTTTAAATTAACCAAATCTTTTGATGACATACCATCAATCATAAAATGGTCTAATGGGAGCATGGTGTTCAGAATACCCCATCAATGTGACACAGAAATCTGTCTCTACGCAATAAGAGTATGGAATGTTGTAAAATTGTTAAATACATTGTCACTTTAAAAATAACATTGGTCAAATGGTTTTGGTTTGATTTGATCCATGATCTGCCTGTTGGTACCACTTTCATTTTAAGTATGCGTGTACTCATTATCTGCCTGTTGGTACCACTTTCATTTTCAGTATGCGTATATTCATGATCTGCCTGTTGGTACCACTATCATTTTAAGTAAGCGTATATTCATAATCTGTCTGTTGGTACTACAGTCATTTTCAGTATCAGTATTTTCATGATCATCTGCCTGTTGGTACCACTTTCATTTCCAGGATATGTTTATTTATGATCTGACTGTTGGTATCACTGTCGTTTTCAGGATGCGTATATTCATGACCTGCCTGTTGGTATCATTATCATTTTCAGTATGCGTATATTCATGACCTGCCTGTTGATATCATTGTAACTTTTAGGATGCGTAAATTCATGACCTAACTGTTAGAATTACTGTTATTTTCAGGATGCGTAAATTCACGATCGGCCTGTTGGTATCACTATCATTTCTAGTATGCCTTTATTCATGACCTAACTCTTAGAATTACTGTCATTTTAATTATGCGTAATTTCATGACCTGCCTGTTGGTATCATGTCATTATAAGTATGCGTATATTCATGATCTACCTGTTGGTACAACTTCGTTTTCATTATGCGTAAATTCATGATCTGTTTGTTGGTACGAATGTCATTTTCAGTATGCGTATATTCATGATCATCTTCCTGTTTGTATCATGTCATTATAAGTATGCGTATATTCATGATCTGCCTGTTGGTACCACTTCGTTTTCATTATGCGTAAATTCATGATCTGCTTGTTGGTAAGACTGTCATTTTCATTATGCGTAATTTCATGATCGGCCTGTTGGTATCACTGTCATTTTCAGCATGCGTATATTCAAGACCTGCCTGTTGGTATCACTGTCGTTTTCAGTATGCGTATATTCGTGATCTGTCTGTTGGTATCACTGTCATTTCTGTATGCATATATTCAAGACCTGCCTGTTGGTACGACTGTCATTTTCATTATGCGCAAATTCATGATCTGCCTGTTGGTACGACTGTCATTTTCATTATGCGTAAATTCATGACCTGCCTGTTGGTATCACCTTCGTTTTCATTATATGTAAATTCATGATCTGTATGACAATTTGCTACTATATGCTTCTGTTTAGCACGATGACCTTGGAATTTTGTTTCGTTGATGAAAGGCTTATACCATGATTGATCTCTCTACAGCCAGTCTGGTAGAGCACAATCTGAGAAATACACAGAAATGCTGTCGAAAGCCTCTTACAAGGCAAAGCCCCATTCAGCCTTATGTAAAATACACAGAAATTCTGTCGAAAGCCTCTTACAAGGCAAAGCCCCATTCAGTCTTATATAAAATACACTCGACAAGATCATGCGAGAGCTACTGAGAAAATGAATCCAGTGGTAGCCACTCTCCGTTCTCATTTTGTCGTACTTAAATTCAATCGAGCTTCAGTTTTCAATCTCAACGATTTCTGAATGATACTAATTCACATAGATGTCTACCGTACGATTTGTTATGTTACCATTACATTTTCTTCGTAATACATTTTTTTTATTTCAAATAGTCTAGTGACCAAGTCATGGAAATGATTCCATGGTATTATTATTTGAGAGATAAAAAGCAATGGTCATCAACGCATATGACGAGTTGAAAACGAGGCTAAAAGGAGACGAAGGTCATGCTGAACGCGTTCCGCATAAACTTGAGCAATGTTTTCTTTACTGGATAAAGAAACCAAAGTCAACCTACGCAAAAAAAACCCGCTATGTATGCTGCCCGTATTATTTAATCATATTATATTATACGACTAATAAAAATGAATAAAGAATAATGTTCCACGGAAGGGACTATAAGTCCACCAAATCGTAAAAAGAGACTAAAGTGAACCTGAGAAAGCTCAGCTTGATAATATACACCTAAAATCCAAATGCAAGGGTAGTTATAACTAAAATCCAAATGCAAGGGTAGTTATACCTAAACTCCAAATGCAAGGGTAGTTATACCTAAACTCCAAATGCAAGGGTAGTTATACCTAAAATCCAAATGCAAGGGTAGTTATACCTAAAATCCAAATGCAAGGGTAGTTATAACTAAACTCCAAATGCAAGGGTAGTTATAACTAAAATCCAAATGCAAGGGTAGTTATAACTAAAATCCAAATGCAAGGGTAGTTATAACTAAAATCCAAATGCAAGGGTAGTTATATCTAAAAGCCAAATGCAAGTGTAGTTATACCTAAAAGCCAAATGCAAGGGTATTTGGATACGAAATCTGTAGAGTAGTGCGCTTCATGTCAACATTTTTTCCCGGTTCTCTTGGTCATGAAATAAAGTTGTTTGAAAGTTTCTAGGTTGTTAATATCTTCTGCCATATTTTAAGGAATATCAGCAATGAATAAATATTAAAAGTTTGCATTTCATCAAATGTGGTCAAATTCATAACAGCCATATTTGTTGCAGAAAAGCACTATTCCTGTTATTTTGAAGGCACTTTATAAAAGAATTCTTCCTGTCTAATGCGATAGAATATGTTGATAAACTTTTAAGAAAAATTTATATAGGTGTGTTCAATTTTTATTAACAGGTGGTCTTATTCAATTATATATTGGTATTTTTAGTATAATTTGGAAAGAAGTTGATGCCAGAATGCTCTTCATCAAATTGTATTAAAGTTGGTCTGTGTTTCATTAAGAAGTATTTTAAAGAGTTTACTATTTTCTTAACGACGGCAATATTTAACGGCAGATGTCCATAAATTGCATCACATAAATAGGTCCTAATGTGATATGCTCGTTGAAGAAAATTATTTAAATTCGGTTGAGATATTTTTAAAGAAGTAGTTTTAAGGGTCTTTATGTTTTTATTTGTGATACATGCTTGTTTTGGAACGGATCTCCTCTGCAAAGAATCATATGCGCACTTGTGGCTGAAGTCAAATATCCAATCAAGCTACGACACGGTTTAGAAGAATCCCTTCTCAAAACAAATAGTGATGAAAGAACTTAAATGGTGGTTATGAGAGTAAAGGTGTCATCGTTCTCTGCACTTTCCGGCCTGCGGTCGATAGGGCTATGTAAAGCGATTGCCTTTAAACAGTATTCCTTTGCGGCTCTGTTGCAATAGAGTTTGGTCTGACAGACATGTACGTTGGCACGCGTGTTATGCTTGAACTTATTTCCTCAGCAAAGCTTAAAAGTGTTTCTTCCTGTTCTGTGATGGCTACGGCAACCAAGAAAGAGCCGGACCTTTTTCGACAAATAGAACCTATAAACACTGAACAGTGGTTTCTTCCGGTACGAAAACCTTGTATACCTTGCAACTGGAAAACCTAATGTAACAATCAGTTGTGCTGATCTTTACTTTGTCGGACTCGCGCTGGTTGAAAAGCTTTCGGAGACGCACATATCTGGTTGAAAATGGCTAGATAATATATCAACGAAATCAAATGAGAGTACTCACCCGCCACTTTCTTGTTTTGTTCTTGTTCGGCATCCACCTCCAAGTAGGTTTGAAGCTTAGTGAATGTCTCATGATGATTCAGTCCCCTTCGGAACTTCAGAAGGATACGGCAGAAACTTCTCCAAAGGTTCATCTACACGTTTAGATAGATGGACAGTTATGCATATGTGTACATACCTCCTTATAAATATGTAATGGATTTTTTAAGGTGGTATCGATATCCATCGATGACTTGCATGCATTGAATAATGTATGTATCTCTTTTCAATACGGACAATTGACATTCAGTAGAATATATATATATATATATATATATATATATATATATATATATATATATATATTTGCTGAAACGTTACTTATCAAGCATGGCATGAACAATTTTCAGGAAGATTTGAAAAAGATGGCTCGTACATTCCATTGTTATTAGTGCTAATTGATAAAATATGTAATAAACCAGAATTATGTCAAGTTAGCTAAACTGTATGGCAACAGCGCGGTTCAGTCTTTTGTAGAAGAATAAAATAATTTTGACCACTAATATACAGTCAGATTAGAATTATACCAATGCTCTTTGTCAGCCTTCAGGTCAATTGTTTGAGAAGGCTCTGCAAACATTCTTCAGCATTCGAGAATATTTTCCAAGTCTAATTAAGAGACCGCAAGTTTCATAAGTTTCCTTATCAAGAGGAGAAAATGGCTTCTCAATATCAATATAAAGCGTGAAAACTTTTTCTTGTGGAATTGAAGGCCTCTCGTGAGCCTGGCCGCACCATGCCACTGCTTCCATTGCCTGGACCTGAATTATGCGCGAACCAATGTTATACCTCGGCATGATGGCTTGGTAAACACGGCACTCGATCTTCTTGCGAATCGAACCTTTTCAACTATTTCAATACAAGCGTGTCGCACTAACGAATATATGATTTTAACAGACGGTTTGGTGCTTGTATTCAGCTGTAGATATCAATTTCAACCTATGCCCAAACATCTCTGAGGAATGATGGTTTAATGAAACAGCGACTGCGCTTCTACATTGCCAAGCAAATATCATGGCAGCAATCTTCCCCAGCCCACGCTCAGGGTAAGTTAATAAAAGTGATATCCTGCATCCTCACCTCACGAGAAACAGCTCTCAGAGAACGATATGGATTCCCAAAATAAATGATGACTTTCTATTGTGCAAAAACCGAGCTATTAACTGAACTGAACTTGAAGAACTCGGCTTTGCAAGCTAACCAAACTTATTGGCAGTTATTTCCCTTCAATTATTATTCATGGGTGCCGTTGTAGATTAGTGTTTGGCATACCGGACTCACGGCCGAAAGGATGCGAGTTCAAAAATTAATATTTGACCAGCCAGAGTCGTCTACCGTGGTGCCTCCATGGGCAAGGGATTTTATTCCTATTGCCTCGGAACTAAATATTCGACTTGTGCTGCTCTGTTGGCGCTCACCAGTTTTGTATTTTGCATAAGGGGTAGAATATTAAAAAAATAGAATCTCCCTGGGTGTCCTCACTGGTTATACTGGCTATTTAAAAAGGACCTTGTATATAATAGGTATAATTCAAAGAACCTCTAATTCTCTTTATTTTGTTCTATGATTGATGGGTGTAATATGGGTTATAGAGCATACAGCTTGGCTTTATTTCAAACGTGCACCTCTAAAAAAACTGCTAGCTCCGCTTGGTCATTTTCACTTCCTGGATTTCAGAGGTAAATTGTAAAAATATACAGCGGATAACATTTTATAAAATATATTTTATTATTTGGTAATTCATTCATTGCACTCTCAGAAGCTGTTATTGTCTAGTATGGCAAAATTCATTTTCCCTAATTTAATAACTGCTAAAGATGGTGTACTTTACACTAATTCAGGTTGACTTTTTTAGCACAAGGAAGCAGTCATTTTAGTTATCTGTGTGCTGAGATCATTTACAATTTCCACAATGAAATTTCAGCCACACTACATGAAAGTAACATAGAGGTATATCAACATTCTCTTCGTTGTGTATGTTGCAAATGTAAACAACTTCACCTTATACCCACCACTTTTTCAGAAATTCAGAATATTTGTAGAGCGCACCCTATGTCTTAATGCACCAAAACCAGACGTTTGAGTTATTCCTCTTTACATTAGCATAGCGAGTTCCGTGTGAGAATGACTTAGTAAGACCATTAATTCCTAAGTCACAGGCTAATTATTCCACTTGATAAATCTTTTGCATGCAACAAAACAAATAATCACTGAAATATATCGAATTTACGAAAGAAGAGAGAAATACAAATGTAGTTCAGACAAATATAAAGTACCGGACTTCTGGAAGATCTTTTTTTCTTTCCCTTCCGTGGTCGTCCCAAGAGCATGTCCTTTTTGGTTGCATCTTGACTCTGTTCGTCTTCTGGATCCGGGATTCTTGTCTCAGCGACATCATCCGGCGGAAATGTGTCCAAATAGGCACTAAACCTGGAGAATATTTATGAATGAATTCTGTTTTTACTTATACCCTGCAAAGGCACGGTCTAAGATGTAACTCAGTAGTAGTGACTATATCAAATTCTATTGACGAAGTGTATGAGGATAGAACAAATAATACTAATTTAATTTACCCCCATTGCATAGGTATCGGAGAGACTGTTCTTAAAATAATAGAAAACAATTATCAAGCTAATGTAGACGATACGTCAGTAAAATCTTCCAGAATTGGGCACAATGGAAATGAATACTTTCGGACCGATTTTTACTTTTTTGTTTGCTGTTTTAATCAGTTTTCTTTACAGATGATTTTAAATAGTTTGTCTCCGGTATGGTCCCCGAACAGACAGATTAAACAAAGGATACACAGTTTTCCTCCATTCAGTATCTTTTTGTCTTCCAAACTACATTAATGTTTGATTACTGTGATATCTTTCTAAGCAAAACTTCATCGGATTTGGTATTGGTGGAAATACACAGGAACTGAAAATACCCGATGTTCGTTGTTATTATTTTATTACTGTCGCATCACACATTAATATATCTTTAAAATACATTTCAAATACGAGCAGCACTCTAGGCCAGTGGACCTATCGGAAAGTGGGTAGGTGTGGTCGTACGCGTATGCGTGTTAGTGTACCCCCCAGTTGGGCTGACCACGATTTACGAACGAGGAGGTACTGCAGGCTTTGCGGGTTTCTACGCTATTTTGAATGAATATACGAACGTACGTGTGAATGCGATTCTGAAAACAAGCTCACCACCTTTATGTGACCAGGGGGTGTCTTACTTGTGTGGGTGACCGGGAGGGCTCTTAATAAAAAAAATAATACAAAAAAACAAAACAATTTATTTTTTTACGAACGAATAAAAATTGAACGATACTATTGTCACACATCACACATTACATATTGCTGGTGTAGCTCGACGTGTTATTGAGCTTTTGGCAACGTGCATCGAGGGCATGGATTAACTGAACATCGATGTACAAAGAAGGGTACTGGAAAGAACGGGTCCACAGTAGTGGTGCTAAACTCATAGAGTTGCCGTGTTAGAGAGTGTAATGAAGCTGTTATCAAAACGATAACGGGAAATATTTTGCATAATTCGGGTAAATATGCAAATAAAAAGCGTGATCGCCTTATTTACACTTTCCAGTTAAACGCACAGTCAGATTCTATCGCCGTGATGTTTCTCACACCATCGATGATATTGTCGCGTGCGACCCAGCGTCAGTAAGGCTATCTGGCAGCGATACCAGGTCTGACAGCATTGATTAGTTTGTGTTACCCTCTGATTTTCGTACCGAAGATTTTTTCATGAGGAGCAACGAAAAACAGCATCGAAATGCTCAAACAACGTCGATGCAGTTACCAATAATCCGTTTACGATCGCATATATGGCATTACATTTTGCACAGCAAAATAAAAAGAACACACCCCAAAAGAAAACAATTGGAGACCCACTCCAAAATGTTTTCTAGAGGGTGTCCAACGATGTTTTGTAGAATATGGGCATACTGGTTATGGGAATACCAGATATAACCTGGATGACGATGCCGGAGTTGACATGGTCGTGTGTTATCCAGTTATTTCACTCCTGTGTGGCGAGTGAAAACCATATTTTGAGCGATTTGTTCACCCCCACATATGAACTTACACGCGTGTCCGTGAACGGACTCCTTCCCGACATGGATTTAACTGGATTTGCTTGAGATCAGCAGTTTTGAGTTTGTCATGAATTTTCATACGTGCTTAGTAATGACGTCATTTTGATCCAACGTGCCCGGGGGGTACCACTGAAGTATCCAGAAACGGACGTGTGTTGATTCAAATTGTGCTACTGCAAAATACTAAAGATTTGAACATCACAAAAACAGGTCTGGCTTCCTAAACCACACGCCGATGCAACGCGCGATGAAGTTCACACGCAAAACATATCAGACAAAAGAATGTAGATTTACAGCCGAGGCGTCCGAATATTGAAATTTCTCATGAATGATCAACAAATTTCCTACAACAGTGGTCAGAGTTGCCAGTGATTCATTTTACATCAAGTCAATTATCACCCGTGTTCCAGATGGTGGTGTTTTGACCATTCATACTACAACGACAAGTTTAAACAACACAAACCCGGAGACAAATTAAGAAAACACCTCCAAATACACTATACGGCCACTGGAGAATTAGACAAAGCATTTAAATGCCGAGAATCCGAGATAAAAACTGTTGTGCAAGAACATGACGGCAATAATTAGCTCGTGACGATGACACAGCACCATCGGTCAACTATCCACTTGCGTGTCATCGACTTTTGTTACTTAAATAGCTGTTGCGGATCTGGTAAAACCACAGGTGCAATCACGCTGTTTCACAACCAGGATTTAAGCGTGTTAACCTCCACGCACAGACTCGCCCAAGAATTTAGAGACCGAAAAGTAACCTTAGAACTAGTATTTTGCCAATGATAAAGTTCAGGACTTCCATTCACAGACTCCTCGTTGAAATCGGTCGCTGCGATAATACGTCGTCTGAGGAAAACAAAGTAATTTTGTCATACAAATGACGTCGGAGATGAATAAAATTACTTGTTTATTTGTCCCAAATTTCACAAAGAAATTGTATGTTTCTAAAACCGTTTTATTACCACAAACCATCCTTTTGGAAAATTACAAGCCTTATTTGCCACCAAAAATCGCCAAATTTTCCAAAGTCCTGCAATTTTTTCAAAATGTAATAATGAAAACAATATCATAAACTTGCTGCTATCTGTGGAAGTGTTATATTTCCATAATTGACAACAATATATTTCTATCAATCCCTCTCTCTGAAGACTTTTGTACACTACATGACATACATTCTGCTGTACGAAGATAATGTTACATGCACGCACCCAAATGATGTCACAAACGCCCGAATGTTTAATTTTGCTATGATTGCAAATATTGACCTATGACATGATTTGTATCTCCATATGTTAGTGACGTCGCCTTACAATACTGTAACAGTTGTGGTATTCTCATATGCCACCTATGTGTGGCCGGGGTTTTCTTTTTATTAATAAAAGGTTTGTTCTGTTCTGTTCTGTCAATGCAATTGCATTGTAAAAGAGCTTAAATATGGCAACTGGTGTCTCTGATATGCAGTAACAGTTCACAGTTCACAAGAATTAGCGACATCGCATATAAAACACATCTGAATCATCGATTATTGTATTGAATGGTCGAACTTAGCGAAGATTGCCATATCACGGATCAAATACGCAGTTGTCCATGGTGCTTGTTCCAGGACACATTAGTAGATATCAAAGACGTACTTGCGCCATCGCAAAACAAAACGTCAAAATCGAATGCGATTCACGAACTTGTGATTTCAGACAGTTTACCAAATATCGTATTGATAATCAACTAGGTCATCAGCGCGGCATGAATGTAACTGTAGCAGGGGTGCTGATACGTTATCGTGTTAATACTCATCTAAGTGGCAATTGTATATATGCATGTATCACTTCCAGTTCCTCACGGACAAATCCAAGTTTGGACCAATGAGCGAACTAATATATTGTTGGTGCGCTGTTTCAACGGGTTACGTGCGAAACTGTATGAGTAGTCAAACTCTAAATGGGATCAGTAGCTCTCCGTGCTTTACTTTCGAATTCATCAGGCGCGTACAAATATCTCACAAAGACATCGTGTCCCAACAAGGGTTGCATACAGAATGTACTGACATTTTTCTTGCATCAGCAGTAATAGAATTCTGCCGTAATACTTGAAGCGTTAACCACGCATGAGCAACTCATCTTTATCGACGCGTGTTGAACTAGCAAATGTACTGATTGCCGTGGTGTCAATCCAATAATGACTTGGGATGCGACAAGCAGATTCCATGTCGTTTTATAACTCAGCTGTTGTCAATTTACTGCCGACCAAAATTTTGATTTCCATCGCGGTGTTGACTAACTATTTCGCAATTCCATCTCGTACGCTGCGATCCTTGATCACACCTAATTCATAATTCGTAGATCAGCTGCACGTCAGCTACATGCCTGTCAGAGTGTTTGCGATTCCCTAGCACGTTGTTGATCACGGTCGTTAAATCGCATATCCAATCGCGTTCGTGATCCACAATAACTATATCCAGGAAGATGTTTTTCGCTAGGATATTTGTCCCACGGGAACCCGGGCAGTTTCCCTAACGCAGATCTAGCGCTGACGCATGAACTGATCAATGACTTGTACAGTGACACTCGCGCGACTGGGTCATTAATGACCAGCACAATTAACTTAGCACGATTACAAAAACAAATTATACAACAGCGTCACTATCAGAAATCAACGAAGCAATGCGACGTGTGGTCACGAATACAAACATGAAGTACGTACCATCACGATGGTGCCCGCCAGCATGACCAAACCCAAATCTGAAATTATATTTCACCACGCAATCTCAGTCCTGCCTGGCCAAGCACTCTTGGGCGCAAATACGTGTATTTTACAGTGGCCAAACATTCTTTTGGAAGTCTGGCTGCGAATAATTCGCTCGTGTTCGTGTGGAGAATGAAAACCATCAAGCTCGAACAAGTGCCTGATTGGCACGTGGTAAGTGTCACCAGTGGCACGTAATGAAATCGAAGCCTTCAACGATGAATTTCAGCGGTGAATCTCAAATATCACAGACAAAGAATACAAAATCGCCTTATCCACGAGCCATCGAAATATCCACCGAGGAATAAGAGGCTGAAATTTTGCGCGTCTTCGATCATAATAGAGCTGGGTTGGCCCTAAGATGCATGCCCACCTATTAATAAGAGATTATTTTTCAGCAATCCCGACTACCACGCATTTAAAACCGAAAGTATTGAACCCCAATAAGTGACTTTATATCTCTCCGGTTATAGTTAATATCACGTCGACGACCGTGATCAATCTAACGTGTGATGCTATTCAAGGTAGTTATTAGTTATCACACGGACATCAAGGACACATTTTATAGTTTTGCCCATCAAGCATCTCCGATGGACCGGATTTATGTCGTGGTGCTCAACAAGGTTTATTATACTGATTTATAGTTTTGCCCATCAAGTATCTCCGCTCAACAAGGTTTATTTACTTTGCAACAACAACACGTTGTCGCGGGTGAGGTTATTGCTAACGGACCAAGGTGGACATGTGCTTGATTTGCGCGGCCAAACGCGTACGATGACGATCGTTCATCATTACGCAGCTAAACCAGTAAGAGAACTATATCAACACACGCCTGTATATCGCGCCGTTTACAGCAATGACTGAGATAATGTTATCATGGGTCTGTTTGGGAGAATGGTCTTGGAAGCGTTGCCGATTGCAAAACATCTTGGTATAAAAGATATTGATGTTGTCAAGGAAAAAGGAAATCGGGATCGTCGTTGACATGACTGGATAGGTGAGATGATTACGACATCGACCAACGTCGGTCAAGGTTGAATTGCCAAGCACCACTGACATGCCTACGGAAATTAAAAAATTAATAACCAATTCAGCAATGAAGCGACTGTGTGCACTAGTGGCTAGCGATCCGGTCCCTTTTGATCCAGTGTCAGTCAAGCCGCGCACTACAACGTGACCGTGAATCTAATTATTGAGGGTGGAATAGTCTGACAAACGTGCGAAAAGTATAATCTGTGTCCGTGCATGCTTATCAATATTATTCTTATGATGCTACATTTCAAAATAACCGATGGAGAATACAAGTAAAGGTTCAAAATAACAAGCAGATACTTTCTCCCGGTTGAATTTTTCATTGAAGTCGAAGGGGCCCAGCCGAAATCCATGAGTCAACGGAGCATAGTGGCTTTGTCAGCAACGAAATAATGACCATTTTCAAAAACGCCCGATACATCATCCATAAAAAAGAATTTGAGCGTTTATAAGGTATGTCGATTTGTCCACGACGATGCTCTAATTGGCTAGATACAATGATGATTATTTCCTAAGTAAACGCTCGACAACGACGTTCGCCAAAGATACATAATATTATGCAAATAATAGACCCATTTATCAAAGTAACAATTCGTGGAACAATACAATGACCGACACGGATACGGGCAAGGCTGCAGGTCTGTTCACGTGGCAGCATGGAGTTTCAGTATCACGACACGTGTTAATAGCGTTTCAGGACAGAAGACGGTTGAATAGTCAAAACGGAAATCCGATAATGTTTGGCCGACAAAACCTGTCTGAAGTATCAATGTGACTGAACGGTCATCGGGAACAAGATGTTCTGATCTGATTTTAAGCAGAACCACGCCGCACGAACATATCACAGACTGATGACGTTCAGGGAGAGAGATCACAACGTTGACACAAGACTGCAGATTTCTCAACAAGATTTTGAATCGTATTACCGGATTTATTAATTTTCTCTGAAACAGCTGGATTTATTCAGACAGTCTGTGGTGGATATACATTTTCTGAACCTCCTTGGGTGCACTGCCGGCTGGTGTTGTCGCATACAAATGAATCAACATATTATTGGACAAAATACTGATGATCGAGGAGGTCGGTGGACAAATGAAGGTCGTTGACATCCCAGTGAAAAACATGAAATTGTGATTTGCACCCGAGATTAAACAAACGCTCGCGCAGACGAATATAATATGTCATGCAAGAATTTCACAGTTACGCTGCCAGAGTCAACATAGATAATTGAAATCCGCCACGGAAGAAAACAAGAAAACACAGTAGTATTTTTCAGACTGTCCAGAACCGCAGTGGCGGGCTGGACACATAAACTGCCATCGATGGCAAGGCAAGTAAAGTAAATCAGGTTAATGTGGAACGGAAGGACAGCTGCGTAGTCGCAATAACATTATGCGTGCATGAATTTGCCAAGATAGAAAAACACGGAACATTTAGATATATGGCGGCAATACATCATCATTGCCTCACCCACGGTTGCCAAAGCAGTCGCGCTGGGTGCTGTCGGAACCGACGAAAATGTTATGGAAAACGGCAACTGAAGGCCGTGTTGAAACACGACGACGATAAGGTGGTTGTCTTCCAATTTTATCAGCGTCTATGCCCGCGCCTGCTAGTACAAGTTTATTACCCTAAAATGTAAAGGCAGGAGTTTGTCTGATCCTTCAACGCGGCTCATGAGTCATACTAAATCGGGTGTGAACCGCAATCGACAATCAGTGACGTTGCCGTTGTGCAACTTTGATTTGATCTAGGTGGCGTAGCTGTGAATTATTGTTGATGAAACCATATGCGCTCGAGATCGGAAACAACAACTTAGTTTCTTATGCAGGTCCAGGCACTCACTGGGTCGCATAACCGAGAGCTCCTCACGGCAATATATACTCTGATTCATACGGATTAGCACCTACGTTTGAATTTCTCGAGTAAGTTGCGGCTCCATTGCGAGGATCACGCACGCCAATGTGGTATTTGATGCTATCACCACAGACTTACTGATCTAGTTTAGCCTGTTAAAAGGCATTGTGGTGCTTGACAAGATCAGCCGACCTTAAGATCCTATCGCAGCCACATACGAGTAAGTGTACTCTTTTTCGAGAACGGGAATTAACAGCTGACTAATAAAATATGCCTGTGGATAATTATGAATGATCGTGAAAATAAAACTCTTATCGCCACGTTCGACCCGTCACCGTTTGTCACAAAAACTGATTAAACTGATTTCATGAATCTCGCCGGATTTGGCCTGTTTGAGGTTGTTGTATTTCATACTCAATTTGGTTAGATGAAAACCAACCATATAAAATTGATCTTTATCGTCACCGGACTGCTAGGACTTACGTGAGCAAATTTTTCTGAGATCAAACCGGTTGGTAAACTCAAGGAGCCTGATATGTTCTTTAGAACCATCTGGGATGAAATACAACGCAACGTTGCATAACACGGCAACACATTGGCGGCTAAACTCAACATGAACAATAACTGAATTGTACTCGTGCGGTATCCCATCAGTGACCTTGATGCCGGGAAAAAAGTACGTTGATGACAGGGACACAAATATTACTACGCTCAGAAACGAATATGAAGAAGACGTAAAGGTATTCACGCATGTGCGTAATAACGTCCGTGAACTCGATAAAGCCGCTGATGACTTAGGGGGCAAAACACAAGGAAATCAAAATAAAAATTGCCGAGATTGCTATCAAGCTGAACACGATAGACGATTTCCATAGTGAAATTATTAAGCGGTTGTGTGTCGTCCACGATGACTGGTTAATATCTGACCGGAACGAGTGTCTTCTTGCAGGTTTTACTACGACATGAATTGGTTAACAGAGATACGCAACAGTGAACAACTGTTTGAGGATGAACTTGTTGCGATTAAGACCGGGACGGTCGGACTAACCGCACTGATAATTCCTTGAGTGATTCATTTTGGTCATTTTAAAATGTTACGAATCTATCATCATTAACAAAGTAACAGAAATAAGCAAAACCAAAAGGTTTTGTAAAACTTAACAAATAATTTAATTATCAAAGTTATAAATGAAGATATGAGAGGAACATACAGCATTATGAAGTGAATTAAAAAAATAACCCTGAAACAATTCTATTAAAGTTAAAAAGAATGAAATGTTCCATATACATTTCAGAACAGAAATGCATAGCTTCGCCAAGAATCGTAACATTGTCAAAATTGCGTTGTTCAGAACTCCTTTGAATAATTCACAACAGTCCCAAAATATTATTTAGTCCAATGAGCACTTTCTATTTCCACTGAATAATCCAAGCAAATGTTTTTGCTCTCAAATAATACCTAGGTACGACATAGATAAAAAGTTTTCAGAGTTGATGTTACGACATAAACCTAAAGGATGATTCCAAAATAGGGATGAATCTGATTACTCATTTCTCTCCTTATGTACACTTCGAGAGTCTAATTTTAATGTTAGTAACTGTCAACACATACATATGCATCTATTTATAATTACTATGTTTGATTTTCCCATCACGATATTTTCTCTCAGATTATTTTAGGTTCACCATAAATAACAATTCTTATCATTTTATATTTAACTTCTATTTCTTGTCAGCAATATTTTTACCACACTCACTCACACGAGCGGGCTTTGTCACACAAATACAAGATGCCACCCATGCTCATTCAAGCGTGTCAATTTTTTTCTCTCCAGAATTGCACTTACACGCGAGTTCATATATTCAGATAAAATCGCATAAAACCCCGCAAAACCCACAGCACCTGCTCATTTATAAATCATCATTGGGCCAAACTGGGCGTCACACGCATACACATACACGAACAGCAACACCTACCACCGTCCGCATAGGTCCGCTTACCTGGGGTGCTGCTAATATGTAATACCTGTAACCTCAGGACCGCGCAAATAACATCATAACATCATGAAAAGGAAAGGCATACCTATCATGGTATTCGAATATATTTAAAAGTCAATTAACTAAGTATTCTGCAGACTGGTAAATTTATATCTTATTTTTCATCACTCAAATAAATAGTATTTTACATTTATACTCATTTCAAATTAAGTTTATTAAACTCGTCGAATGATTTGAAGCATTTGTTCTCAAAATCTTTCAAAACAGAAAATAGTCGACTAGTTTCTTAAATTTCATTAGCAATTAGGACTCATATACAAACCTCAGTTCATGTCCAAAATAGTCTCAGTATAACTATTTACTCCTGACATGTAAAGAATACAATTCTTCTGTGAATCAACGTATACTGCTGTAATCTCGCGCAATAATGACTTCAGGATCAACACTCGGGCATGGATCAATATCTACATTCCAATAAATCTTCCTCAATTAAAAATTATAACATGCTATTTGGTCCCCATCGCTTATGACGTGAAAAGCGTTATGTGACAGGCAAGTACGTAAGCACAGGATGACAGAAAATCCTTGCTAATTGCAAAATCAAGAGCGTGGTAATTAAGACTTGCCCATCATGTAAACTGATACAAACAACTTACCATTTCCTCTCCAGGACCTCATACACTGCATTCTGGGCACAAAACAGTAGTGCGGGAGTAACTTTATCCATGAATGGAAGCTGCTTAATTATCTCCTCGTCACAATCAAGCAGGGCTCCTAAGGGATATATTTCCATAGGTAAAAGAATGTATGTATGTATGTATGTATGTATGTACGTACGTACGTACGTACGTACGTACGTATGTATGTATGTATGTATGTATGTATGTATGTATGTATGTATGTATGTATGTATGTATGTATACAGAGAGAGAGAGAGAGAATTATAAATATACACCAGATAGAACGCTGGCTCAAGAGTGCATATAACACTAATTAAGTAACATCATTTTTTGGTGATGTGTGCTTAGTCGTGAGGGAATATGGGCTCGCGTGTGCAGGCAAGGCGATGGGTGCCGTATACTAGCGGACCTGGGTTCGAATATCCGTAGAGTACGAATTAAAATTCTCTAACCTATATATATATATATATATATATATATATATATATATATATATATATATATATATATATATATATATATATATATATATATATATATGTGTGTGTGTGTGTGTGTGTGTGTGTGGCTACTTAAATGAGAATTAGTAGGGACTGCACGCGATCGATCGATCGATCTATCGATTTCCATAAAGTATGGATAAGGAAGCATTGAGCATAAGCCGAGTTTAAAATGGTACAACGAATTTGATCATTTTTAGATTTTCATAGAATAGATCAACAAAGAACGTGAGGGAGACAGTATAAATATATTAACTTCCTTGATAGTAGGAAATACAGAGGGAAATTACACAAATTTCTTGGCTCATTCTACTCCTTACACAATATCTCGTCTGCAATAGACCCATGAGGTATTCATCCTGTAACTGATTTTCAAGGAATTTAACATTCAATCACAACACCAGCGAAAGCAGAAAAGTTATATTTTGTGCTGACGGGAGAAAAAATTAGTATTGCTTTGATACATACCATATTGTGTACTTTGTCCAAAGAACTTTCTGAAAATACTGAAAACTCTCATACGGCGGTTTTTAATATAGGGCATATTTTTTAGCTCCTCTACTTCTCGCCAAAACAAAAGTGGTGTTAAGGCGTTCTTTAGAGCCATGAAACGCTTGAAAAACTCGTACTGGTCCTTTGATCTTAAAACGTCCTGCAGACTTCTGAAATCCATAAAAAAATATGTCCTGTTGAAATCTTTATTAAAAAAATACAAAACAACTCCATTAATCATTTTACTATTTTTTGCATAAAAAGTTTCAAATATTCTGATTTGAAAATGGCAATATATTACCAATTATTGGAGTGATACGACGCAAAAGGTGTTGGTAAACTTTAGTTCATCCCAGACGGCAGTCGCCATTTGGCGGAATTTTCAACCCCCTCCCCACCCTACCCCACCCCCACACAAAAGAAAAATACTAGCTAAAATTCAAAAAACGGGTAAAAATACCAACTTGACAAAGTTGTCCCTGCTCCTATCATTACCCCAAAATATAGTGCTAGCGCACATGACACGCACGTGACACGATAATATAAAAGTACTACCATCCTAGAGCTCCTCTATATGTATTTTGAAAAACACTAGTCCAATTAAAGGAAAAATTGCAACCGATAATGTCTTAATCAGAGCTGTCCGATAATGTCTTAATCAGAGCTGTCCGATAATGTCTTAATCAGAGCTGTCCGATAATGTCTTAATCTGAGCTGTCCGATAATGTCTTAATCTGAGCTGTCCGATAATGTCTTAATCAGAGCTGTCCGATAGTGGCTTAATCAGACTTGTGATTTTGCTAATGAACTTAACCTCTTTTTCATTGAAAAGTCATTGAAACTGGTATTTCAGCTCTTCACTATAATATCCTAGATAGAGGTCATATAGAGGTCAGGAATCGTGGACTCTTTAAACGTTTACAATCAACATTTCTATGTAACACATTAGTCTTAATTAAGCATTTTTCCTAACTAACTAAATTACATTATAGTTTAAAGACCGTATTTTATTCTCTTTATTATGCATCGAGTCGAGCGAAAAATAATATAAAAAGTTGTGCCAAACATAAAAATGGAAAAAGCTATATTTTGATAGCTCCAACTGATTTCAGAGAGGTTATATAAATATGTCAGTAAGTAAATAGCAACACTCTTAATATCAACTGATAATGATTATTTGTTCAGAAAGTTTGGATTTTTTAAAATGTGGTCAAAGCTAGATTTGTACTAACAAAAAATACATATTTCATAATTCATAAAAGATGTCCTGCGATTTTTTTTGTAGAAAAGATGGAGATTTACAAATTACATCGAATGGCGATAATATCGAGATAATCATCCTCAACCCTGAAAGCAAGATTTTTTAAACCAATATGGTATGAAGAAATATATCACATATTTGATGGGACCAAATACACAAATTATAGTCGATTCAATTTCCGTTGCAACTATTGCAAAATAAACAAGATTACATAGATTCAACAAAGACAGAGATTGAATAAGTGAAAAGAAGGATAGATTTTTAAAAAGCACATTACAATTCTGCATATGAAATAGTAGTTTCTGAATTTAGCATAGAAATGGCAAGGTTAGACTTAAATTTACCATGGACATGGCAAGGTTTGGCTTAAATTTACCAAGAAAAGGCAATGTTAGACTTAAATTTACCACACAAATGGCAAGTTTTAACTTAAATCTGCCACAGATATGGCAAGGTTTGACTTAAATTTATCATAGAAATGGCAAGGGTAGACTTAAATTTACCATAGAAATAGCAAGGTTAGACTTAAATTTAACAAAACAATATCAAGGTTAGAATTAAATTTACTATAGAAGTAACAAGGTTAAACTTAAATTTACCATAGAAACGGCAAGGTTTGACTTAAATTTACCATAGAAATGGCAAGGTTAGACTTAAATTTAACAAAACAATGTCAAGGTTAGAATTAAATTTACTATAGAAATGACAAGGTTAAACTTACATTTACCATAAAAATAGCAAGGTTTGAGTTAAATTTACCATAGAAACGGCAAGGTTAGACTTAAATTTACCATACAAATGGCAAGGTTTGACTTAAATTGACAATAAAAATGGCAAGCTTAGACAAACTTACCATAAAAATGTTAATGTTAGACTTAAATTTACCATAGGAATGGCAATGTTAGACTTAAATTTACCATAGAAATGTCAAGGTTAGACTTAATTTTACCACAGAAATGGCAAGGTTAGACTTTAATTTACCAAGAAATGGCAAGGTTAGACTTAAATCTGCCACAGATATGGCAAGGTTTGACTTAAAATTACCATAGAAATGGCAAGGGTAGACATAAATTTACCATAAAAATAGCAAGGTTTAACTTAAATTTATCATATAAATGGCAAGGTTAGACTTAAATTTACCATAGAAACGGCAAGGTTTGACTTAAATTTACAAAAAAAATGGCAAGGTTAGACAAACTTACCATAAAAATGAAATATGACTGCTTGGTACTGATCATCTGAGTAACATCAACCCTTCTCCATGGAAATCTTTTTGGGGGTTCATTTTGTGTAATGTGTAAGTAGACAGTCGTATCAACAAATCTTTTAATTTCAGAATATGCCATAAGTCTTTCCTCTTTATTTTTCTTATCAGTTAAATTTATTTTTAAAAGCTACCGGATGTTTTGCTTTTAATCAGGTGTAAACTAGTACTTGTGGAGGGGTGGGAGGTGTCTTAAGGAATGGCTGACCGAAATGGGCGGATTGGTGTTTACAGAAACAATTTGTAAAATAGATACCTAAATAATTCCTCCAATTATAATAAAATGAGTGTACCAAACAGACCGAATAGATAGATAGATAGATAGATAGATAGATAGATAGATAGATAGAAAAAACACACGAACGTTTCACTTTATTCTTGAAATATTCGATTTGTATTTAAGTATCAAATGCATATATTTCTATTCTCTCAATAGTAACTGCTTCTTGGGAATTTATACAACTATATACATTAATTATAACTTTCCTTTTTCTTAGCATATGGCTATTTTACAGAATCTTGTACAGTGCAATTAATTCTTAAAACAGAGGTGGGCAAACTTTCCAGTGCAAGTGCCGCATACACAAATTTACACCTTGTCGCGGGTCGCATAGTTCCTTAAGTAAAATAATTAATATTTGAAATAGCAAAAACAAAAGGTTTTTCTAAATAACATCTCATTAATTTTCAGTTGTGAATATGTTGCTAATATTTGAAAACTTAAACTTAAACTTCAAAAGAAGCACATTTATTTGATAAACAGACTAACATAAACGGAGTCAGCGCGAATGATCACTTGTTCCTAGGCCGCATGAAAACCCTTGGCGGGCTGCATGAAAGCCCTTGGCGGGCCGCATGCGGCCCGTGGGCTGTAGTTTGCCCATCACTGCCTTAGATCATCATAACGCGACCCTATACAACATCACTCCTCATAACTACTTTCATATCTCTAATATTAAACCAAATGGTATGCAAAACATGCTTATAATTTGTTTATCAAAATCAAAAGTTTGAGTCAGATGTCCCTGCAAGCGAAATGGGCCAAGTTTATTACAAACGTAATTGAGTCGATGTTTACTTTACAAAATCAAACGCTTTAAAGTTAGAAGTCCCTGCAAGCGCAATCGGTTTTGTTTATTACAAACTTAACTGAGTCGATGTTTATTTGTCAATATCAAAAGTTTAAATGTTTTTAAGCCAGCGGTCCGTGCACGTGAAATCGGTTACGTTTATTACAAACGTGTTTGAATCTATGTTTACTTTTCAAAATCAAACGTTTTTAAGCCAGAAGTCCCTGCAAGCGCATTGTGTACTTGTTTATTACAAACGTGTTTGAGTCGATGCTGTTCGAATTGAAACGACTGTATCGGGCTGAGAAGATGAAAGTTGTATGCTACTTTCTGTAAACCATGACAGTTTGAAATCCCCGTATGGATGGGATTTAGCAGGCTTCAGACAGTTTGAAATCCCCGTATGGATGGGATTTAGCAGGCCTTCAGACAGTTTGAAATCCCCGTATGGATGGGATTTAGCAGGCCTTCAGACAGTTTGAAATCCCCGTATGGATGGATGCGATTTAGCAGGCTTCAGACAGTTTGAAATCCCCGTATGGATGGGATTTAGCAGGCCGTCAGAATTAATAGCTTACTAGATCCCTTACAAAATGTAGTACATGCTAAAACCCAACGAAGACTAAGACATCACTATGGAAAAGTGAATGTGCGTATGACTCAAGTTTCATTTCTTTTAAGCTGTGGAGGGCAACGTTGCAGGGTGTTATCAATGGATCAAATCCTCTCAGAAAAGTATGGTGAAGATTGACGACGATCAAGATAACAGGTGTGTAGTTCTACCAGTCTTGGTAATTAGAACCCGGGCACATAAAATTACATTGAAATTTAAGCGATTATGGTAGCATATTATAAAATAGTATTACCCGAAACAAGGAAAAGAAGTAGATACACTTTTGGAACAAACCAAGATTTATAACGAAAACGTGTGCCGATCTTGTGAAATACATACAAATCCCTAACACAAAGATATCTTTACGTCTATCATCACCAAAATCAGTTTGATGCTATTAAAATTTTAAAGAGCATCTTAGATACTTAGAGCAGTATGAAGACTGGTCTTTACCCAGTCGATGGTTACAATTTAGAAAAGCCATAGATCCTGTACGAGTCTGAAGGATGGCAAGGCAAGGATATGAAACGAGTTATCTGAAAACGAGGGGAAAAAATCCATACACTGTGTTTCGATGCCGCAAGTTCATACACTAAATTACTCTCCTACTACGAGAAAAAAAAAAATTTAGCAAAAAATCGATTAGGACGACATAGTCAGATTCTTTGAAACGTGAATAAAGAGAAACATTGAATCAGTCAAAAGAAGAAAAAATGCCCGATCAAGGTTATTGGTCAAACTCACTGTTTCCATGTGAGGAGCGATAGCGTGTCCATTTTTATGTGGAATTTTAAGATTTTTAACAATCGTCAGTAGGGAATGACGAAAATTAACATCAGTCGTTAACCTATGCTGGATGGAAATCAACAGTCAGACCCTGGACAATTAAAATCTCTTTAATAGATGATGCAACAACAAAATCGCTATGTAGGAGGAAGCAGGAAAAGTAGGCAAAGAAGGAGAAGAGAAATAATACGTTTTAACGCCATTTTCAACCAATATTGACTCTCACCAAGACAAAGCACGTTGAAATTCTTTTGCTTCAGAACGGTATCCCGTCGTTAGCATGCAGGTTAAAAGCGCACCGACAAATGTGCGCCAACAAAAGCGCTCACTGACAAAAGCAGGTAAGGCATAAATTGTAAAAGTTATTATGTCAAAAAAGGACAAATATTCGCTATTTTAAAAAATGTTTAATATTATTAATATGAGTTTCAGCGTATTATTTCTATCACTGTTCAAAATCAAACGTTATATGCATAATCAAGACAAACAAACAAGGCAGAACAATTATAAAAAATAATATGATTTTCATTTTCTTATGTCTATCATTTTTCAAACTGCAACGTTATGTGCGATTCCGCGCAGATATTCGATGAATGGTACCATACCGTATTTTGGATCAGTGATTATAAGATTAGTTTATGCTGCGTGTTTTTGTCGGCGCGCTTTTGACCTGCGCGCTTACGACAGGGTGCCATTCAGAACACTAAGGACCTGACTGATTAGAATAAAGAAAAATTCAAGTTTAAAATCATTGCCTATAATCACATGTGATCCCTGTTTATGATCTTTGAATGAATACATGGGAACATCATCGTTACATCATCCAACACAGTTTATATATGTCCCCAAAAGTAGAATCTCTCTTCGAAAACCGCAAAATATTCGAACCTATTTCATCATTACCTACATACCGCCACCACTCTTTTTTTAAAATGGCGACATGGTGGAATGGTTCCAATCACGTCCGCGTACGCACTAATGATATTTTTCTTTCACCTCAGTATTCCGAAGCGTATAAAGTGGCGAGCTGGCCGGTTTTGTCATTCATTGTTCCACTAGCCAAGATGAATGCGTCACAGTGTGAATAATCATTTGTCCGAGAGCTTGCTCCATTTGGACAGTGTAAGTAGCGTCCTAAACCGGATGGAAAAGCTACGCCTTTTTTCGGGGATAAGATCATTGGTAAAGAATGGTGGCTTTTACTTCAGAATAAGCACAGACCAGGTGAGAGATGTCATGGGAGAGGAGAGAGAAAGGAAAACAAATGGGTTGTAGAAGCATGAAGCTAAAGCAACTGCAATAGTATCATGAACATCATTTCAAACAGAAGTTACGGCAGCAGTGTCCGCAGAAATATCATCAGCAGTCACAGAATTACAATAGGAACCCTTGATCCCAAGAGTGGAGGATTCGGAGAGAGAGGATAATGAGCCTGTTTGCTGCGCCTGACCTGTTAGGTACCAACACTAATGGAGGTGATGTCGTTCAAACAAGCCCTTCCTAGGGCTACCCAAATGTCCTATTCAGGTCCACCCATGTACACAAGAAAAATATACTATTCACTGACTATCAACTTCTCTATGTTTGAGTTTCTCTGTGTATATGTGTTTGTATAAACTTAAGTGTGTATTTTTTGTTATAAAAAGCAGATTCTACCACATTTCATTTGGGTACGTGTGGTGATTTGGTCGAATAATAAAATAGGTGTATGCGTGTATAAAAATCAAATAGACCCTACTCCACTCCCTTTATGTACGTGTTTTGTTATGTGCGACAGTCAGTAAGTGTGTTAGTGGCCCGCACATAGCACATTTCCTCTAATCTGTTTTGTTTGTAAAAATGGGTGCTGGATAGTAAAGTTAGGTGTTAGATTGTAATTATGTGTATCAGTGACCCTCACATAACTCCCCTTACCATTATCCGTTTGTTTCTATGTGTTGATTTTGATTGTTAGGAATGTATGTGACACAGTAATAATAAGTGTTAATCCTCACAACTCTACCTATACTTTAAGCATAACTTACCTATAAGTTTACATATGGATGTACACTTGTGTGTGTGTGTGTGTGTGTGTGTGTGTATTTCTGTTGGTCAGTAAGGAGAAGTATTGGACAGCAAGGATGTATGATGGTCACTAATACAATGTTAGTAACCATTACCTATTCTCTACCTTTCCTCTTATGTTTGTTTTTATGCATATGTGTTTATCATGTTCTATTCCCGTAGAGTCCATTCTAACAACATTTTGAATTCACGGAATAAAAGTTCTATAACGTCTGTACATACACTATGTTCCATTCCCAAAAGGCCAGTAGTGAGATCCTAATGTTATATTTCCATAAGGCTAACAGCGACATCCTTGTTAAATGTCCATACTTGCCCATAGTGATATTCTAATGTTAAATTATCAAAAGTTCTAAAGTGACGTTTTGATAATGTTAAACTCCTTAAGGTCCATAGCGACATGACCTGTGGTGACCCCATATACTATTGCTAATGCGATAACTTGTTTGACGCTTACACTTGATATTTAGATATGACCAGTTCTGAGATCTTTATCTCATTAATAAGCTTCGAAGTCAAGTCAGGTCATCTTATACGTTTAGATGACCTTTAACACATGTTGGAATCTTATATAGTTACACTACCCAATGCAAAAACATATACTAAAGATGCAACCGATATAAGTAACCGTACATATTTTTGGAGAAAGTGTTTGTGCTGAAAGTGAATTGAATGAAACTCTAACCTTGGTCTAGGTGGTCTCTGTAGTAGCATCGCGTTCCTCCGCTTCAGAAGCAGTGCCGGGGTCTGCTGGTTCCTGACAACCTTTTTGGGCACGACGAGGAGATTCTCGCTGATCGCCTTCCGAGATACCTGGATTTTTTGGATGTCGATTTTTGGTTTTTTTAGCAGCCAGCACAACCAGTCTTCGGAAGAAATTTGTCAGCAAACAAGAAACAATACACGCAGAGATGATTTATGGAAACGGTTATAAAATGCATTTCTTCTAAAACGGTGTTTTTCTATTACTATCCATTATTCATAATTATAGACTTCTGCAATGTCATTTTTTAGGAAAAAATGAGTGGATAAAGCTAAATTAAGCTACGAGAATCGGAAACGAAACATTTTTGAAAAGTAGCATAAAGATGATACATCCATCACCAACAACAAAATACCTTTCGTTCATTTTTCAAAAAGGCAACAACACAGCACCCACAATAAATATTGTTTAGTCGTCTGCGCCCTAGATCAGCCACAAATAACATTATTTTCATTTTAGAAACCAATACTCCTAACAACAATGAAGCAAGAGCCACTGCCAAGACGTCTTTTTATTTTCAGAATCCTTCAATTATACAAGAAAACGAAAACTTTGGTGCGTGCGTCACAGCTGAGGATATCACATAATTTTTTAAAATAAAAGTCCAAGACCTAAGCATTAAAAATTCCATCGCTGATATTATAAACCTGAGGACATAAATTATAAAGCACTACCGCTCTCCCGTCTAGAAGTTCGAACGCAGCGCGCTCTGAATAGCGTCGCAGCTGGCTGTGAATAAGATTGCAGCGAGTGGTGAATAACATCTCAGCGAGTGGTGAATAACATCTCAGCGAGCGGTGAATAACATCGTGCTTATATTAAAATACTCCCTAGGTTTTTAACTGCTATGCTAGACTAATAACAAGTATAACAAATATCTAACATTTGCTAATATATATTTGGTGTCAATAAAGAGTAATACTTTTTCTCACACACACACACCAGTACCAACACTTTGTAAACTGTCATATAACGCATAACTTTTAATACATTTTGAATATTAAAATGGACTAATTAATGCTCACATGCTATTATACTGAGGTAAAGACAATTCGCTAAATTAAATCTTAAATAGTATAACGTCTGCAAATGAACAACAGTTCAATGTAGTATCGAGTTTCAAGGTCTTACGACTGTAACTTGTGATTCTATTTATATCATCTCATTGTTGTAATAAGAAACCAGTCAAAAGCATAGTACAGTAGCGAGAAGCACAGTACAGTAGAGAGAAGCACAGTACAGCAGCGAGCACTGATAACTGTAAGCGAACAAGAGAAGAAGCAGACCCTAAAGTTTAAACTCTTTATGTGCGTATCACATTTCAAGATTTTGACGAAATATCAAACACTCAAAATGAACCTGTACAGTCTGTAGACAATTGTGAATTAGATTGCTATTTAAAAAAATATACCGATAACCTATATTCTGCTATGATCTATAAACTGTACAATCAGAATATGGAGCAAACATTTTGTACTTGCAGGGGTATAATATGGATGTTTCTTGGGCCGATCCTCATATTAGGATGGGACAAGCAATAGGCATATAAACCGATTTTAATCAAATTGGTTTTTTTTCTTCATTTGAGGTGGATAATAGCTACGTGCCAACATTCTTCATTTATATATATATATATATATATATATATATATATATATATATATATATATATATATATATATATATATATATATATATATATATATATATATATATATATATATATATATATATATATATATATATATATATATATATATATATATATATATATATATATATATATATATATATATATAACAACCTTGTGTGACGATAATACACGAACAAGTTATTATGTCTATCCTTCAGAAAACCAGAGTGCTTCGACTTAATTCCAGGTTGTGGACAGAAGATGGAAAGACCACGTGACGAAAAATCAGTTGTATCTTTTTTTAAAAAGGATCAAAGAAATTCTATCCGGTATAGTAATACATGGAGATTCTAAAAGATAATGGGCTAGAATAATAATAATAATGATAATAATAATAGTAATAATATGTAATTACTTGAGTATAAATTATCACAAGATAAAAAATGATGACTGGCGGTAATTTCGATAAGACTGCAATGATAAACTTCGATGTCATCATCGAAAGTAGTAAATGGGTATCAGGTATTTTTCTTTTTAAAATTATTAATATTGTATGTTTAGGTGTGGTTTAAATGTACTAATACTGTACGTTTAGGTGTGGTTTAAATGTATCAATACTGTACGTTTAGGTGTGGTTTAAATGTATCAATACTGTCCGTTTAGGTGTGGTTTAAATGTATTAATACTGTAAGTTTAGGTGTGGTTTAAATGTATTAATACTGTAAGTTTAGGTGTGGTTTAAATGTATTAATACTGTAAGTTCAGGTGTGGTTTAAATGTATCAATACCGTACGTTTAGGTGTGGTTTAAATGTATCAATACTGTACGTTTAGATGTGGTTTAAATGTATCAATACTGTACGTTTAGGTGTGGTTTAAATGTATCAATACTGTCCGTTTAGGTGTGGTTTAAATGTATTAATACTGTAAGTTTAGGTGTGGTTTAAATGTATTAATACTGTACGTTTAGGTGTGGTTTAAATGTATTGATACTGTAAGTTTAGGTATGGTTTAAATGTATTAATACTGTAAGTTTAGGTGTGGTTTAACTGTATTATTACTGTACGTTTAGGTGTGTTTTAAATGTATTAATAATGTACGTTTAGGTGTGTTTTAAATGTATTAATACTGTACGTTTTGGTGTGGTTTAAATGTATCAATACTGTACGTTTAGGTGTGGTTTAAATGTATTAATACTGTAAGTTTAGGTGTGGTTTAAATGTATTAATACTGTACGTTTAGGTGTGGTTTAAATGTATTAATACTGTACGTTTAGGTGTGGTTTAAATGAATTAATACTGTAAGTTTAGGTGTGGTTTAAATGTATTAATACTGTACGTTTGGGTGTGGTTTAAATGAATTAATACTGTAAGTTTAGGTGTGGTTTAAATGTATTAATACTGTACGTTTAGGTTTGGTTTAAATGAATTAATACTGTAAGTTTAGGTGTGGTCACAAACAACTACTGGTGTGCTAATACATGAATTTTGTTACTTTTGGAAGTATGATAAAAGTTTTAAACTTTCTGCCTTTACAACGGATGAAGATGATAAAATACTATTCACGGGAATTAAAATAAAAGCAGTTACTGAAAAGAATTAAAACTTCGAAATACACAAAGATTGGTGAATAAACCGGAGCATACGACGAATTTAATTAGATCTAATCGTCACGAGATATACAATACGACGTAAAGCAAATCAAGCATTCGCCATGTTTCTTATGTTCTTGTTTTTCTCTGCCATTCTTGACTGTTTATGTTAAATCGTTACTTTTTGTAATTTAGACAAAGTGTTAGTTTTGGCAGTCAGTTTAGTTTCCAACTTAATCACACTAGCTTAAAAAAATACATCAGCTTGAGTTTCAAAACCCATGAAGTAAAATATAATGTTTGTGACATACCTTATTAATTAATTATTTTTCCCATTTATTTATCTGCAATCGTTATTATGTGAAATATGAAAATATTCCACATTATGCTACTTTTTCTTACATCTGTACTATGATTTTCCAGAAATTCCCATCACACTATGCTCTATATGGTTACAGGTAACTAATTTTTCTATGAGCAACGGAACCAGTCTATGTGTGGTGGCATCTTAAATACCGTATTTAAAAAGAATAAATGTCCCTGATTGACTGAACATAGGTACCAGAAAAATTAACGCATCTTTTTCAAGGAAACTCACTATTGGGTAAACAATTCGTAATAATAGGTTTGAACTTAAAATCATTGTCATTCTATCACTTTCGCTTCACATGTTGTAAACGGGGAAATCTCAGAGGTATTTATAGTGAGCACCCACATGAAAATCAACGAGCCATTCAGAATTTCATTTCATCATTTTAAACGCTTCTTATTGCATAAGTAGTTCACATGGTGTCAATGTGATTTGCAGATCTTACCACAAAAGTATTGAAATATGTTCAGATGCTAACATTACGCAGTGTGGTAATCAAATTACTTGGCTGTGTCCATATATGTTCACTGTATCATCATTATCAATAATGTTTAATGGTCTAAGCATAAAATAAGTTTATATGTGGAGTATATTTGCAACTCGGTTTATTAATGTGCTGTATTAACTTTGTATAAAGCTACGTACCCAATTTAATGTGCTAAAATTAGATGCCGGATGTCGGTAAGGCGTGTAGCTTGTTATTTCTATAAATCTTAAGTCTGCTTTTCATTTGTGTAAAGCTTACTATTTTATTTTAATTTCTAAATCTTATCAATTTTGAACTATATAAAAATGGCTGGTAGACATTCATCCATAAGTCCAGTACAGATTAAGAACCTTACGATTATCTAAATTAAAGGGACACATGCGGTATTCGCAGCAGACTGTGCTCATTTCCAGATAGGAAAGCGGTCGGGCTAAATAAATTATATTATAAGGGGTATATCCTCAGAGCTGATTGCTATTCAGGTTCATTGAATGTCGTTTAAAATTTAATATACGTACCTGAGCTAAGATGCATACAGCCAACAATTTCATTTTATTATGTGCTTGAAACTAAAACAAGACATGTTTGTTGTCTTTGGTTCATTGTTATTGGGGTTTTTTTTAATTATCTTGTTAGGTGATATGGTGTCGGTTTTTGAAAAATGAAAACTAAGGTGATTTGGGGATTACTTATAATCTCTACAATATGTATAGTGGGTGCAGTGGTGATGGGTTTTGAACAAATTATGTTGTCTCGTGGATGGTAGAGTAAAGATTTGTAATGAAAATGTGTTTTGTGTCTGATCTAGGACGCCTCGCCTCCAATGTACACTTGGGAGTGATTTCTGTTCAGCCCCGATTTACCCGCGTAGCATTTGCATGCAATTAACTTTTTGTCAGGTCACAACAACTACATCAGATGACGCCATCCCCATCTTTAATATATTCATGGACATTTTAGGTAAAATAGTTATGACATGTCACAAGGCAAAAATTGCTACATGTCTCAAGGAGAGGCGAATAATGATTTTGTGCCATTTTTCAGAATATTGTTAACAAATGTTAAACATAAACAGTAATAAAACATAATAGGAGGCCTAAATTCGTTAGAGTAGAGTTAAAAGACAATACATTTTTTGTTAGAACAGGGTTAAAAATAAAATGAAATATTTCTTATAACAGTGTTAAAAGACAATAATATATTTGTTAGAACAGGGTTGAAACATAATGCTATATTTTTTTAGAGAAGATTTAAACCTTAAATCAGATTCAAGTTGCTGCACTCTTCTCAGTTTTTCAACAGACTGATTATATTCATTTATAGCAATTTATCTTGTATACAAGGCTAACTATATGGTCAGAAGTCTATAAATTTGCTCAAATGGACCTTGGTCTCGAAAGAGGTGGGTACTATAATTTGGACGTGAGTAGAATGTTTTCAAATTAAACAAGAGTTCAAAATGTTTCTGGTCTATCTCAGCTGACTTGGATAAGAAGAGTGTTACATTAAGGATATAGTTCATAATAAGATTCATCAAGATCGGAATAGCTTTAGAGATACGACCTCTAGCATGGTAGCAGGAGCAGCCAATCAAAAGATTAAAACTTCATCACGTGTGTATGTCGTTCTTCATCGAACACATTCAAGACCTTGAAGATATAATCCGCTTAGTAAGTCTAATTTACAACCTGACCAGTAATGCACCTCTAGAATCATATGAAACTTGATTAAAAACCTGACCAAAAATACAACCTCTAGAATAATAAGCCCTTGATTAAAAACCTGACCAAAAATACAGCCTCTAGAATAATAAGCCCTTGATTAAAAACCTGACCAAAAATACAACCTCTAGAATAATAAGCCAAGCCCTTGATTAAAAACCTGACGAGTAATGCACCTCTAGAATCATATGAAACTTGATTAAAACCTGACCAAAAATACAGCCTCTAGAATGATAAGAAGTTCAGACAGACCGAAACAAGAACACACCATTGCTATGCGTAATTCTCACTAATAATCAAAACAGCCATACATCTCTGTGAAATAAATTTATATATAAACTTTAATCAAAATATGATCAGATATTTGACTTTAGAGTTGTAATAATCTCAACAAATCCGATACAAGATTACATTATTAATATGCAGGGATGCTACTAGTCACCAAATTGATCAAAGGTGATACAAGTCGATATAATTCGTTTGATAAAATTATATAAAACACAACCTCCAGATTTGTCTGATAATAAATCCAACTCGCACTCGAACACATCAAACCTCGAACTCGTCACCTATCATAATACCGTTAGTATGCCTAGATCTCGATCATAATCAGATTTGTCTGAGGTTCTAATAAGGTAAGCTTACATATCAAGTTTGATCTGACTCGGATCAAAATATTGACTCCAAGTGGCTAAAGGCTCAGGTTACAATCTACAGTTTGTATTTTCTCGAGGGGTGAATTTCTAAACAAAAAGTGAATCCCTACAATAACAATAGAACCACGTGTTCGGATCAAAATATGGACTCCAAGTGGCAAAAAGTTCAGGTTACGATCTACAGTTTGTATTTTCTCGAGGGGTGAATTTCTAAACAAAAAGTAAATCCGTACAATAACTATCGGACCACGTGTTATTTAAAGTAAAATTCAAGAACACGCATGTGGGAGTGAAGCGGTTTTATTTAAATATACAGAATATACCATGTGACGATGATATTTAGGTCAGATGGTAAGCACGGGATTGGAATGCAAAACTATGGACTAACGGTGATTGTTTTCACAGGTATTATAAAGCAACAATTTGTATCAAATGTTTGAGATGCAAATGACAAAGATTAACTGTTCAAATGTTCTTAAGAGTTTGTATCCAAACAGGATATTTCAGGTACTTCAATTTGCGTGTGAGCGTTATGTGTGGTAACATTCGTTTGTCGGAACAGTGACAGAAAAAAATACAGAATTTCAGTTATTTTCCACGTATTTAAAGGACTGAGGAATAGGTTTTTACTTGAAATTAAGATTAAACCATAAGCCAGACAGATAAAGAATTATATTATGGATTGGAAGAGACAGAATAAGCCGCCCAATATCGGACAATTTTCACCGGAATAGACTGAACGTTATATAGATGACTTATGAGCAAGGAGTGACATTTTCTGAAGTCTGAGGAGCGAATCAGATGACTATTCACCTCATTAATATGCACAGGTGGCGCTCATCACCGAACTCGATTAAAATCTTAATGATATCAGCAAGCACCACTTTTGATCTGATGACACGTCGCTTCAGCAATACGTATAGTTTTCCCCCGTTATGAAACATATTCAAAATCAAACAGAACTTGGCTACCATACTAAATTTGATCCAAATGTTATCAGAACTAAGGCATCTAGAGTGTTACGAACGCAGCCAATCAGATGCATGAACATTAATATGCCGGGATGGCCTCCATAAGTTAACTAGGTATTAGCATTGATCAAATTTGATCTGAAATGAAGTTTCCGTAGTGTTCGTGAGCTCAGCCCATTATATGCAAGGATGTCTAGCTAATACGCGTATTGCAGGGTCATAATCCATCACAGCCAACTAAAAGCAAGGATGCCTCACTAATACGTGTAGATCTTAGCCATAATCCATCACAGCCAATTAATAGCAAAGATGTCTCACTGATACGCGTACATCTTAGTCATAATCCATCACAGCCAACCACATGTAAGGATGCCTCACTAATACGTGTACATCTTAGCCATAATCCATCACAGCCAACTAAAAGCAAAGATGCCTCACTAATACGTGTAGATCTTAGCCATAATCCATCACAGCCAACTAATAGCAAAGATGTCTCACTAATACGCGAAAGTCTTAGTCATAATCCATCACACCAACTAAAAGCAAGGATGCCTCACTGATACAAGTACTTCTTAGTCATAATTCATCACAGCCAACAATATATAAGGATGCCTTACTAATACGAGTAAATCTTGGCCATAATCCATCATAGTCAATCCGATCAGATATGACGATTCTGGACTGCTTACAAGCAAGTATTTAAACACGGACGACCGACGCAGGACCATACGTGAAGCTCACTTGGTCCATGTTAATGTGAGCTAAAATGCAGAAGAGTCTTTTCTGCAAAATGAAAGGAGCGTACGAGGATATGTTCCGTGATCGGATATAATAATCCGTGAAACGGCATTATGAAAGGTATCGAACCGCTGTCCACAATGAACGTTTCCGAAACAATGCATGTTTAGTATTTGCCTGATTAGGCTTACAAACAACACTTATATCCGATCACTGCCGTCAACTTTATGTAACTTAAAATTGCAGGTAGACCTGACATTACCGTTTCTGACGGCTGGTTGTTGTTTGCGAATATGTAGACTCCCACCGTAATCGCCATGAAGAGAGTCCAAAAGAACATCGATGCCAGGGACGACCTGGGGACCCATGCCTTTGCTTCCTAGATACGAAATGGATAAATACAAAAATAAGATTGGTCCATTATGCTGAAACGACATCATATTCCGTCACATATGCAATGAATCAGATAAATAAAGTAGCGGAAAGGAAAATTACTATATGAACAAAATAAACACAGAAATCGACTGCATTTTACAATTACTCCTTATATGGTGTAATCATGCGAACCACTAATTTGTGCTAGTTCTTGGCATCACCTGAGTGGGAATTTCAACGTGTATTCTTCGGCAACAACTAACCCATCACCTGGATTACTGATCTGCTTACATTTTATGAAATGCGTATGATTATAGAACATTAACATGAAGGCTGCAGTCCGTTTTCCTGCATGAAAATAAAACAAGAACAAAGTAAAGTGTGAATTGTTTTAAATATTTGTTATTGGAATAAAACTTCAAAACTATAGATGGAGACAATTTCCGAAATCCAAACTTTTATATTCTCTGTGAAAATATGAGATTTGACCTTCACCTATTCCGCCGCTACCAGAGATCCGAGATCTGAAAGGTTCGTTGTCATGAATATTGTAATATCTATCATATATGATCACGTTGTTAAATCGGTGTTGAAGAAGACCAGGTTACAAGTAAATACATCGCACCTCCATCCTCCCCAATTATGCCCTAAAATTTCCCCACCTACATGCAATGTCTAGGATCCGAAACATTCGTTGTCGTCTGCTCTTACTTGTAAAACGCCATACTGGATATTAGAGGTACACGGTATTACCGGTATACCTATTGACCGCGGTATTTGTTTTAGGTGAAACGTTCTACGGTACTTTTACACTTTACCGGTACGCCGGTTGTTTCCGTCAGTAAGGAATTACGGAAATTCCCAAGGTACCTTGTTATAGCCAGTAGCGTCACTAGGGTTGGTGTCACCTAGAGGCGGTAACTCATGAAGTGACCCCTATGGACCTCCTTCCGTAACAGACCATACACACTCCTTAGTAATGTCATTTTGGTGTCACCCCCTCTGATGGTTCTCACCCGGTGCGGTCCGTACCCCCCGCACCCCTCTAGTGACACCACTAGTTAGACCATCATGATATTAACAGCGCATTTTCATTATTCATGACGAAATTGTTCAAAAAGGCATCTTTCTCACAAAATGATTTATCTATCACAAATTAATGGTGAATATCACAAACACAATTATATCATGATCCTTTAATAACAAGTTTGACACGTGTCACGTATGCCAACTGGGGGGCCAAATAGGATGTTTTGAAATATATTCGGACCAAATCTAATAATCCATATATGTTGTTATTTGTATCTGTACTTAGCTTTATTCCATGAATGTAGTTTGTAGTTTAAGCTAATGGTCATTTGTAAACAAATGTTTATATAGCTAACTTTCGTCCTTGGTTGTGGGTTGCACTTTAAGATTATATTTGTAAACATGCTGACATGGACTTTTGTCCTTAGAAAGTTCAGGATATGGCTCACATCTTTGTCCTGTTAATGTGTCCATACACGTATAAGGTTCTGATAAACACATTTATTCATTCCTATTTTAATATTAATCTAGTGGAATCATTTTGTTATATTCTTTTATATTATTTCAAGCATTCATTTGGATTATAACGTCCTAAATAACTTTTATTTGGGATCATTGAGGACTCATTCAAAGACATTATGGATTATATCATTGTGATACATCAAGACTATTGGTACATCAACACATTCAAGATTCTTAGAATTCATTCGGAACATTCTATATTTTTTGGACTTGTGACAGAATATTTAGGCTTATTTATTATTTAATTCAAAATACTCTTAAGTTCCTCTAAAGTTTTCACTTTTCAACTTAGAAAACTAAATTATTTGTTTATTTTACTTAACTTGTTGGCTTTGCTAACTCACCATACTCCGTGCAAAGAACAGCAAATTCCAGGGCTCTCCACATCTGCTCCTTCAACAGATCGGTGTGGTCCTGTTTGGAGGACTTCGTTTTATTAGGGATTCTGGAATTGTCACTGTCGTAGAATCCATGGGAGAGATGGCAACTAGGAACGTCTGTTCTCCCCTGAGCACGATTTTCCACGTTGAAAGAGTACATTGGATTGGACACATTGTCTGCAGTCTGGTCTACCGATAAACCCGCCTGTTGCTTTTGCTTTTGTTCGTAAGTCAGGATAGAGGAATTTTCCGTTTCCCGCTGATAGAGAGAGACACGGATATATCACATTGATCGGACTTGTAGAAAACAAACTCGACACAGAGATCTAGTGAAGTCAAGTCATAAAAAAGGGTATCTGAGGAGTTGTTGCGACATTTATTGAATCAAGGTTACTATAAAATAAAATACGCGGCAATGAAGGCCGAACTGAAATAAAATGCAATGACCTGTTAAAGATAAAGATAAGGAAAAGATTGACCGAATATCGGTTATCCTGACATAACATGCAAACCCCCCCCCCCCCTTTAAAATCATTCAGAAAGACTGGCCCATCGAGAAATTGTTTGACACGCTAAAATTAATCCTCCTAAACAAACTTGTACTAGACAACCGAAGATCGAAAAACCGAAAACATCACAGTTTTAGCATACTTGGGCCCTGTGGTTATAAAAGTTACAATTTTTTTTTAGCATATAGAAGGAAAAAACACATTTTCTAACACAGTGATGAGCGAAAATAGCTGAACATACGTGGTATAAAATAAATAAAAAACATGCATAATATAGAAGGTAAATTAGTCCCATCAAATATTAGATTTCCGGTCTTCAGTATATCTACATTAAATGACCAATGTTCTGAGATCTCCTTGGATGACAAAGAAGTTGGATAGAAGTCCATTATTAGAACAATTCTCTTCCCAATCTCCCACACTAACTGCAATTTTCCACAACCGCAAATGTAGCTCCAAAACCAGGAAAGAAAAAGAATCATACTGGATACTCCACCTTAGAATACTGAAGCCAATCGACTTAAAATATAAAAAAATGCTCCAAACCGGCACCACAAGCAAATAAAATAAAATAACATCATTATATCTTTAGAGCCAAAATTTGTCAATTACATAATTAGTTCGTTTTGCTCGTAATTCATTCAGTTACCTTGAAATACTACTTTTAGTAGTTCCTGTTGGAATTATCATTTTCTTCTGGTTAGTGTTAATAAAGAGACAATGAATTATCCAGGATAAAATCTACGGCTACATCACTTTAAATTCTGAACGTCCTCAGGAATTATTCCGGGGGGTGGGGGTATAATCGGGGAGAGCAAAACCAAACTTCAAGGGATATATTTTATACTGCAAGGTTGGCTTCGTTTAATCTGATGGTGAGGGGCATGGGTAGATGAGGCCGGTGTTCTAGAGAGGAAAAGTGTTTCATTTCTCACTCTGTCATGTCCTGGGATTATAAAGAGTTCTCACATTCAGACTCAGTCACAGCTCATGGTTCGTCACTCATCTGATGATAGCTAATAAAAGGTGAAAATTCGGAAAGGAGTCTGATTGAGAATTGTAATATTGGGGCCATGACTATCCGCAAATAATCAGGTATCATACTTGTATTCCTTACTCCTTTACTGTCCGCCACCTTAACTGTCTTTCCTACGTGAACACTTTCACAGAGATTCCTATGGCATGACAATATACGTACCAGTCTGTTAAGAAATGTTTTCCTGTCTGCCTTTATGTAGGATTGCATTGGTTCCCAGAGTGCCTGAAGTCAAAGATAATTGGGAGAGGATGTTTAATTTGGCAATGCATACATATCTCACAAAAACAATTTCAATTCAAACATAAATATTCTGAATTATACCTCTATATAATTAGTTTAGTAAAAGTTAGAATTTGATATGGACGCATGATTTTGTATGAACTATTACGATTCAACGTACACACGGATTGATATAGACACGTGTTTTTGTATGGACGGTTAGAATTCATTGTATACACGATTTGATATCGACGCGTGTTTCCGTATGAGCGATTATGAATAAATTTTTACACGATTTGATAATGGACGCGTTTTTCCGAACGAACGGTTTGGATTCAATGTATAAAAGATTTCATATGGACGTGTATTTTCGTATGAACGGTTTGGATTCAGTGTATACACGATCTATGGAAGTGTATTTTCGTATGAACGGTTTGGATTCAGTGTGTACACGATCTATGGACGTGTATTTTCGTATGAACGGTTTGGATTCAGTGTATACACGATCTATGGACGTGTATTTTCGTAAGAAAGGTTATGAGTCAATATGTACACGATTTGATATGAACGCGTGCTTTCGTATGGACAATTAGGATTCAACATATATAAGATTTATATCACTACCACTAGTTTTCAATTGAACTCCAAAGTCGCTAGATCCCCCTGAGAAAAGACAATTTAGACTGCAGAAAGATCCTTTAAGCACAGAAAATATATTTAGACTTCTTATTATATAAAGAAGTGATTTCAGAACTTTTACTTTTGACACTTATATGAAAATTACTTTCCTTCTCTTTAATTGAAGATGTATGTTCTATTACTTTGTTCTGAAATGTAAATTATAGTCCCAAGTCGACTGCCCTTGTGTGCCCTTATGAAAGATAGTAGGTCCCATTGTCAACTATGATATAGCTCATATAGCCAGTACTAATTTAAAAGTCCCGTTGAAAGTTATGAATATATATATATATATATATATATATATATATATATATATATATATATATATATATATATATATATATATATATATATATATATATATATAAACACTTTATTCAACAGTAAGTCCAGGTTTGTGCGAAATGTTTCTTCTCTGTTTCTAACTTTAACCACAACAAATTTAACAAATAGTACAAAAAACGTAACGAGACAGGAAATGGTTTTTGGTGCATTAGAATATCCATATTACCTGAATGACGATATCGTTGGCCACGTGCATCAGGGAAGTATCATTGTGGTTGGAGAGGTCCCAAAGCAATGACATCTTAAGACTTTCAGAAAATATGTCACTAGCCTCGCCTCCTGACATTAGATAAGTTTTAGCGATTTTATAAAACAATAAGTTTTTTGCTGAGTTTCCAATGACATCACAGCTCGAATCGTCGGCACTCAAATAGTTCCGCACGTCCGTCCAGAACTGTAAGTAATGAAGATCCAGCGCTTGTCCATATTTCTTCAAATACGTTTTAAATGGACCCCCCGACAAAATGTCTGATGCCAGCGACCACATGATCCGGTTGCAGGGGTAAGGATATCCAACTGAAAACATGTTCCTCGTTCCGGTCATAAAGGTAGATACTATGATCGGCGTGCTTGTCTTGTGGGACTGACGGCTAGTCAGGGTTTTCCACATCGCCGATTCTTCCGCGTCGATAAGTTCGTGTCTCCGACAATCGCTGCTTATACTCTCCTCCGAACAGACCAGATCTCTATGCTTCGAAAGTTCCTGCGTTATGTCTGATATGGCATGCGCATGCACATCGTCTACTGGTTCACTAATTTTCTGTTCTGCAGCTTCCTCTGCAGTTTGAGTGGAATTCAAAACTTGGATAGAAGTCAGAGATGCATCAATGTCCGCCTTTAAGAACACAGAAGGGAACATCTGCAGACACCTCAACTTCCTCTCTCGGGCAACACTGACCTCTTCCCCAGGAGGGGGTCGGAACAATAACCGTAACTTTTCCAACGGCACAGTTTTCTGAAGATGGGCGACGTACCTTTTTACCCAGTACATTGTCAGAGCGCACATCATAATATTCTGTAACTTCGTGAAACTTGATTCAGAGTCCAGTACGAAAACTCTATCTTCGAATCCTGTTCTTTCAAGGACATCCAAAAGAAGCTCTTCATCGGGAAGTATTTCGGCATTAATTCTACCTAATATGAAGAAGAAACCACGTCATGACTTTCTATAATTTGTTACACAATCAGTAGCGTTAGGGTCTAAAAAATGTAATTTCCTACCTAGATTTATTTGAAAGTATTCGAGCAAATGTTTTGTGCGCAATATTGTACTCTGCCGGGCGCTATTTATACAATGATAAATGAAGTAACAGTGTCCGATGACCAAAGACATTATGTTACGAAGTTTTCACAAAAACTTTAATTCAAACAAGCTTCAATTTGAATAATTTGAATGACAAGAGTTAAATCTCACCTTCAAATATCTGATTATTCAATTTTAAGCTTGAATTAAATATCATTCTTTCAAAACGATAGAGTGTTAACTTAAATTTAAATCTAGACCCCATTTTCGTTGGGAATATAATGGCCCAATTTGTCAACTTTAAGGCTTCGAAAAGAATAGACTCTGAATTAACAAATTAATGTATATAATATTCGTTATACCTATGAATTCAAGCAATCAGCTTCGAACCAAATTTGCTAGCGCATTATCTGACAGCATACATAGTTCGTGCTATTAACAGCTGGTTGCGAATTACACAGGAATAATTACATATTCGTGATATTAACAGCTGGTTGCGAATTACACAGGAATAATGACATGTTCGTGATATTAAACAAGAATAATGACATATTCGTGATATTTCACAATAATAGTGATTTATTCGTGATATTACACAAAAACGATGACCTAATCGTGAAATTACACTTACTGGTCATATTATACAATAACTTTTACGTATTGGTTATATTACACAAGAATAATGGCATAATCCTAATATTACACAAGAATTATAACTTAGTCGTGATATTACCCAAGAATACTGTCTTTATCATGCTATTACACAAGAGGAATAATGCCATATTCGTGATATTACACAAGAATAATGATGTTTCGTGATATTACACAAGAATAATGACGTTTCGTGACATTACACAAGAATCATGACGTTTCGTGACATTACACAACAATAATGACGTATTCGTGATATTACACGAGAATAATTGACTTATTCGTGATGTCAAACAAGAATAATGACTTCTCAGGGATATTACAGAAGAGTAATGACGTTTCGTGATATTGCACAAGAATAATGACGTTTCGTGACATTACACAAGAATCATGACGTTTCCTGATATTACACGAGAATAATGACTTTTCCTGATATTACACGAAAATAATGATGTTCCGTGATATTACTAGTTTGATACTTAACGAAGTCTGAATGGCACAATACGTCATCTGCATCATTTTGTTAATGTTAAAAATGAGATAGCTATTTATTCTTCAGATTTGGCTGTATCTCTTTTTATTAAGTTGAAGCTTACATGATGAGTGTACTGCAAAGTACGGTTATAACTTAGGTAATGCGCCCATTGTGCGTAGTCCCTCCATCAACATTTCCCATTTTCAACTTTTAACAGACCACTGGACCAATTTTAACTTTTTACTTGAAGCTTGCTGGCCTAACAACCTTTCAGAATCCTACAAAAATTGCAGTCCGCCGTCAAATATAGCCGTTATTACTAACAATAGAAAAAGAAAACCAATTTTTAACGACTTTTTTCGTAAAATCTACTCGATATACTGTGACAACATTTGATAGCAAGAGTTCTTTCATTAAAGCCGTCAAAAACGTATACAAATGATGCCGATCGGCTATTTAATATGGCCTCCATTTCTAAACTTATATATATTTTAGCAACATCTTTCTGAAAATCACTCAGCTGAATTTCACCAAGTGATACTTGATGGAAAGAGTTTTTATATAAAGGTCTTTCATATTCGTACTTGCGATGTTGATCTGTCATCTAATATATCTGCCTCTAGTAAAACAAAAACAAACTAAAAATACAAACAAAACATTCATTCAACTTGTCAAAAACCGCCATGATGAATTTGTTTGGCGGACAACACTCACCCACACACCCACACCCACACCTACACACACACACACAGATATATATATATATATATATATATATATATATATATATATATATATATATATATATATATATATATATAAAATGACTTGTCCGGTTCCAGTCAATAAACTAGTTTGACCAAATCTAACATAAAGCCTTGAAGCATAAAACTGTATTATCCATACAAATGATGCCGTCCTGTTTAGCAGTATGACTGCTGTTGCTATCAGTACAAAACCTTGCCATGAATTCTCATAAACTGCTAAAAACAATAACAGTTCACCAAAAAGCACCCTGGGGTAAATTCGGTGTAGTACCTTGCACAGCACTTGGTGCAGTACTACAATCAAATATGGATTAAGATGCAAAAAATGGATAGTCATTGAAACGATTGTTTTTAAAATAAAATAAATATAATTCGAAATTGACAGAAATTATCCTACTAATCCATATTTCTTGGCCAAACGCTCGTGTATTCAATTATTAGGCAGATGTCAGCCAAGTGAGTGACGTCAGACCCATGTTTCTTGGCCAACTTCTCGTGCAACTAACCATTAGGTAGATGTCAGCCAAGTGAGTGACGTCAGACCTATGTTTCTTGGCCAACTTCTCGTGTAATTAACCATTAGGTAGATGTCAGCCAAGTGAGTGACTTCAGCCCATGTTTCTTGGCCAACTGCTCGTGCAATTAACCATTAGGTTGATGTCAGCCAAGTGAATGACGTCAGACCCATATTTGTGGCCAACTGCTCGTGTAATTAACCATTAGGTAGATGTCAGCCAAGTGAGTGAATTCAGACCCATGTTTCTTCTCAAGCTGATTCCACATTAGTTGTAATTCATGTTTAGTAGGCATATGTGTTGCAACAAATTTACGATCTTTAAAACAACAATATCAAACCACCGTACCTCAAGCAACTGTACTGCTAATCAAAGTAAGCTATTTTATCCACTTATTGTATTAGAAAAAGCAAATAATATTACCTTCTAGGACAAGCTTTAATGACCTTTCTGGTAATAAGTCATTTGACCCATTAGAAATATATTTCGCTTTAATTTGGTTTTTCACGGAAAGTTTTTCTGGATCATGATCCTCAAGACAACGCCATCTGGCGATGTCCCTCCAGCAGCTGAGCACTCTCTCACCACATGTATTTCGGAGAGACTCCCGGAAGAGCATCATCCCTACGACAGAACCGAAGAGATTCTTACACAAATTAGACGTGTTTTCTGTATCCTTAGTTCCATCTGCAAGAACGAACAAAAATCAGATCTGCATAGTTTTTACCTCTCATTCAAGCAATTAAAAACAAAAGCGAATGACTGGGAAATTTGTTTGAGATAATGTTATTAATATCGAATCGATTATAGAGGAAATTGTAACAAATTATAATACGAAGTCCTTACGATTGAGATGTTAGAATCAATTTTGTCGTATAGAATCGTGGAGGAAACTACCAACCTTGAATGGGCGACCGCAAACACTGCACGTGTGACTCTGTGAATGAATTTCAGTGCAAAAAAATTCAAAATCTGTCGCTTTACTAGTTTGCTATCTAGGTCTACCATCCAGTCTTGTGTTTTGACAAACATTTGCTTAGCTTAGTGTCTTCTCTCCTAGTTCTGGAGAGAAGGCATCTTTCAGTGGCATCATAACCACATCCTTTGATTACAGTTGTCAACAATGATCAACGTGGATGAAACGAAAGATGTGTAGATCATAAAAATCATTGTTGAATTTACCAATAATTCGTAAGATTCTAATGAAGTATTGTCTCTCATAGCAGAATTCGTCTTAATGATGAAATTGTATTGACAATGGAGGTCATTTTGTATCTTTCTCTCTGTCTCTCTGTGTCTCTCTCCCTCTCTCTCTGTCTCTCTCTGTCTCTATCTATCTATCTATCTATCTCTGTATATATATATATAATATATATATATATATATATATATATATATATATATATATATATATATATATATATATATAGTCATACGGGAAAAATGTGAACCGTTCGATATATATCTATATACCTGCTTGTGAAAGGAGAGTGGTTAAAAAATAGTTTCTTAACTAAATAATTAGTCTCGCCTTACAAGACCGAAATTTTTCAGAAATTTGTACCTTGGACTTGAAATTGTCTGCTGTTTTAACTTAGACATTTTAGAATCTATAGTTTTCATTTAATGCTGAGTTTTACGATATAGTTTCCAAATCATAGTTGGACATCGAGCTACGATTATTTACATGCAGGAGGAAATAATATACCGCGATTAAGTTTTAGGAATAAGCACCTTCACTTGATAAAAAACAAAATGTTTACATTACTTCATAACATTACTCTTACACAGACCTACTATCGCGCCAATTAAAATCGTGCTACCTCATTCAATTGGTATGACAAATTACTTAAATTACTTAAACCTGACTGATTTCACCGAATGATCACTAACGCATGTACCTCCATCCCCGTGTTTCACTACTTAACATTATGTGCAGTACTTAACAGACTTGTTTTTAATGTGTAAGAAAATAGATATTAATCCAACTTCCATATATCATTCTTAAGGACGGTAATGTTGCCATTTTTACAGTCGATATCAGTGTCAAAGTATAATGGCATGAATTAATTATACCAGAAATGGTCAAGATAATTTGTAAGACTAAAACTTTGAAGTTATTAACTATGTATTTGTCAACACAATGAGATAATAATAGTAATAATAATAATAATAATAATAATGAGGACTTTGTTTGGCGCCTAATCTTTAGAAGCTCTAAGCGCTTTACAACATTAGACAACACCTATAAGATAAAAAAAAAACATATAATAATATTATTACAAAAACAAACACCATGAAATTAGAAAAAAAAAACATTAAAAAAAATAAAAAACATGCTGAGAATATTTCAGGTAGGAAACATTATTAGGTCTTTCAGTTTGTTCTTGCAGTCGAAATAAGTGAGTTTTGAGAGCCCTCTTGAATGTGATCACTGTGTCTTTGTGTCTAAGTTCAGTGGGCAATTCATTCCACGTTGCTGGGCCCTGGTATGCAAAAGAACGCTGTCCATATGACTTTGTTTTCATAGTGGGAATAATGAGTATACGATTGTCAGAAGAGGAGCGTAAGTATCTTGCTGGTGTGTACACATGGGTGAGATCGGATAGGTATGTTGGACTAGAGTCAGACAGTGAAATGTAGCACAGAGAACAAATTTTGTGCTTGATTCTGGATCGAATGGATAGCCAGTGTAGGGTACAGAGCAGCGGGGAGGTGTGCTCTGATCGTGGTACTCTAAGTATGATCCGAGCAGCTGTGTTTTGAACTTTTTGAAGTTTCTGGAGTAGATATTGAGATGAACCAGACAGAATTGAGTTACAATAGTCCAGTCTTGAAAGTACTAATGAACACACAAGTGTTTTAGTGGCATCAACTGAAAGATATTTGCGAACTGAGCTGATGCGTCTCAGCTCAAGAGATGCAGCCTTGCATATGTTTATGACATGTTGGTGCAATGTGAGAGTACTGTCCAGAGTAACACCTAGGTTTCGTACTGATTGTGTGAATTTAATGTTGGCGTTGCTGATATTTATTGTTTGAGGTAAAGGATGTGAATGAGAAAGTATTTGTGTTGTGATCAGAATGGCCCCAGTTTTATCATCATTCATCTGCAGCTTGTTACATGCCATCCATGATTTCACATCAGAAATGCACCTCTCTACATCTTGGATGGTAGCATCAACTTCAGTTGTATATTTGGGTGTCATCAGCGTACAATTGGTAAGGTACTGGATGATGATCTATGACACTTGAGAGCGACTGAGTGTATATAATGAAGAGAACAGGTCCAAGAACAGACCCCTGTGGAACACCACAACATAGATCAACTGGGCTGGAGTGTATTCCATTTGCAGATACAATTTGTGTCCTGTTGACCAAGTAGGACTTGAACCACAGTAAGGCTGTATCATGAATGCCAAATACATGCTGGAGACGATGAAGTAATATATCATGGTCTATTGTGTCAAATGTTGCAGACGAATCAAGGAGGGTGAGGACTGTAATGTTTCCGCATTCCAACGCAGAGAGAATGTCATTAACTACTTTTAGAAGAGTAGTTTCAGTATTGTGGTAAGGGCGATATGCAGATTGTACATTGCTAAAAAGACTGTTTGAATTTAGATGAGATACAAGCTGGGATAGAACAACTTTTTCTAAGATTTTTGATATGAATGGGAGATTAGAAACTGGGCGGTAGTTCTTTAAATCGTTATGGTCTAGTGTTGGTTTCTTCAGCAGAGGCTTTACAATGGCAGTTTTGAAAAATGATGGGAATTCCCCGGATGAGAGAGAGGTATTAATAACATCAGTTAGTGAAGGCAATACTGGATCTAAGCACTCAAGCAGCAGTGATGTTGGAATTGGATCAAGTTCACATGACTTTGGTGCACTCTTCATCAGGATTGTACGTACGAAATCCATAGAGACAGGTTCAAATGCTGCTAATGGTTGCCGCTCAAATTCTGTATCCCAACTGTATGGTGACGACGAGTCAATTGAAATTCTGGTGCCAAGCTTATCTCAAATGGTTTGTACTTTGTAAGATCATATGTGTTGAGTATTATTCATAATTTAAGCTTGGAATTTCTAAATCGAGAACTATATTTTGTAGCCTTTTATTATTATCAAATAAACAAGAGTTTTGTTTTATAGCTGCGATACAATTTCAGCTTTTTAATCAGAGTTTAAAAAGATTATAAGTGTTTAATTATCTGAGAAGAAGCCAAATATTCAAAGGTATGAATGCAATATTGTATCAAAATTTTGCAGCGCCATGAAAGCTTTTATACCGATAAATGACGTCACACAGAAAAAAGTGAAATTGAGAAAATAGAATAGAATTATAATCATATACCAATATGTGATTTCCAATATACGGTAGGTGTGTATGGAATAGAGAGGAAGACTTTGATAATCTTTTAACAAAAATGTTGAGGAACCTGAGAAAATCTGATGAGTCAGCTATTGTAAAATTAAATGTACAAATTAAACCAAATTATATTAGACAAATGCCTTCAATGACACCTGTTTAAAATGAATACCAGCTTATAACGGATAAATAGATCATGGATTAGATATGCAAGCAGAATGATATAAATACAGATTGCTTGTTTTAACTTAAAGAAAATGTTTCTTATATTCCTGCTATTTTTCCACAGAAACAAATGCAAACATTATTTACCATATTTTCTCGCAGTGCATCAAAAACACATGCATAATAAATACATATATACTGAATTATTTCCAGTTAAATAATTTAAAGAAAACACTGCAATACTTTAAATTCAAATACCAAATACAGCTTATAATTTTACGACCTTGAAGAATCTATGTTAATAACTCCCGAAAGATCTCCAGAAACCATCGAATTACATTACAATATGATAAATATTGTCATTTGTTTAAACGGTGTATTGCGAAAATAGTGGATATTTAAAACTTCCCATCAGACTGTATACACTCATTGGATTACAGAGATGGAACTATTTTGAATGTTAACAAACAACACGGTGGGCCTAATTGCTATATCGAAGGAAGATACCAAGACCATCGAATAAAAACATTTGTCATACTTGATAAACAGACATGAAAAAGGAAATATTTTCTTTTAAAAAAATCCTGAACATTTTTGACACACCAAACCAATATCAGTGCAGAACGAATTATGCTTCCATGTAGCTACGTTAATAGATGTAATGCCTGAAGAAGGCTGCGTAACAACTTCCATATAGATACGTTAATAGATGCAATGCCTGAAGAAGGCTGCGTTACAAATTTAAACCTCCCATGACAATTAAAAGTTCCAGATGTTACATAATATGATTTGGAAAGTATATTTTATCACTAACTCAAACTTTTAATCGTTTCGAGACAATAAGCGCAAAACAAAAATGCAAATCAGCAAAATGAAATATCAAGAACAATCAAAGCAGTCAACCACATTCCATCACTGTATTGATTTATGCTGCTTTTTCATTATTGCATTTATAAGAAACAAATGATCTCGTTTGCCTTAAAATTTAATTGAATCATTATTATGGAAATTATAATGGCAGTTATTAATCAATAATTGGACGTTTTACAACTAAAATTAAAATAATGATCACTTCAAAATAATATTTACGTGATTCATTTACACTACAGAGATTGTTTTCTTTTTCAAGTTAATTGTCTAAACTGAACATTTGCCTTGATTCCCATTTAAATTCAATCTCAATTTTTCCTTTAATGTACAAATTCAACCATGATATATTAATAGCAGATGACTTCTCTTTTGGCTCAGTTATTCGGACGAGTCTGTATTCAGAAAATTGTGACGGCACATATATAAGTCCATAAATATGATAGGTAGAGTTCATTGAAGACCTTCCACGCAAGAATAAACTAAAAAAAATGAATAACGAAACTAACAATGTCATTAGGACACAATATTTGGTTTATGCATACGTATATAACTTCAGCACGGATGTCACGAAATTGTGTGCACTTAATTCTTTGCTCGCACTCTTGTACGGTAAGAAATAGAGACTGAAGTTAATATATGATGGCACGTAAGCAAAACTTTTCAGTAACATGTTTCAGAACAATTTAGTCTTTTCAGTGTTTGAAAACGTGAAATCATGCCTGGAGATCATACAGCTGTCCCAGCAAAAAATTTAGAAGATTTGCACTTGATTTAAGATTATTTACAAATCTAGTGGAGATAATTGCAAGAAAACGTGGAAGGTGAATTTACTTATTTCCTGATTAATAGAAGCTACAGAATTGATAAAATGTCTACATCTGCACCGTAAAAATATAAATTATTAGCAAAATAATTTTCATATGTTTTGTACTCCTATATTTTCATATGTGAAAAATATATCCTTATATTTTCACATGTGAAACTTTAAGGTTTCCCACGATTGCATGCGACGCTTGATTGTGTATGCCTACAAAAGTTGTACCTACATCAATAAAAATGAGTACTTTGTGAGTTACAACAAACAAAAGAATCTTCCCTACATTTCAGACATGGAAATTAATATTTGATAAAGAAATCTGACCAGATGTCGTACGTGTCTCTCTGAAACTATTTCCCCTACTTCCTAGACAACAACGACAAACCCGTTGTGAAGCAATGTTAATTTGACTTGAATTGTTTTCAAATAGGGTCAAATAGTTTTAAAATGATAAAATTGTAATTTACTGCCACAGATTAGTTCAACCCAGTTTTACCACTTTCTTAAGTCACGTAAACGTATATAATCAGGCTAAAAAGTGAAGTGAAGAGGGTGGGAGTGAGCGTGTTGTGTCGAAGAGTGAGTTTAATCTTCAAAAATTAGATTGCGGAGCTAGCTTAGTATATGAGTGATTTATAGTTGATATTTTCGGTAACCACTGGTACATGATTGTATAAAATAATTATTTTTTTAAATTCATAACCGTAACTTATAAAGAATATCTTAGTTAATTTTGACTACGTGACCTGAATCTGTTAAAGGTATTGTATTGCATAGGAGCTATCAATATATACTTGCATATGTGTTGATAATTCATTAATAATAGTCTTAATAATCTTGATAATACGACTTAAATGGAGCTTATGGCTTAATTTCTCATTGGCTGATGGGATATCGACGTCTCTAGAATAATTCTGTAACTTCCCATTGGTTGGGCTAGGTCACATGAATATGCCAATTCGACGCAAAACGAGTAGTGTATTCTGTCAAGAGTAGTCTATTGCGAAATACAGCCGCCATAGACGGTGTATATAAAGAGAGAACTATTCACTCAGCTTCATTCCCATTTTTTAGTCATTCACATTCCTTGTGTCCTTGTTTTAAGTATGCATACGTCTTTTATGTTGTACTTTGATATTATTCGAGAGGAAAAATACCATTTGTTTAGAATATTCAGTGGCAAAATAACGTGCTCGTTATTTGGACCATAAATTTATTCTGGAACTGTTATAACTTATTCGAAGGAATTCAGTAGAACGCCATCTTGACAACATCAGGTTCCCGGAAGACCAGCACATTTTCGGTTTTGAAATTTGTAAGGATCTTTTCCTTCATTTAAGACCCTCATAGACCTTTTCAAGGATAAGTTTGGATTCACATCATAATACTTAAGTTCTTCTCATAATTTCAATTATGACTTTGATAATTAAATCCTTTTTTAGGTTGTATAGAACATGTTGGTTTTGCTTCTTTCCGTTACTTAGCTTGGGACCATAGAGTCGTAACATATCATAAAAAGAAACTGTTTCCTACGTTAATACCGGATATATTTGATATTGTGGTACCGGAATATTTCATCTCGTGGCTTTGCCGTTCGTTGAAAATATCATGTTTTTAGTACGACATGATGATTTATATTAACTTAGGAAAAGAAAATCTCCTCTATGTACCAAGCTGAAACAGCAGTTTAATATTGCATGATAAATGGTATCGATACTGTTGTTTGTTTGTTTTCTTAATTTATCGCCTTTGTGGTCGTGTCCTCTTTTTTTTTTTTTTCTTTTTTTTTTTTTTTTTGATGTTGTTATTTAGTCAGCATATGTCCACATGAAGTCAATGTTATTTATTAGCCCAAAAAGTTAAGATAATTAGCAATGTAAATTTGATTCTGTTTATTTTTATAGGATATTAAATATTTTCCGGTAACATTTCATGTGCTAGCAAGTAATCGATTGTGAACTAAATGAAATTAGAATAATTAGTTTTGCCGTTTTTTTCCAATATCCCTGCTTGATGGTAGACCCATTAGCATGTTAAACTTCATTTAAAAGCACTTGATAGGCAGCGTAATGCTCAGCAGCTGCGCTAATGACGATTCCCTTAAATCAATCAGGTTTCATGATTCTCCAGTGCTACAATTATATCACTTTGTCGTCTCAATTCATTGAAATAGGAAGACTTCAATTAGTAAGTTAATGTAGTAATCTCATGCGTTGCATGAGTTTTGTAGACATGAAGTTATCAAGAAAAATGAGGTGAAGCTGTAAATAACATTTTTAAGTACTTATGCGTGCAATCAGCAGAAACGTTCTACGAAAATGTTTTGGACCTTTCACCAAATAGCGATTATATATATATATATATATATATATATATATATATATATATATATATATATATATATATATATATATATATATATATATATATATATCCACCGGATATGGTGTTGGCAAGTGTTTTGTCGTTACCATTTTCCTTGTTAGGCACTTTACATCCAGGATTATACTGATGTGCGATTATACTCAACAAATACATATATGCAAGAAATTTCAGGATAAGCTGTTTTATATGTAACTTTATTTGTTTATGGTGAAAACTTTACTTTATTTGTTTATGGTGAAAACTTAACATCCGATCTTTAAATGCACGATAACATTAGGTATAAATATAAGTTATTCTTCGTATAGAGTAACATAACTATCGCTTTGTTGTGTGAATGTGTCAGGATTAGTTTACATGAAAACAAACCTTTCTCGGGAATGCCCTGAATGCATATATTAGCGGTTTTCAGTTCAGAGGTCATAAGAAACTCGAAATATAACGACGTCTTCTTGAAAAACTCAAATCTTCTGTTGTACAACCAACACAGAACCTTATGCTGATCTGTAAATATCTGTAAGATAAATCAGATTTCTTTAAGTCAGACTGGTTCAACCTTTTTAACTCATTTATTTTAAAGTCAGACTGGTTTAAACTTGTTTGACAGCGATTGTGCATTCCATCCAGTTTTAAACTTATGAATTTCATCCACAGTTTGAGCAGTTTGTATCATGTATACTCGTGTCGTGTGGTATAATTACTATAAAGGCCATACATTCTAAAATTACAAACAAGAACAAAACAGTGATTGTTTGTTTTAATTTAGCTGTTCCTTTTCATATGGCAACATTGAGACAAATGACAAAATACTATCGATGGTCATATTTTGAATTAACCTTTATCAAATTACGGTCGCAGACTTTTCGATGAAATACAGAAAATTGTCATTTTATGTAACACACACACACACACACATACGCACACACGCACGCATGCACACACTTCTCGAAACAGAAACCTTTTTAAAAACTGTTTTGAATCCCTTCCTGAACAAATAGTAATAAAATGAATGACTCGCCTAAATCAATACATGTTCTTAAAATAGGTTTCACGCATTGCTTAGTAATGCTTAGGTCCCACTCCACAGACTGTATTTTGCATCAGGTTAAATTTCTTTACAAACGTAAGTCCAAACCTTCTTTCCTATGGGATCATATGTTACTTAAAGACGAGTACTGTAATGTTTTGTTGGAGTGAGTAAGTTATATTTTACGAATACTTTTTCTGTGGTTATCTTGCTCAAGGGGTTTACCGCATGATTCGAATGCGAAATTATGCGTTCAGAATGAACACTAAGTCGTAGGAAGAAAAAAGTTGTGCCAACATTTTAGTATAAATTTTAACAGTTTAGTTTCTCTGATTTTATTCGAATTTCGTGTACAAAATGGCAAATTAACATACTTACACCTCATACGAGTGTAAATGTATGAGAAGTCGTTTGTTACCACATGATCATGGCAAAAATACCAATTATTTTCAAATATTTTTTGCTTCTTTTTCACAGGCTTTATTTCAACTGGTATAGAAGAAATTAGCTACACTAAAAATATTATTTTTATTTCAGACCGTATGAGATATCGAAATGCCCGTTTTGATCGTTTTCACTGCCAAGATTTACCTCAAGACAACATACGCATCATAAAGTGAAATGTTTTGGACCATGAAGATGTCTGTATGATCAACTCGAGTAAAGTAAGAAAATATGTGAACTTACAAAATAAATAAACAACTAAACAAATAAATAAAATTGACAATTTACTTACCACGTTTTCCTGCAGTATTGGAGGTTCGAACTCAAACGTTTTCTCTATGAAGTTGTAGTATACATGCTGACCGAATATCTTTCACATAAGAAGAAAAAACACATTTGTTGGTATACAAAATAATTTTAAATACATATGGAAAAAACCCACAAAATCTTTCCATTTATTGGTATACAAAAAACAATTTTAAATACATATGAAGAAAAACACAATAACTTTTCATTTATTGGTATACAAAATAATTTTAAATGCATATGGAAAAACACAATAACTTTTCATTTATTGGTATACAAAATAATTTTAAATACACTCCATTCGCAGCTGGATGATTACACTGGTCAACAGTGAAATCATTACTGACTTGAAAAGGCCCTAATCTGTAGTATTTTGGTGTGCCGAACACGAATATAACCGTGAAAAATTTGTATTGGCTCTCGTTTTGAAGATATTCATATACCTCATTTTCTGTGTTTCACTGTGTAAATTTCTCCAGTAGGACTGCAGCAACATCCGGAATAATGATGTAACATTGCATAATACCATCATGCTCACATCATCCACAGTTGATTGCATCATTTTCTGATGCAATGCAATACTAATGCCATGCGGCTGCTGAAGTAAGTTGACGTCAGCAGTGTACTATACATGTGTAGGCCTATTATACTAATGCCAGGCGGCTGCTGAAGCTGACGTAAGCAGTGTACTATATAAAGCCCAATCAGATAGGTTCAGCATTTAAAATATTTTAGACGTTGTGCGAGACAGTTCAAGCTACTGTTACATAAAACTTATTATTTTATCCATTTACGTACAATAAAGAACAGTAATGCCTCGAAAGTGTGTTAATACCGCGGACAATTTTTGCTATATTTGTGGGGAAGTGACATTTGCCAACCAGAAGAAAAGTATCAATTCTCAAGTGAAGAAGGCATATCATCTTTACTTCGGATGCAAGGTTGGTGACCAAGACAAGCCTTGGGCTCCGCATATATGCTGTGCTACATGTACAACACAGCTTTCACAGTGGTTGAATTGCAAAAGGTCATCAATGCCGTTTGCAGTCCCAATGGTGTGGAGAGAGCCAAGCAACCACCTAAATGACTGTTACTTCTGCTTGGTTCCTCCTCTTTCCGGCGGAATAACGAAGCGAAAGAAGTCTAGAATAGTCTACCCAAACATTCCGTCTGCATTTAGACCAGTTCCACATGGTGAGGGACTTCCTATTCCAGAACCTCCAGCAGAATATTCTCTTGATTCATCTGACGAAGACAAAGGTGAGTCGACCTGTTCTTCTCCTGGTCCATCAGCATGCAGTGATCCAGATTTTCACTGTGGTGCATCATCAACCCCACACAGAATAACACAGGAAGAACTAAATGACCTGATTCGTGATTTGGACTTATCAAAGAACAAGGCAGAATTGCTAGGATCAAGACTCCAACAATGGAATCTTCTAGAAGAAGATGTCACAATTACTGCATATCGAAAGCGCCACCAGCAATTGGAGCCTTTCTTCAGAAAGGAAAGTAATCTGATATTCTGTTCCGATATTGAGGGCCTCATGAATGCTTTAAAAATCACTCATGACCCACAAGAATGGAGACTATTTGTGAACTCTTCGAAACTGAGTCTCAAGGCTGTGCTTTTGCACAATGGAAACATTCTTCCATCTATTCCAGTAGCGTATGCTGTCCACATGAAAGAGACATACGATAACTTAAGGCAGCTACTGAATTCCATTGAGTATAACAAGTACAGCTGGCACCTCTGTGGTGATTTGAAGGTAGTTGCCCTTTTAATGGGACTGCAGCAAGGATATACAAAATACATGTGTTTCTTATGCGAGTGGGATAGCCGAGCAAGGGAAATGCACTACATGAGGAAGGAATGGACTCACAGGCAGAATGTAGCCATTGGAGAGAAGAATATCCAACACCCAGCTCTGGTTGAGGCTCAGAAAATCTTGCTACCACCCCTTCACATCAAACTAGGTTTGATGAAGAACTTCGTGAAAGCCATTGACCGGACTTTGCCAGCATTCCGATACCTGCATGAAAAATTCCCTCGACTCAGCGAAGCAAAGATTAAAGAGGGAGTTTTTGTGGGTCCTCAGATTCGAGAGCTTTTCAAAGATGACCGGTTCAACAACTTGCTGGAAGGTGACGCGAAACAAGCATGGAATGCTTTTCGCCTAGTTTCTACAAACTTCCTCGGAAATGTTAGGGCAGAAAACTATAAGGAACTAGTAGAAGACATGTTGATGAAGTATAAGAAACTTGGCTGCAATATGTCTCTAAAGATTCACTTCCTTCATTCCCATTTGGATTTCTTTCCTAGCAACTGTGGTATTGTTAGTGATGAACACGGCGAACGTTTTCATCAAGATATCGCAACAATGGAACAAAGATACCAGGGAAAATGGTCCACTACAATGCTGGCTGACTACTGCTGGACACTCCTCAGAGATGCTCCCGAACAGCTGTACAAGAGACAGGCGAAGAAATCTAAGATGTAGTCAATGACTTGATTTTTTATAGGTAGGCTATTACAGTTGACCTTTTACTATTGGAATGCATTTCGTTATGTAAACATTAATTTCTTGCAGATTACAAAAAACTAGAGCCAATTTTGCAATTTGACTGTCATATTCGTGTTCAGCACATAAAAATTGATAAGAATTGACTAATTTTATTTCAGTAACATGACTTTTGTAAAAATTTGTTGTCCAGTGTTATTATTGGATAACAATATCCTGTAGGTATACATATCTCATGTACAACAGACTAGTGTTGCTAACAATATCCTGTAGGTATACATATCTCATGTACAACAGATTAGTGTTGCTCACAATATCCTTTAGGTATACATATCTCCAGCACAAAAGAATAGCGTTGGTTAACAATATCCTGAGGGTATTCATATCTCTTGTTCAAAAGATTAGTATTGGTTAACAATATCCTGCAAGAATACATATATCGTGTACAAAAGATTGTACATTACAGTACAATTACAGTGCTATTTAGACCAATAGCATCACATTAGGTGAAGTTTAATTGAAGGCATAATTATAGATCAATAGATGTAGAGGGCATATAAAAGCAGAAACTTAAGGGAGCACCCTAAGGTTGAATGGAAGAAGTTGAATGTAATAATTAATAAAAAAATGGAAACATGAAGAGCAAGCCACGCTTTTATGTTTTATGTATCACCAGACAACATTTTATTTCTGCTCAGACCAATCCTTCTGAAATATTATATAATCGTAATGATTGTATTCTATTCATTTTTTAACTAGATTCTGTCAGACACAACCTAGCTCAACACTTGGCTCAAATTTTTTCTTCATTTTCCAAACATATATTTAATTTACATCATCAAGCAGAGAAACTCAGCTCAAACATAAATAGGATTACCGAGACAGATTTCAAGAAGAACTATCTTTGCTGTTACAAATATATAATATATGAAAATGTTTGCTAGCACACTGTAATTAGAATTTAAAGCTGCATTAATTTAAATAACGCTCTCTTTCTCACTCATTCATTTTCCTTACCGGCAGACTTAGAAAGACATTGAAGTAATCCACGAATGTTCTATTTTCCAAAAGAAGGGAAAACTTGCTAAGTTGTACAAATGATGGTTCTTTATCAGGAGAGAAAACGGATGTCAGCGGGAATGGTGGCGTTGGCGTTGATGGCCGTGGCGATTTGTCTTTTGCTTTTCCTGGTGTAACGATAGATGCCTTCATTACTGCAGAGACAGAATCCGTGGGTGGCCGTTTTACTTTTCTCGGTTTTGCAGCAATTTTTTTACGTTTTGTCGGAGAACTTTTATCAGAGTAATTTTGCTTCGGGGCTGGGACAACTGGTGAGGAAGGTTCTGATGGACTCTCTAGTTCTGCATTTTCGACCTTGGACTTCGACTCACTAGAACCTATTGGAGCCTCTTCTCCGGGTTCATCGGTAGCACCTTCTGATTGTGACTTCATTATTTCTAATAGTAAAGTAAACGTAAAAGAAAGTCGAGATAAATTGCATCTTGATTTAGGTTTGCTATACTGTGGTCAATCTTGGACTTAGATTTGCTACCTTCCATGCTAGCCGAAATATTTCTGAATAAACATACAAAAAAGCGGACAAAATCATCAACAAATCTTTATTTTTTTTTGACCAATTGTCTAAATTTTCTGTTCGTGCAGCTGGAATAATCATCAATAAAACCAAAATGCAATTTGGAATCAGTACAGTAGACAAGAGTATGAGAACAGGCCTTAATATTACAAAAGAAATCTAACACTCAAACCCAGGATCAACTCGAAATTCTCACGTCTGATTAGTCAATGAGTTAACTTTGAATAGCCAGTCAGATTTACGGATTTGAGTTGTGTTTGAGCTTGTGCGTGAGCGTGAGAATTGTTTATTAAAAGTTAAAGCAATTTGCAACAACGATTACTACCAATATCTAAGCTCTTTGAAATAAGACAGAGATGAATAAAAGGTGACATGAAACAAAATGAGACTGGAATAAGAGTCATACTTTTGGGACAACCAAATTACTGCGAAGATCGTTGGAAGAAGGAACTAACATTCAAAATCATATTTAAAGTTTCAATACCATTGCAATTTATTATGTACGTATCAAATCAAACAGAAAATCCTTACAATTGTTATGTAAGCATAAATTCAAAAAGAGAATCATTAAATTATTACGCAAGTATCAAATCAAACAGATAATACCTAAATTTATTATGTTATCATCAATATAAATACTTAGATCATCCCCAAATCTAATATGTACGTCTCAATTTCAAAACTTTCATAATCTACAAACGTAATTTGCAAGCATCAAATTAAACACTCAGATAATTCACAAATTTATTGGATTATTGCATTTGACAATAAGATCTGTTTTGTCCTAGGACTAATTCGTTGTCACCTGAGTAGATTTATGGTGGGAGGCACAACTGGTTTAATGAAAGTATGTGTAAGACTGTAATAATAATAATAATAATATGGTATAGCAGCCAAACACACAGCTACTCCGTTAACTATGGAGTTTTCATGAACAAACCATTTGTCTTAAACAAAATTAGCAATTTCATCAAATCTTCAGTCACAAAGAATTACCGCAGAATTAACCAAATTCAGATGATTAACGAAAGGTTACCACACCATAAAGTTGAAACAAGTGCACTTTTCATAGCGTGTGGCCATATATATTTTAACGACCATGTTTTACATAAATCCATTAACAATTGTTATTTAGTTACTGGAATAATTAGAACGATTAGATGTAGTAAAACTTATAGTGGCTGGCGGATGAAGTAAAAAAAAAAAACGAAGTACCATTTATTAGAGATGTAGAGATTGCGTAAAACAATAAAGTCGTTCGGTACAGAACTGCATGTAAGTGTGGAAAAAGAGTAAATAAATTATCCAAGTATTTACCAAAGAAAAGATTACTTACAATTATAACCGTTCATGTTAAATAACTGACTTCTGATTGTGTTAGGCACATACAAACTTAAATATAAATGTGGAACATAAACTATTGAGTATTGCCAAAACATTCTACGCCAGGCAAAGAAGAGCTAATAGACAGATTAATTGTTTCTTCTAGACAATAATAGCCTGACGACAGACGATGGTATAACTAGACTGAATCAACGTATCACGTCATTAGTATTATGCATTTTGTGTGCACAAAACTGAACAGATGTTATTCGGTCACTGGTGACGGCATTAGACAGTCATAACAAAAGTCATATTACCTTTAGCAGTGTTGTGTGAGGGAATGTTTCCTTTTTTGTGTTATTTAAATATCGACGAAATTGAATAAGTCCTATTTGGAATAAGAATGTATCGAAGTCATAATGGATTAATTTATCCTGAAGCAATGCCTGAAATTGAATAGCATACACTGGATTGAACATGGCTATTGCAGTTGGAACATATGAAGAGATATCACACACTGGAGTGAATATGCCTATCTCAGACAGAACATAAGAACAGATAGCATATACTAGACTGATCATGGCTATTGCAAATGGAACACATGAAGAGTTACAAGGTAAAAACATGACTGAAGAGAGTTCGAGAAAACGAGAAGATAAATGAGTCAAAACGACAGATGAATTAGTTTTAAAATGCCAGAGCTGCAAAAGTCATTTCAGATGGACAATTTGGACATTTTAAAAATGAACTGAAAGATGACTATGTGACATCAAAGTGAACTTCATATTTCACCAAAAATTTTTAATTAAATCTAGGTCAAATTTATTCGAGTTAAGTGCTATTTTGAAAACGTTTAAACATTTAGATTTTAATCAGACAACAGAAGCCAACATGGAAATAAAATATTTTTAAAAAGACAATTGACAATTAAAGTGTGAGATGATTCCTTAATTAATTAATTAATTAATTAATCTGTTCATTTAGCGATACATGTTATACTAGTCATGCAGGATTTGTTGCAGTAGAATGACAATGCTCTATTTAGTTCCATTTGTGTAATTTTTGGACGACACCTTGTTTCTTCATTACAAGCACCATCGTTTCTCCTGGCGCTCCGAGAAACAGGCTACCTGAGTGACACCTGAGACGGTGGGGGCCATGGCAGGGTTGTTTGTTTATGCAGCCATGGCGGCCGCATTTTCCCAGAGGATAGTGTTGGCTGCTTCTTCCACCCTCCCTTGCAGGTTACCTCGTCCCACCCAAAGACGTGCCAGCGAAGTAGATAATAATGCCACTATTAAATGCTACTCTCTGCTGGAAGGAAACATGGAGAAATGCATAATGGGTATGTTTAACGGTGTGGAATAACCACGCCATTACTGAAGTGTTGCAAAAGCATGGTCGCCAAACACCACTCGCTGAATCTTGTGTGGATATCCCGTGCAGAGAAAGCTTGTTCACACAGAAGAAAAATAAATCAGAACAAGATTCGCGAAAGCAGCAAATAATTGTCACCTCGGTTGAAGAGGTCAATGAGCTCAACACATCGTTTACGGAGAAGGAAGAGGTGGCAAACCAGGTGCCTGACTCACGCTCGGTAATGAGTTATATGTCCATTAGCAACGGCAGAGTTGCGATCACATAATCAGTACTGAGCTTTGCCGGTATTGTGCCGGTAACCTGGACTCACGTGGTGGCAGTAATGGCGACCTGCACGCTAGTAGAGGTGCCAATGCCAACGATGATGTTTCCGAGCAATAGTGGAGACTGTCGCCGCCACGGTGAATAAAACGTTGTTGACAACCCGCACCTGAAATACACCACCATCGGCGTAAACACAGTGCCAGTTTTGCCGCTATAGTTCCATCTGTCGCTGGTGCCCACGACGAGTGATATTCATCCGCTAGTACCAATGTTGGTCGACCCGATCGAGAGCCCTGTGCTGGTCGGCGTAGTAAATGCGATGCTGCCCGTCATTTTGTCGTCAGAGTGCTGGAGATTGGTCAAGCTATCAACATAGAATTTGGTGGCGGCGTTCCTTGGCGACAGCTGGTTTAAAGACGTCTATTTGCATTCATCGAAAGCGCGATTGAAATCAACGCCCCCGATGGCCTTAGAGAGATGTAAGAGGTAGTGCCAGTAGCGGGTTCAACGACCAGGGCATCGCTGTCGGATATGGTGACAGGCTTGGCCCCGCCATCTGACCTCCTGTAAACATAATTCAGTGATGGACCTGCGTCTAATGACGTAAACGCAACGTTTGCCTGCCTATACGAGCCAGTTATACTCGCCGCGTCGGCAGTGTTCGATCACGAGGTTGCCGGGGTCGTTGTTCCGCCTGAGAGATGCAAGCATTAGGAGGCGCAGACGGAGGTCCCGTCGATGTCATTCCCATAAGACTTTGAGGCAGCGTCCGTGCCGGAGGCTGGTGCGTCCAAGTGAAGTTTAGTGGGTTAATAAAACTGAATTGAAAGAGGTGTTTTCATGTTGGTATAGATACTGAGTCAGTCGCTGTGGCCCAAGTCTAGCTGTGCAGAAACTCAGTCATGCCTCAGACGTCGGTCAGAATGCTTACCACATCAGTCACTTCTTACAATTATTATTTCTTGCAATTACAATTATTTTATATATTTATATTTACATTGAAAACCACCTATGTCCAATCGAAAAAGTTTTCTCTTTTCTGTTTTACTATTAATGATAAAGAGAAACAGGTTTAATGGAAGGGGGAAGAGGTCCATTGGTGGGGGGTGGCATTTCATAAATATAAGAATGTTGAAAGGTTCAGAACAAATAAAAGAAATTGGGTTCAGTGCCCCATTTTTTAACACAGCTTAAGATAATCGGAGGTAACTACAAGTTTAAGATAAAATGACTACTCCTGGAGAGCGCTTAAATGATGTTCCAAATGCGTTCCAAACACATAGATAAATGTCCCTCAAAGATAGGTTTTGGCTCTTTCCTTTTCTAATATTTATACTTTGTAGAAACGTTTAAGCCCACGTGAAATGCAACTATTTCCAGAAAATACAATATAAGAAATATAGTCTTGGTGCATCTGAACTAATAACTGATAAACTGGATTTCAGATCAAATCATGAAAAAATCAAGAAATATATAAGGAGCCTAATTAGTGTAGTAGTAACTGTTAGACCTTGGACAGTCATCCTAAGTACAAAACTACTACTACTACTACAACTAATAATAATAATAATAATAATAATAATAATAATAATAATTAGAACAGCTGGAATAAAGCCATTTTCAAAACCATTTTTTTGAAAATATTTATCAGGAGGGTTCGCAAAATATTTTTCAGAACGCTAGAAATATAGCACCCTAATTTTGTTTTTAAATTACAAGTACTATCGGAAGACGATGAGTGAACAGAACACAAATTTTAATAAGTTCAAGCATCAAAAAGTAACGTGCTAACTAGATTTATGTTTCAAAATACGTTAATTTTTATTATTAAAAAAAAAGCGCAGCTTAGAATTTGTTTGATGCCACCCATACTGTACAATAAAGATTGATCAGATAGTCTTCTTTGTATGTGTGGGTTATTTTTCGACCTATACTGTATGAGTGTGGTTAGTACTTGCACATCACTGTGATAAACGCACAAAATATTGAAGAAATATATAGTTAATAGCAATGGAGCATATTTAATGATATTTATTTGATGATTTTGAAAAATTAAAGATTACCTGAAATGCTATTTTTTTGTAAACACAAGGAATAGTTCTTTTGAAAATATTTAATTTTTTTATCTGTATTCCTGGCGTAAATAGTGAAAAGTATTTATAAATTTGTTAATTTGACAATATCGTTAGTAAAGGGCCATCAAACATCCTCAAAATTTTTAAAAATATGTTATACTTTCCATGTATATTCAGCATTGGAGTAGTTGAGACTGTGATTTATAATCATGGGAAGAAACTGTATGAAATCTGAAATTAAGGTGAATTTTTTACATAATGGCTAGTGTAAAAACCACCATATTTTATGACAATCTACTTTTCGGAGACCAGCGCGAATGTAGTGTTCCGTGGGCTGTAACTCTGTACAAAGTGGAGAAAAGAGAAGAAAAATGTATTCTTACTGATATTTAAAATTTTGGGATTAATTTAGAGCATATTTAGTAGTCTCTGTCTCCTCGTCGGCTATCCCCAGTGATGGTATTTAGGTAACTTAGGTAACTTTCATACATATGAAGACTTTGATTGTTTGCCTATTACTTTTTTTTCTTTTCTGCAAATTCTCATGACCGTATTATCTCTTTTCCATACCTGGTTCTTCCTCTATGTCCATCATTTTAATTGCTTTCTTTCTTGACAACAAGTTCGCTTAACGGATATGCATCATTATAACTTGGTTATTTACTCCAAAGTGATCAGCTAGGTTGGCGACGGTAATCTTAGAGACTTCTATGACGTCAAACCTCGCAGCGAGTTGAATGTTTTCCTCGGATTCGTCATTACGTCACATCACGGATGCTCCGTAAATGTGACTCTATAGACCTGCAAGGAGCATTACCCAGCTGTCAAGCACTAGTATAATGGTATAAAAAAAATCATCTAGTACTCCAATCGTTACTTCTAGTTACAAAACCCTAGACCCTTAAGGGTTAAATATATGTTTGTATCTTAATTGTTTTCAGATGTGCTATTTGGTATCTTTCTGATTTTACCGTCAAGATGTAATGAACAAAATGTACATATTCTTATAGCTTACAGTTTGCATCATGATTCGTAGGTCAAAAGTAAAGGAAGGAAAGTAAAACAGCAAAGAATTGATTTTCTAGGAAATTGAGCGTTTGTTGATATTGCATATATGTATTGTTCTATTTTCCTCCAGCATGGTGTCTGGAAATGGCTGTCAACAGAGTATTCAATCACAGAATGTGGCAGGCAGTTTTCAGCACTTGTTCTTATTAATAAATCGTCAGGCGGGCTAAAAAGACAAACAAAATGTCTACAGATTTTAAAGAAAGAATGGGTGAGTGACTGTATGATTTATATGTAATCAATAGGCATACCAATGTATTGGTGTGTTATATACTGTATTATTTATATGTAATCAATAGGCATACCAATGTATTGGTGTATTATATACTGTATTATTTATATGTAATCAATAGGCATACCAATGTATTGGTATATTATATACTGTATTATTTATATGTAATCCATAGGCATACCAATGTATTGGTGTATTATATACTGTATTATTTATATGTAATCAATAGGCATTATATACTGTATTATTTATATGTAATCCATAGGCATACCAATGTATTGGTGTATTATATACTGTATTATTTATATGTAATCAATAGGCATACCAATGTATTGGTGTATCATATGCTGTGTTATTTATATGCAATCAATAGGCATGCCAATGTATTGTTGTATTATGTACTGTATTATTTATATGTAATCCATAGGCATACCAATGTATTGGTGTATCATATGCTGTGTTATTTATATGCAATCAATAGGCATGCCAATGTATTGTTGTATTATGTACTGTGTTATTTATATGTAATTAATAGTCATACCAATACGTTGATGTATTATATGCTGTATTATTTATATGTAATCAATAATCATACCAATGTATTAGTGTATTAAATGCTGTGTTATTTATATGTAATCATAGGCATACCAATGTATCGATGTTGTGCATGCTGTGCTATTTATGCTGTGTTATTTATATGCAATCAATAGGCATGCCAATGTATTGTTGTATTATATAATGTGTTATTTATATGCAATCAATAGGCATACCAATGTATTGTTGTATTATATACTGTATTATTTATATGTAATCAATAGGCATACATGTGTATTGTTGTATTATATACTGTGTTATTTATATGTAATTATTAGTCATACCAATACGTTGATGTATTATATGCTGTATTATTTATATGTAATCAATAATCATACCAATGTATTAGTGTATTAAATGATGTGTTATTTATATGTAATCATAGGCATACCAATGTATCGATGTTGTGCATGCTTTGCTATGTTGGATATCAGATAGGATAATCGATAACCAATCAGATAGGATAATCGATAACCAGTCAGAATCAGATATTAATCCATTTTTAATATGAATTCATAATTCACTTGTAGGCATCGATACTCAGGGCCGTAGAGAGCGATCACGGGCCCTGGGGTAAGAAACACCTAGGCCTCTCCTTGTTCTTGTTCAAACAAAACTTTTCTTTTATTAAATTAAAAAGTTGTGTTCGGTCCGGGGCCCCGGGGATATATCCCCGGTTGTCCCTCCACCCCACTCCCTCCTCTCGGCCCTGTCGATATTTGATATTAATCCATGTATTAATGACAATATTCGTCACAGATCCAGTACTGAAAGATTGCAATGGCTGTCAATATTATACTGGAAGAGAATATAGAATGCAAAGTTTTCTGAATTTTGTTTTACCTCACGGGAGTCAACGCACATTATTTCTGTACATATAAGAAAGATCCACTGTCGAACTTTTTATTTGCTTATTTAATCGTAATATTGTTTAAAATCTTTTTTGTTTTAGAAAAGAAAAGGCCAGGCTAACCCCGTTTATTGCCTCCACCCCAATCCGCCTCGTGAGTCTTGCTTATTCGTCAATTAAGCCTAACTACAACTCATTCATTTTCAAGTACGCTTGCATATAAAATATAGTTCCAAATAATACATTCTCATTTTAATCTACAGTCCTTCAATTTTAAAATAAAAATACGTTAACTAAAAAGCTAGAAAGTATTGAAGTGTGACTGATAATTATTTAAACAATAAAGAATAATTTTGAAGTGACCACCAAACCGTGAACAACCACTGTTATGTATCATAGCGCGAGTTGTTGTAAAATTGATCTCCTACTAAGTAGAATGACATAGTTGAACTTGAAGGTCATCTAGAGTATATGATATACATCCATGAAACTTTATACTTAATTGTAGCAAATACATTATTAACAAGAGAAGTATGAATCGAGAGATCCTAGCAAGCGGTTTGTCAGATCTCAAAGGAAATAGCAACATTGAACAGTAAGTAAATCCGATGGGAATAACATAATGTTTCGATTATTATGTGACATTTTCGCGGGAAGCCGGGATGCTGGGTCATGGCTGAGTGAATAGTACCGGGTATATTTTGTGTAGCGTTTACGTAAAAATGTGATATATGCAATAATAGTTGGATTATAGTCTATTCTTATTTTAATTTCATTTGCAAATATGTTTATATCATTTTTTGGGGGGCGAATTAATATATCGGTAATGAGTAAGTACACAGCTATGGATTGCATCATCAATACGCCAGCGTTGAAAATATGGGTGGATCAGTAGGGCTTCATTAGAGTAAGACAGATTTGGCAGGGCCAAATATGGTTTTAGTTCAGAAAATATACAGCTGCAGATGTTTCAGTATTTTTCTTCAATTAAATTGATTTCATGACTATGGCCAACGTAAATATCTTGATGTCATGTATACTGTATTGGTACATGTATACTGTATAATGCAAAAGTATAAACAGAAAGTATATTTTCATCTGATATGTTCTGGCATTGGCATATTCACCTACATAATAAAGTAACTTGAGAAAAGCCTGGTTAATTTTCAGGCAGCAAAAGTATGGTTTTCCTTTTTTTTTTACTGGGGGATAATTTTACATTCTGCCTGACAGAGTAAACAAGGTTGGCAGCAAATTCCATGGAAGAAAAGTGGAACCTGTACAAGTTGACAAATACATTACAACTTAAAGGATAAAGTCACTAACCATCCACTTTGTTGTGTCACTACTTTTGTACTGTACACACACAAGGTACTTGGAGCATGTTCATTTTAATTTTCTGTTTATTACATCCATATAATATAGCTTATTATCAATCCTTTGTGTGTCAGCATGTTTGACTATGTACATGTACTATCAGTGTAAATGATGATGTTTGTCCATCGGTGTTGATGAGGACTATTCAGTATTATCGATTCACTGGGGTTGGGTCCGGAGATGGCTGATCAGTCTGATCCGTACCCGGAAGAGCCTGTTGCAGTGGGGACATGATGTACAGGTTGCTGACTGGGAGTTGCAGAACTACTGTTCCTGGATTTGCACAGATCACTTTTCTCAGCTGTGTCCACTAGTCTTTTCTGCTCAAAGGCTGCTGCACCAGCATTGACTTGACTGCAAAGCAGATTGATCAACAGCTACACTCTCCCAGCTGTCAGGGTAAATGCATCAGTTCTAAAGCAAGGTTTTGAGGGTGTCCTTGTACCTCTTTTTTTATACCACCGTGAGATCTCTTGCCTTGCTGTAGCTCTCCATAGAAGACCTATTTGAGGTAGGCATTCTACCACCATGCGGACAACATGGCTAGCCCATCGGAGTTGTGCCTTACACGGCATGGTGTGGATGCTTGTCATGCCAGCGTGAGTGAGTGCTTCTGTGTTCGGTATCTTGTCCTGCCATCTGATTTTCATTAATATTCTCAGGGAGCTCACATGGAAGTGGTTCAGTTTTTTAACATGGTGGCTATACACAGTCCATGTCTCGCAAGCATAGAGGAGGGTGGGGAGAAGAACCGCTGTGTAGACTTTGAGTTTGGTGGCAAGCTTGATGTCTGTCCTATCCCAGACATTTGAGCGGAGTCTGCTAAATGCTACACAGGCTTTGGCAATTCTGGTGTTGACCTCATCGTCTATGTAGACTGCTTGTGAGAGGGTTCTGCCGAGGTATGTGAACCTGTTTACATTTTTGAGCTTTTGGCCAGAACCTCAGCCTTGCTAGTAGAGATCGTGAGTCAAAAATTGTTGCATGCTGTGGAAAAAAAGGTCCATGCTCTGTTGCATGTCTTCCTCCATGCTGGAGTTGATGGCAGAACCATGTGCAAACAGGAGGTTGCGAATGTTCTCAACTTGGACTTTGGTTTTGGTTTGAAGCTTCCTTAGCTTGAACAACTTCTCATCCAGACAGTATCTGAGACCTACTCCCACATCACTATCCTTGAAGGCATCCATCAACATTGCGGAGAACATGAGGCTGATAAGAGTGGGGTCTAAGATGCATCCTTGTTTTACACCATTCATAACTGCAAAGGGTTCTGAATAGTTACCCTAATCCTGGGCTCTGGCAAGCATGCCATCATGACAATGCCTCACCATTTCAATGAAGACTTCTGGACATCCCAATATGGCCATGATCTTCCAAAGTTCTTCTTGGCTGACAGTGATGAATGCCTTTGTCAGGTCCATGAAGGTGGTGTATAGCTGGACATTTTGTTGAAGACACTTTTCTTGTATCTGCCTGGCAGCAAAGGTCATGTCAATGGTGCCTTTCTCCTTTCTGGCAGTAGGCCATGATCAAGGTGCTCTTGAGTCTGTTCAGCAGTAGCCTGGTGAGGACCTTGTCCGCGATGCAGAGTAGAGAGATATTTTTTGGTGTTCTCACGATTTGCGATTGCCTTTGTGTTTGTAACTGTGGATGATGGGTGTATCATTGAATTCCTGAGGTATGCATTTCTGCTTCCACATCCCACAGAACATCTCTGTTAGTCTTTCCACTAGCTTCGGCCCACTTGTAGATCTCAGCTGGGATGGAGTCTGCTCCTGGAGCTTTATCACTTGAAAGGAGCTGAATGGCCTTGCGAGTTTCCAGCACTGTTGGAGGGTCAACTAATCTCTTGTTGATCTTCATCTGGGGTAGATGGTTGATCACCTCGTCATTGATGGAAGAGGGTCTGTTGAGGACACCATACCAGTGTTCCGTCCTTCTCGGTTATGAGAGTGCTGCCATCAGAACTCAAAAGTGGGGCTGTGCCTGCTGTTACTTGACCATAAACATCATGAAGACCACTATGGAAATTCTTTATGTCATTTCTGTCAGCAAAGGACTGGATATCAGCAGCCTTTTGGCTCAGCCATATGTCCTGTATCTTGTGCAGTTTCTTCTGCACAGCTTGTTGGACTCTGCTGAAGGCACCTTTCTTTGCAGCGGACTTCTGGTCAATGTTGTACGCACGATGGATGGAGACGTTGCTTCTCCTCTACCAGGGACTACAATTTCTTCACAGGTCTCATCAAACTAGTCTTGGTGTTTTTGCACAGTGATGCCAAGGCTTTCAGATGCATTAGCATACACCAGATGTTCGAAGACCACCCAACATTTCTTTATGTCATTGGTGTCAGTCTGTGTTTTCCAGCTGGCTTGTCAGAGCTTCATACAGAGCTTGCTCAGTGTTGCAGACTTTCAGCCAATAGACAGTGAGTAGTTTTGGGACTTTAATTCCCTGTGGACTTCTGGGAGGTTGAATTCTAAGATTCATCTTGGAAATCAGTAGCCTGTGGTCTGTCCAGCAGTCAGCACCAGACTTGACCTTGGTCACACGGACATCCTGCCTGTCATTCCTATGAACTAAGATGTAGTCGATCAGATGCCAATGCTTAGACCGTGGGTGCATCCAAGTTTTATTGCAGTTAGGCAGACGGAAGACAGGGTTTGTGATCAGATCATGTGATGTGCACATCCTCAAGAGCAGATGTCCATTGCTGTTGCAGTTGCTAATGCCATGTCTACCAATAATTCCCTCCCACGAGATGTGGTCCGTGCCAACTCTGGTGTTAAAATCACCAGGAATGATCAGTTTGTCTGACTTTGGTACTGAAGCAATCAGAGCTTCCAGATCCTGGTAGAACTTGTCTTTGGCTTCCTTTGAGTTGGTCATGGTTGGTGCATAAGCACTAATGAGTGTGGCTTGCTTTTTTCCATGTTAGGGTAGCTTCATCATTATTAGCCGGTCATTAATTCCCTTTGGTAAGATGGAGAGCTTATTCACCAAACTTGACAGCAAAACCAACTCCAGACTCAGACGTTCGTCGGTGCCACATCCACTCTAGAAAGTGTAGCCACCTCCAACTTCAGTCAACTGGCCCTCGTCAGACAAGCATGATTTACTAAGGGCTGTTGTCTCTGTCTTGTAGTGAGCAAGTTCTCTTGCAATCACTATGACTCTACCCCCACCAGAGGTACTACCCCTCCATAAGTACCCCTTACACCACAATGTCAATATGCATATTCTAGAGGGCCACATGGGTGATTGGTTCCTTACAACTAATTGTTTCTGTTATTATTTATGTTTTTATTATTATTATAATCATTAATGTCTTGATTAGCTGTTGTCATGCCTCAAAACAGGTAGGAAAAGTACCTCTTTCAGATTTTTGTGATGTCATTGCTTTGAAATGTTTTTTATTTTTGGGACAGACGATTTAATTTGGTGGGGGGACTGGGAGGAGGTCTGATTTTATATTTAAAAAATGACCATCCTAAAGCAACAAATTAAGAAATACGCTCTTGCTCCGATTTGTAGACAAAAGGAACTTTTTTTTGATGATCATATTAGTTGGGGAAAAATAAAATAAAGAAGTACCCTGTTTGCAAAGGAAACCACGTACCATCCTGGAAAATAAAACGATCAGGAATTGAGTTGTAGTTTGTGATACTGTCAAATGCAATTATGAAACTACATGGGTTCATTCACTTGAGAATTAGTCACTTAATCTATTCAGTGAAGCTAAAAAGAAGGCATCCAAGCATGCACACATACATATTTTGTGAGTGGATGATTAAGTCCTGTCTGAATGGTTATAATTATTTAAGAGATATGAGTGGACGATTAAGTCCTGTCTGAATGGTTATAATTGTTTAAGAGATAACAGCATTAGTGTATAAAACCCTAGAATGATCACATTAATGGCTTCAATTTTGTAAGCTGTTTAATTTTGTTTGTGTCTTTGAATTTTTTGATTTTTCAGCATGAAGACTGGTTTGCCTATTGCTTGGTGATTACTTTTTAAATTACATTTAATAATCAGAACATCAAATCAGTAATTATACATGCACTGTTTGAAGACTTCATGACAACGATTACAATTTGTACTAAACTATATTGCCTGCATATTGATAGTATTTCCATCATACATGTGGAGCGTCAGTTTTTTCTTTTAATCCTTGGAAAGCATTATTTGGCTTCAAATGAAAGTTCATAGAATCAAGTTTAACCCATTTCAGGGAAAGTTTTATTTAGAATCAGACTTGTTTAATGCAGTATGCAATGAAATGTCTGCTGATAAATACTGATTTGATAGTTTTAAAGCCACTAGCAACTGTTGATGTTAACAGCTACTACTAACACCGGTGTGACTAACATATGAAGTTTTTTTTTAAAATTATTAATCAGTTAGATGTGGAATTATTTATTCAGACACCTGTATCAAATCTAATAAATCACAAGTTTATATACCTTTGTACCTATATATGTAGAATACTCAGTGTGCACTTTTCATTGTTTGGGGGTGGGGGACATTGGAAAATATATTATGCCTTTCTGTTGAGATTGTCATTTTGACTCTTGAGATTTTGGTGTCAAGGGACAGATTACTTCAGAGTTTCTTATATCCATTGAGAACTCAGACACAACATTTCATCAGAATAAAAAGAAAAAAATATCAGACACTCCAAACCTAGAAGATGATGCTGTTTTGCATTGTTATTTCTCCTTTATTTTATTGTTATGTAGTGAAAATGTTGTAATATACAAGCACTTTATCTGGAACCAATTTATTTATAAAATTAAATCATATCAAGCAGTATAGGTGGTTAATGTTAGGGTATAACACAAAAAGAATCACTAATAAATAAACCAGATGAGACACGAGTTAATCTAAACCACACATATCTCCTCGCTTTGTGCAAATCTTGTAAATACAGATGATGTATTGGTTGATCCAAGACTACCTCAGTGTGCAAAACTTGTAATCCAGATGATGTATTGGTTGATCCGAGACCACTTCAGTGTGCAAAACTTGTAATCCAGATGATGTATTGGTTGATCCAAGACCTCCTCATTATGCAAAACTTGTAATCCAGATGATGTATTGGTTGATCAGAGACCTCCTTTGTATGCAAAACTTATAATCCAGATAATGTATTGGTTGATCAGAGACCTCCTTTGTATGCGAAACTTGTAATCCAGATGATGTATTGGTTCATCCAAGACCACTCAGTGTGCAAAACTTGTAATCCAGATGATGTATTGGTTGATCCAAGACCTCCTCATTATGCAAAACTTATAATCCAGATGATGTATTGGTTGATCCAAGACCACCTCAGTGTGCATTACTTGTAATCCAGATGATGTATTGGTTGATCAAAGACCTCCTCAGTATGCAAAACTTGTAATCCAGATAATGTATTGGTTGATCCAAGACTACTTTAGTGTGCAAAACTTGTAATCCAGAGGATGTATTGGTTGATCCAAGACCACCTCAGTGTGCATTACTTGTAATCCAGATGATGTATTGGTTGATCCAAGACTACCTTAGTGTGCAAAATTTGTAATCTAGATGATGTATTGGTTGATCCAAGACCACCTCAGTATGCAAAACTTGTAATCCAGATGATGTATTGGTTGATCCAAGACCTCCTCAGTGTGCAAAACTTGTAATCCAGATGATGTATCGGTTGATCTAAGACCTCCTCAGTGTGCAAAACTTATACTCCTGATGTTTTATTGGTTGATCCAAGACCACCTCAGTATAACTTGTACATCCAGATGAGATATTGGTTGATCCAAGGCACAAATCACCATAATGTTTGCAAATTTGTTACACCCAAATAATGTATTGGTTGATCCAAGACAAATATCTACAGCATTTGTAAATTTCCAAATTGTGCATTGGTTGATCAAAACCCCACACATCTCGGTGCATTAGTTAATTAAAACCACACACATCTCCTTAATTTATGCAAATTTTGTACATCCAAAATAATGCATTGATTGATAAAAAACCACACACATCTCCTTAATTTATGCAAATTTTGTACATGCCAAATAATGAATTGTTTGATCAAAAACCACACTCATCTCCTTAATTTATGCAAATTTTGTACATCCCAAATAATGAATTGGTTGGTCAAAAACCACACTCATCTCCTTAATTTATGCAAATTTTGTACATTGCAAATAATGCATTGGTTGATCAAAAACCACACGCATCCCTTGAAACTGCAAAAGTACATGTAAATGATGCATTTCCTCCCATTTATGCATATTTTGTACATCTAAAATGATGCATTGGTTGATCCAAACCCACACATCTCAGTGCATGCAAATTTTGTACATCCCAGATTATGCACAGGTTGATCCGAACACAAATGCAGATTTTGTATTGGCTCTTTCAGGCACTACATAACATGGTTATGTGATTTTTCATTTTGATCCAACCCACGATGGAAGAGTTATATTAACTAGATATATATAATTGCTTAAATTTATCAGTTGATAAAATATTCATTCCAATTTGATACTATACAAGATTTGTTGTTTCTGTGGGTTTGACACCATTTCTCAGCACATAAAAGGCTATACACAGTGGCTAGTATATTTAGTGGAAGAAGAGCCAGAAAACTATGGGAAGAACCACTGACCCACAAGAAGCTAATGGCAAGCTTTTTCACATACCCATGCTGCCCAGGCTGCCATACTAGTAATATGATGCCATTCCAGATAGTCATGGAAGCAGCAGTATATCTTTATTATCCACTTGCCCAAATATTTTATGTCCCCAGATGAGTTTTGATTCAATAGGTTCCACTTTAGTGGATTGCAATAGTCAGGGCTGGAGCTTTTATTTTTCATTTATTGATAAGTTAAGAATTTAGACCATACATTCTGGAACTAAAATGATGAAAGTACTTACTGGTGAAAGAAAAGAATAAAATGGCATCTCATTTAAACATCAAAATATTGGAAAGTGTTTTTCCATATTCTTAAGTAAAAAAAGTAGACCCATTTCAAACAAGTGTGAAATATGCAACTTGTATTAATTAGAATACAACCTTTGTTATCTGTGGATTGAAATGCTTGGAGAATATTATGTATGTGCTTGTTGCAACTTTGATATTCAGATTAAACAAAAATTTACTTTGTACATGGTTGAAGATTGCAGTGATTATGACACATTAGTAATAGAAAATACTTGCAAATATTTAATTTATTTGAAAGTTTGCATAAATTTCACTTGGAATGAGCACAGACCTGGGATTTATTCATTAAAACAACAAAATATACTACCAATGGATGGTATAAAGCAATAATTATTTTGTGTTACGCATTTCTTATATGCCTATCATGAGGCAGAGTGTAGTCTGCCCATTTGTGTCTGCATGTGATCAGTTTTCATTTCCAGACGATAAGTTCTTTACCATCTGTAGTTAACAAACTGTGGAGGGCTTGCACTTGGAGTGAGGGAGAACACTTGATTTTTAGCTCCAAGGTCAAGATCCTGTGACTGAAAGAAGAAAAATGGATTTTGCATAAAACTCTGCCATCTGCCACCAATTCTGTGATGGTCATTGTGTCTGAAAGAATAAAAATCGTCTCTGCACAATAAAATTAGTTTTTCTTGACACACCTCAACCAAGTGTTTTGATGGCTTGCACTTGGGGTAAGGAAGAAGGTTATTGAATTTGGTTCAAAAGGGCAAAGGTCAAGGTCATTTAATGAGGGGAAAAATTGTTTATGTGCTTGCATTTTCAATAAGAAGGAAGCCTATTGATTTTTATGGTCAGTCGGTGGAAGGTTATTATCACACAGCAAACACTTATAAAAATGGTATTAACAGCTGCCTCGATTGGTGCTCAGCATTAAGAGGCTACTGTTAGTACTGGTTTGCCTGGTGTCAGGATAATGTGATGTGGGGATGATGCCCCAATGCTTGATATCACTGCTGCCACACTGCAGACATTGTAACGATATTACTGAAAAATTATGAAAACAGTATTAAAAATCCCAATCACGCACACACAAAACACATTTTATTTAGGTTTATCTCTTTGTACTTCTGTATAAGATTTTTTTTTTAAGTGGATTTTAAGTCCAAACAGTAGTCATTCAAGGTCAGATTATGGGGTCAAGTTTCGTAACCATGTTTGTAGTCATCTTTTGCACCTGATTCAACTTGGCAATGTCTTACGTTAATTACATTAATTCAAGGAACACACTAAACTATAAACATTTCATATGTCTAGATGGAGTTAGAATGATATCACAAGCTACTGTGTTGGTCTTGTATAACAAGGAGTATAACATCAAAGTTATTAATGTCATGAATTATAACAAGGAATACTAACTTTTAATATTAATGTTTGGTCACTATTACTGACACTATTCCCTAAATAGCACTTAACAGACTTTGACAGAATGTACTGTGATATAAAAGACTTTACATAGTGGAAAAATTGTGTTGATGTGTTGTGGAGCATTATTGTGTGTGTGTGTGCACTATTTGGATTTTTAACATAGATTTAACAATTTTTCAGTCATATCACTAAAATGTCTACAGTGTGACAGTTTATAGCATCGTGACAAAAACATGTAGCATGATGCCCCACCCAGTCACATTTTCCTGACACCGGGCTGGCCAATCCTTGCACTAACCTCTTAATGCAGAGCGCCAAGCGAGACAGCTGCTTGTACCATTTTTGTAAGTCTTTGGTATGCTTCTGCCAGGGTTCAAATCCACAACTTCCCACATCTGAGGAGGTTGTTCTAACCACTAGGCCACTGGATCGGTAAGAACAGTATTGAAACAGTGATTTTTCATAACATGTGCAATAAACAGCATTTTTTTAAAAATGTAGACAGAAAACAGCCTTCTTGCCTCAGGTTACATAGCCATTGTCCTTCACTTTAATTAAAAAAGCAGACTTGTGACCTTGTGATTTACCACGTATACACATTTATAAGTCTAGTCCATAAATGCGAACCAAATAATGTGCAGCCAATACATTTTGTGAATGGACTTTTAAGCAAGTATATACAGTAAGTAATTAAAATAACTTTCTATTTTTACAGTGATATATTCAGGAGATAATGTTTGCTTGTCTCACAGTCATGACAGTCAAAACATTAACCTGATTAATTTTGATTGTCTCTCTGAAGGGCCTGGTCCACTTAATAAAGCTATTAAATGCAAATACTGGCACTAAACATCCAAGGCAATATCTTGTAAGTAGATCATGTTGCTCTATTGTCTTGTTTAGAGCTTGAAACTAGATAGAAATATGATTAAGAAATATCCTCACAAGGTGAGTCCATCTTGAAAATGGACAGATCTATATCTCTTGTTGCATCATGCGCTGTCAGATCTGGATATATGCAGTTTGTTAGTAGTCAGTGGATCAAACAATATAGATCCTGATCTCATGGTACTTTTTCTGATGGCAGATCAGGGTCTGTGTTTACAGTTGGAGTTGGTTATGAGTGCATATGTTTAATAAATACAGTAAAACCCGTCTTGAAAGACCACCTGTTACTCTGGGACCAGAAATTTTAGGAAACAAACGCTTGTATATCAGAAGCTCTGAGAAGGTCAGCTTTTTATATATACAAAATATTACTCTGCTGGGGGGGGGGGGCGAGTGGTCTAAAGTGCACACCATTACAGATTACTGTCATCTCACCTCTGTCTGCGTGAGTTTGAGTCTCGGGCTCGGCCAGTGTGGGTATGTGAGAAAGCGTGCTGGTAGCTTCTTGTGGGTCAGTGGTTCTTTCTGGGGTTTTCCCGGGTTCTTCCTCCACCATTAATACTGGCCGTCATGTATAGCCTATCTTGTGCTGAAAAATGGCATTAAACACTACAACAACAACAACCACCATGCTTTTTTTGCAGCTTTTTTCTTACACAGCCAGAGTTTGTTTACCCAGTATTCTTTCTATTAATCATTTGTGATTTCTGGAGTTTAATGCTGTTTTTAGGATGTACATTGTTGCCAGTAATGAATGTGGAGATCAAGCCTCTACCCCACGGGAAGACAATGGGTAAGCTTTATTACATACCCACATTGGTCAAACCAAGACCAGGACTTATATAGGCAGAGGTGACATGTGACTGATCTGTAAAGGCTCCCCCCCCCCCCCATGTCTTTCTTGGTTTTAAAATTAGGGTAGGTACATGTGGGTAGGCATTTGATTTTTTTTTAAACATATATATTATAATGTTGTATATATAGAAAGGACTGGGCTAAACCAGCTCAGTCAGATGCACAAATCAATTTCATGAATTTTTCTTCAAAAATATAAAAAATTTGTTATTATTGTTTAAACATTGTATATATTATAATAATTTGTGTGTGTATATATATATATATATATATATATATATATATATATATATATATATATATATATAGAGATAGATAGATAGATAGATACACATACAAGTACTTCAGGTACTGGGCTTAACCAGTTCAGTTAGATACACATATCAATTTCGGGAATTATATTTAACCTGTGGCAGGGGAAGGGGGACTTGCTAGGGCTGGCAAGGAAAAACAGGGACATTTAGTTGCCTGGAAACAATTATTTATTTTAGTCTTAGACCACTCTGTCACCCAGGACCCCACATTCTATTAAAACAAAACCAAGTGCCATGTCATAACGGTTTTGTATCTAGATTAAATGATCTCATCATGTCCATAATTTATGTTTCTGAAGTTGTCCACACAGTTCAATCACAGAGAAGGCCATTGTTTCTGATTCAATTTTAGGAACTATCTTTAGAATGTTTTAGTGTTTCCTTTTTTATATTATATGCATTTTACGGCATTTTAACATTTTTATGTTCCTTATTTTGCCTTGTGATGCTTTATATTGGCATTTATTTGGAAGGGTTTATCTTCCTACAGTTTATGTGCAGATCTTTAGTTTCCATTTTTCCAAAATTAGCTTTATTTTGCATCATATTTCCACTGCTGTGCTGATGTATCATACAAACTACTTAATGCATTTATACCATTTTAGTTAGAAGGGAGATACAGTTCTAAGGGATATAAATACTAAAATTTAAATGAGCTCATGACATAAATTTTTCCCTGAAAATTATACAGCAGACAATCTGACATATTTGTGAAACTTAATATAAAACATCAAACCAGATGCAAAACATTGTGACAAAAGAGAAAACTGGGATAAAATACAACAGAAAATGTCATTTTCGGTTCAGAATTTAGTATTAGTGTTATCCTTCCATAACTAAATGGTTTCCTCTCAAAATAATTATTTATAAAATTTGTTTTCTTCTTTGCTTAGTTGCCAACATCTTTGTTGTTGTTTATTAAAGAAATAATCTGTAAACTAAAGTCATTGTACTTTTGGAATTTTCTTCATTAGGAAAAGTTTTTTTTATTTGGAAGGATATAAACAAATAGAAGGCTAGTTGATTATACTTGAAACATCTCCAGCAAATACAGGAGTTTTGTGATCTCTGATAAATACATGTATGCATATATGTATATGTTTGATTATATATGTGTGTGTGTTATCTTCCAAAACACATTTCGCAACTCAAACAAGTACAGTTTTGAAAGTACATTTCAATTTTTCGAGTTTTTTATAGAAGTTTAAATAAAATGAATACATACAGTTGATACTGTACAGTGTAGGTAAGATGTATATACTTTTGAGAGTGTGACAAATGCACGGTGAAGTTGTTTTGCATTTGAAACATGTACAATGGAGAGAATGCTGGCATACCTAGATACTATTTTGATATAATGTGGCTGACATTTCTTTGGAAATTGTACATGCTCTAATCACACTGCTAACTAAAATGACTGCTCCCTTGTGCTAAAAAAAAATCACACTGAATTAGTCTGAAGTACACTATCTTTAGCACCTATTAAAATTGGATAAATGAATTTTAGCAGTTAATACAATAGGGACAACGAATTTTGCCAGAATAGAAAATACCAGTTTCTGCAAGTGCAATGGATAAGTTACAAAATATATCAATTGTAAAAAAAATAAGGTTATCTGCTCTCCTTTTTTATATACAATTTACCTCTGAAGTCCAGGAAGTAAAAAATGACCAAGTGGAGCTTGCAGTTTTGTGAAAGGTGCACATTTGGAGTCAGGCCATGCTGTATACTCTACAACCCATATTACACCCATCAATCATGCACCAAAATAAAGGGAAATAAAGGTTCTTTGAACAATACCTAAGATATACAATGTCTTTTTTAAATAGCCAGTTTAACCAGTGAGGAAAACCGGGCAAAATTGTATTTTAAAAATTCTAACCCTATGCAAAATATGAAACTGTATAGAGTGCCACCTGTTGCATCTGTTAAATGGATGGTCATACAATATTAACATGAGGTTTTCAGAGGAAAATGTCTGCTTAGTCCCGAATAAAAATTGTCCCAATCTTACATCCAGTATGAGCACAGTACCCATCTCGAAAATCTTGCTTTTCGTATTCCTTCAGAATAGAAAGTTATCGGGATGAGGTTTTCACTGGAAGACTTCTTAAATTGCCTGTCAGTATGATATTCCAATATGGCTACCATAGGGCCAGCCTGAAAATATTATTACTCCTCCTCCTTGAGGGAAAGTTGTATCAACATTGGTTTATACTAGAAGACTACATTTTTGATGTCTATTCATTATTAAATGAAAATGATGCTGATTTGACATCCTGAATGGCAACCATCTTGAAAATGCTTTATTTTTACTCTTCATATATCAGCACGAGATTTTCATCAGAATAATTATGATATCAAGTTGGTCTTGAATGGAAATGGTTCCAATTTGACCTCAAAAAGTTCAGTCATTCTTCAGCATGGATGGTAGGTCACATCAACATGGGTTTCACCAATGTTGTCTAGCACATATGTCCAAAAGGAAAATGTTATCAATCTTACATCTACAGCTGCCACAGTAAATAATTAGAAAATCTTGTTGCTTAAGAATGTCATAGTTGGTAGCACTATGCCGTTTAAAAGAAGAAATGATTTAATATTGAATTCCTGGAGATCATTTACAGATGATGGTCAAGTATCACTGCTTTCAGTGTACTCTTGTTTATGTTTTACCATGGTAATGAACATTGTGCAGGAATACCTTTCCAAGAAATGTAGATTCTGCAACATATTGTTTTGTCATAGATTAACTGCTCCCGTGGCCAAGTGGTTAGAGTGGGTTCGAACCCCAGCCGGGTCACGCCAAAGACATTAAAATGGTACTAAGAGCTGCCTCGCTAGACCACTCCGGTGGCCTAGTGGTTAGAGTAGTCCACCACAGATGCGGGAGGTCACGGGTTCGAACCCAGGCCAAGTCATACCAAAGACTTTAAAAAATGGTACTAACAGCTACCTCGCTTGGCACTCAGCATTAAGAGGTTAGTGTTAGGACTGGTCAACCTGGTGTCAGGATAATGTGACTGGGTGGGACATCATGCTACATTTCTGCAGCATGATGCCTCAGTGCTAGACATCACTATAAACTGTCACACTGCAAACGTCATTATTGATATGACTGAAAAAGTGTTAATGCTATGTTAAAAAACTAAATCACACACACACACTGCCTCGCTAGATGCACAGCATTAAGAGGTTAGTGTTTGGACTGGTCGGCCTGGTTTCTGGATAATGTGACACTGCAACGCAAATTTGTATTGCAAAATAACCTTGAAAATCTCTCTTCATACATGATTTCTACTAAGAACCTCTATAAACAGCATAGAACATCCCCCCCCCCCCTTTTAGAACGTTTTAAAGAAGAAAAAAAAAATCGCAAGAAACACCAGGCAAGTGCAACAAAAAACCAGCGATGTAAAGCAAGCAGGACTGTTCCCAAACTCTCCTTCCCACTAATGACAGCTAACCATTCAACTGTAAGGGACCTTTATGGACCCACAGATTGAGGCCAAACTATCAGGGTTCCTTGAATCCATAAAAGCCTGGGGGAGGTGGCACCATTCCCTTCCCCAGGAACAACTAGCAGGCTGTGGTGCAGTCAGAAAAAAGTGGCACATGCACAATTGTGTGCACGCCACTATAATTAAACTCAACAACAACAACAAGTATTGCAAAATAGCAACTTCTGGAAAACAGTATTCACTACATTGTGTTTCTTATACATATAAAATATAAGTAAACTTATGAAAATATTGTCTTGACAACCATTTAATTTTCTGAATGGAGGGTGATTGTTTGGAAAGAAGAAAAAAATCCAACGCACAAGTAACTTTAAAAAACATATTCTTGCAATGATTTAAATAAAAATAAAACTATGTTAGCTATTGGCTTAGTTGGAAAACAATTTGTTAAAAATTCCAGCTCAAAAGAAAATTCCAAGTCATTCACACAGAAGCTTAAATGGTTGACATGGTCTTAAGCGGGTATCGGTGAATCCTCTACCATATGATTAATGGCAGGGCTCGTGGATGCTCTACCACATACTGCAGACACTATATGATTGATGGTAGGGCTCGTGGATGCTCTACCACATACTGCAGACACCATATGATTGATGGTAGTGCTCGTGGATGCTCTGCCACATACTGCAGACACTATATGATTGATGGTAGGGCTCGTGGATGCTCTGCCACATACTGCAGACACCATATGATTGATGGTAGGGCTCGTGGATGTTCTACCACATACTGCAGACACCATATGATTGATGGTAGTGCTCGTGGATGCTCTGCCACATACTGCAGACACTATATGATTGATGGTAGGGCTCGTGGATGCTCTGCCACATACTGCAGACACCATATGATTGATGGTAGTGCTCGTGGATGCTCTACCACATACTGCAGACACCATATGATTGATGGTAGGGCTCGTGGATGCTCTACCACATACTGCAGACACCATATGATTAATGGTAGGGCTCGTGGATGCTCTACCACATACTGCAGACACCATATGATTGATGGTAGGGCTCGTGGATGCTCTACCACATACTGCAGACACCATATGATTGATGGTAGGGCTCGTGGATGCTCTACCACATACTGCAGACACCATATGATTGATGGTAGGGCTTGTGGATGCTCTACCACATACTGCAGACACCATATGATTGATGGTAGGGCTTGTGCATGCTCTACCACATACTGCAGACACGATATGATTAATGGTAGGGCTCGTGGATGCTCTACCACATACTGCAGACACCATATGATTAATGGTAGGGCTCGTGGATGCTCTACCACATACTGCAGACACCATATGATTAATGGTAGGGCTCGTGGATGCTCTACCACATACTGCAGACACTATATGATTGATGGTAGGGCTCGTGGATGCTCTACCACATACTGCAGACACTATATGATTGATGGTAGGGCTCGTGCATGCTCTACCACATACTGCAGACACTATATGATTGATGGTAGGGCTCGTGCATGCTCTACCACATACTGCAGACACTATATGATTGATGGTAGGGCTCGTGGATGCTCTACCACATACTGCAGACACCATATGATTGATGGTAGTGCTCGTGGATGCTCTACCACATACTGCAGACACTATGATTAATGGTAGGGCTCGTGCATGCTCTACCACATACTGCAGACACTATATGATTGATGGTGGGGCTCGTGCATGCTCTACCACATACTGCAGACACTATATGATTGATGGTAGGGCTCGTGGATGCTCTACCACATACTGCAGACACCATATGATTGATGGTAGTGCTCGTGGATGCTCTACCACATACTGCAGACACTATATGATTAATGGTAGGGCTCATGGATGCTCTACCACATACTGCAGACACTATATGATTAATGGTAGGGCTCGTGCATGCTCTACCACATACTGCAGACACCATATGATTGATGGTAGTGCTCGTGGATGCTCTACCACATACTGCAGACACTATATGATTGATGTTAGGGCTCGTGGATGCTCTACCACATACTGCAGACACTATATGCTTCATGTGTATTGATTTCTTTTATCAAACCATCACATTAAAATTTTTGACACTTTACAGAAGGATATGAGTGTGTGTGTGTAGGATTATTACAGTAGCTTTAAAATACTTTGTCATATTGCTACGAAGTCTAGCACTGGGGCATCATGCCACCGACATGTAGCATGATGTCCCACCCAGTCATATTATCCTGACACCAGGCTGACCAGTCCTAACACTAACCTCCTAATGCTGATCACTAGTGAAGCAGCTGTTAGTACAATTTTTATAATGCATTGATAGCATGAGGACCAATTTACCCTAGTTACAGCACATGTAACTCAACAGTAATTAATAAACTTTTGCTGCCATTATTAACTAAATAGCATGCTAATTTGCCAAAAAATGCATCCAATCCACTCAGCTGTTCTTGATTGATTACAAATTGCATTTACTCAAAGTCGTCACTTTGTTGCCTTAGAACTAAGTTGCGTGTAAAACACATTCAGTGTTATGTTATTGTGGCACTTATCAGAGAAATAAACATGCAGTGTTACTGAGTGCATATGACTTGTTAAAAGGAAATACATGTAAAAAAAAAAAAGTGAATTGATACCGGATAATTCTGGCTTGAGCATCTGTGACAGATGTTGTTTAAGATAAGAATTGCAAGAATAACAATGTTTTATAAAATGATCAAGGAGCCGCAAGGGACAATATAATTGTTTATACCACCTGCCTGGCAAACAAAATACTCTTAACATTTATCAAAACTTGCATAACATGTATGACCTCTCCAGAGACCTGGTGGTTAGAGGGTCTGCCTTGGATGTGGAAGGTCGTGGGTTCAATCCCTGACTGAGTCATACCAAAAGACTTACAAAAATAGTACTAACAGCTGCCTCGCTAGGCACTCATAATAAAGAGGCTAGTGTTAGGACTGGTCGGCCTAGTGTCAGGATAATGTGATAGGGTGGGACATCATGCTACATGTCTGCGGCATGATGCCTCAGCGCTAGACATCACTATAAACTGTCACACTGCAGACATCATAGTGATATGACTGAAAACTTGTTCAAAATACAATTCATACACACTCAATTCCATCCTAACAATTCCATACTGTACATTAATCTTGAATATTAATAATTCACTATATGCTACATTACGACATGTTGATAATTCAGCTATACATAGAAGATTAAATTTCTATTAAATTAAATGCACATAGCGTATAAACCATACAACATCTAGTTAAGAAAGCAAGACAGATTTGGGCAAAGATACCCTACCTCACAAGCTTTTGTTCCAAATCTTGTCCAAATTTCCTAGAACTCCCTTTTCCCCATCTTTTTTACAAGTGCACAGTTTGCTCTCAGAGTATCGTGATGCTTCTGTAGTCTCGTCAAGACCTGTACTTATTCTTCCAAAATGAATGTAACAGGACAATGTCTGGCTGTGTGAGAAACCCACCCAAAATTTTACTATCCTAGTTCTGAGTGGATACTAGTGGTCTCTAAAAACTAACTGGGGTAGTAGCACTGGCGTGTTATTATGTCAGGTTTTCCGGTCTCTAAGCATAAGCCGACCAGTGACATCACTGGTTGACTGCAAAACAAATGGAGTTTTTCACCACCGCGGCAAGGTTCTCTTGAATTAACCGTGAACTTGACTGTGATGTAGTGGCTAAGTCACGGATAGATAGTTTTTTTGTTTCAGAATCAGTCTAAAGTTGCAATATTATGTAACATATACTGACCTTACCCAAAGTACTTTGAATTACGAATTCTATCAGAAGACATTTGTAAACTGAGGCAGGAAATGTTAGCAAATTTTCTGACACAATGTGAAGACCAGTGGCTTTGATTTTTTTTTTCTTCATGTTGTACGGAGAGCATTTCTCATGTTTAACATGGAGTTGTTTATATTTATCTGTCATGTAGCTTCCACTCAGACTTGGCTTGTCTACTTTGGAAAAGCATTTAAAATCATCACTAGAATGATCTGGCTTGGCTGAACTAATTAAGTCACCAATTGATCCAAGCTCATTGCTTAGTTGTAGTGGTTCTGGTTCTCTAAGTTTTGACAAACATTTTCTTTCAATTTTGAATTCACCTTTTGAAATGTATTTGAACACAGCAAAGGTTACTCATCTGTGACCTAAGTGGCCAGTTAATGGTTTTAATACAGGATTATTATGATGTGAAGATGTTTGTGGATTTGCTGGTACATGTACCTGGCCTAAATTGGCAAGATAGTATCATAATCTGGCAACTAGTACAATCATTATCACCCGATTAGTTAGTTATGTAGCGGAGTATAGCAGGGATCATATTAATCAGGGGACCAGGCTGATGGACACAATGCATCATGGGGGATTTTAAAATGCACGCAGATATAATACTTTCACTAAAGATGGAGGGTGGTAGTTACCTGCAGTCACATGAGTACTGAACGTGTAATGCAGTTTGTTAAATTTGTGGATTTAATCACATGTAAATTTATAGGGGTTGTTTCAAAGTAGCTTTGAAATATTTTGGACTGTATTTTGTTTGAAACTTGAAAACCTAATAGCAAATAAATTGTTTATTCTAGTGACAGTTATTTAAATAGTTTTATCTATTAGGGACCTATCGTACCATTTTATTTCCTGGGATCTTTTTTAGAATGTCCAGCGTCCCAAAACAGTTGAAATAAACATATCTTGCTTGATCTATTAGTTTATTTTTTTTAATTTTGTGAATTAAAATAATTCTGGTCAAAAAGAAACTCCCAGTCCCTCCACCCCAACCACCACTCCACTCTTGCCATAATGTTTATCTAGGTAGCTTACTAGATGTTAAAATAATTTAAATTGTATAGGGTTATGCTTTATTTCAAGTCACAAATGAGTTCACATGCAAAAGCATTTGTATCGGAGGGTGAAAGTCAGTAGACTTGATAAGAATGTGTCTCCTGCTCAGTGGACCCTGGCAAGGTATAAACACCATTGGATGACAACTCTTCAGGAGGCCTGCATGGGTCAGATGTATAAACTCCATTAGATTACAACTCTTCAGGAGGCTTGCATGGGTCATATGTATAAACTCCACTGGATGACAACTCTTCAGGAGGCCTGCATGGGTCATATGTACACTAACTGGGCACTGGCAAGGGTGTGTGTTTATGTGATTTGGATTTTTAACGTAGCTTTTTTTTAAAAAAAAATCAGTCATATCGCTATTATTCTGCAGGGTGACAGTTTAGAGTGATGTCTAACACTGGGGCATCATGCCCGCAGGCATGCAGCATCATGCCCCACCCAGTCGCATTATCCAGACTCCAGGCCAACCAGTGCTAACACTAATCCCTCAGTGCTGAGTGCCTAGCGAGGCAGCTGTTAATACCATTTTTATAAGTCTTTGGTATGACTTGGCTGCAGTTCAAACCCGCGACCTACTGCATGACAACTGCATCTAACCACTAAACCACTTGAGCATTCCAGTGGCAAGGTATACATTCGGTCAATGATAACTCTTCGAGATGTGATTGTGTCAGCAAATTAATTAACAAAGAATGAGTAAATTACTTGTTGTTTTAGAGCTTGAAGTTGATTGCATGAGCAATCTTCAGCTTTAAAACAGGTGACATCTGATGCATACATTGCCTCTGGTTATCTCCACGGAAGGTTTAACTGAATCAGTTTTGACTTATTCAGTTTATCATTTGTGATACTACCACTGTTTGAATAATGAAACCTGAAAGTTCTACCTAACAAGTCAGATATCTGATTGTTAGAGTTTCTTTGTTAATATTTTGTAATTGGGGGTTTAGTGCCATTTTTTAGCGTAAGATAGGCCATACATAGTGGCCAGTATATCTGGTGGAAGAAGAACTACTAACCCATGGGAAGCTACTTTTTCACATATACATGTTGGCCGAGCTTAGCATACTAACCCATGGAGTCAGGGGTGAGATGTCAGTTGATCTGTAAAGGCGATCACCTTAGAACACTCATCGACTCTGGACCCAGACCTTTGTAAAAATTGACATTTGTGTACGTCTTGACAGACACATCTACAACACCTGGTTTGATCTGACAAAGCTGATTTAAGTTTTGAGTTTTTTTGCAAAATACCAGTACACAAATCCACCCTGCTTGTTGAGGTGGACTTGACATACCAAAAATGTTGCTTTTTACATTGTGATAGGGGAGACAATGAAAGCTTTCTACTTAATCTCCAGATATCGCATTTTCAGTTAAACATGAAGATGTTTTCTTTTTAATATTAGTTGACCAGAATTCTAAATCCAAGCACTGAATTGGTCTTTTCTCATTCATTTTTGTATTTCTGATTGTACAGTTTGTTTGAATAATTTTAACCCTGTTCAAATCATGTCATTCACCTTTCTCAGTACCATCTGGTATGGCAAGTGCTAAAAAGTTAGGTTGATCATTGGTCTGCAGGTGAGAAAATAATCAGATTTTGAAAGTTTGTTATTTATATAAGTAATCCCTATGCTTAAAACTGTCAAAGGATATTAACTCAGGGCAGTGAATTTAACAAGGTGCAGCCTGTTACCTAGTAATATTACTACTGAGGTCCGTTATTGCATCATCATTCCCCATGTTTTAATACACTTGAAAGTTGTGTACATGAACTCCTTTGGGTGTGTCAAGGATATGATAGTATTCTTCATTCTGATTGTGGAAGGTGTGTCTACTCAACAGGAAGGGTGACTTGTTTGTATATTAGAGCAAACAAATGGGGATCCTTTTGGGGACTTGTGATAGCTTATATACAACACTGAGGGTCAGTGCTTGTGATAGCTTATATACAACACTGAGGGTCAGTGTATCCCATACCTTTGTACACTGACAGCTTGTAAAAGTTTAAAGATTTTATAGGATCTGTTCTATAACTGAAAACTGAGGCAATGAATTTCCAATTTTTACAGGTGATGCTGGCCTTGGTCTCTTGTAGCTAAGGAAAAAAAGCAAATTTTCAAAGCTTGTTGTTTATATAAGTGGTCAGAAGACTAATACCATAATTGACTGCAAGAGGTATGTTTTTAACAGGGTTTGGTCAACTTGGTTTTTTTTTAAGCAATACAGTATACGATTGCATCATCATTCACCCAGGTTTTATGCACTTTAAAGTTGCATACATGTACTGGTGTGGAGGTGTGTTGAGGATATATTAGCTTGCAATTTGAAATCACTTGCCAAAACAGGTTTGTTGTGGTGTTTTCACTTTGATTTACCGGTACATGCCATAAATCTCCAAGGCATGTAAATAGTTTTAAGAATTGTTACATGGGGGAAAAAGTGCTGTAATGTAAATGTCATTCAAAGTGATCATGGTAAGATTTGTGCCTGACATTCTACAGAATTTAGTTCAGTCACCATGATATATGAGTTCTTTTATTTTTTATATAGTAAGTGAAGCTTTAAATATTTGACATTTGACTTTTATTAAACTGAACAAATGCCAAATATATTTTCTTAAAAATCTAAACATGATAAAAACAAGGTGACATTTGTTGCCTTTTTTATTATTGTTTCTTAAGTTTTAGTTTGACCATTAGTCAGAAACCAGAACAGCTTTTGGGATGGACTATCATCTTTTTGTCTTTTGTCCATCCGTCCATTAGTACAGGTTATCATTGCTACACCTCCCCAACTATCTGGAGCTTTACCATGAAACTTTTCATGTACTTTCCTCCCTAGGTTATAACAGTTGGTCCTAAATGAAAATGGTACTACTTTTATTCAATATGGCTGCCACAGTGGCCATCTTGAAATTCCTATCACCACTCCTCCTGAATTGATGGTCATATTAACACAAGGTTTTTATTAAAAGACAGCCATCTTAAAAGTCTTGGAGTTTTCACAAGAAGATTTCTTATGATGTCATTGATATTCGGGTATGTCAAAAAGGTATTGTCATTAATACACTGCATTGTAGTTGATCAAATTACTAAGAAACTTTTGGTGTGGATATGCAAGAATTACTGTGTGCAACAAATACAAATATTTCATTATCATTTCTCTGAGGTAAATCAGAACTGTAAAAAGCACTTAAAAAATGTTTTGGTTTTTATTTTTTGTTTCTTAAATGAATATTATTTGCCATTTAATAACATTATTTTTCAATGATATAAATTACTCTGGGTAAAATGCTCCATTGGTTATGCTGCGAACACAGTCTAATAGGGCTTTCCAGGTAATACATTGTATTTCAAGAATTCTGTCAGACCTCTGGATAGAAACTTGAATATTTTACTCCTGGTTTGGAGGGACCACTCCAGTGGTTAGAGTATCTGCCTCAGATACGGGAGTTTGCAGGTTCAAATCTGGCTGAGTCATATCAAAGACTTCAGGTTGATGTCTGTGGCATGATGCCCCAGTGCTAAACATCACTGTCAACTGCCACACTGCATCATAGCGATACGACTGGAAAATTGTTAGAGCTACGTCAAAAATCCAATCCCAATCACACATACACACACTCCCTGGGTTGGAGCTAATTTAAAAAATTTGATAGGGTATTTTGTGAAGACTGCAAGTGATGAACTTGAGATACCATGCTGAGATGTTAATCATATTTTAGAATGCGTGAAATGTACTATTTAGTGACCAAGACAAATTCATAATGTGTTCAGTTAGATGGCTCTGTTTGAGTGAGTATTCTCACAAGGATGAAGTACTATCTTATCAAACCTGCTTGGAATATAGCATAGTTTGTATTTCTTGAATACATCATTATAAGATATGGACTTTACTCACAGCACAAACAATATGCTGACAACCTGGCTTTGACAAAATATTTAAAATAAACATTGTTTTGCATAATGTAAATGTATGCAAATTATCTATATGGAATTTAATTAAATTGGTGTAAAATATGCTGCTTATATTGCACCATGCGCAGTCTTTCATTGAAATTTCCAAATGACATTAATCAAATTCATTGTTGTTAGTTTAGATATCAGACTCATGAAAGTCTTACAACATGACATAAAATAGAATAAGCACCAAGGAGACAATCATAGCAGTATTACACATTAGGAGTCTTAATAACTTCATTCAAGATGGAACTTTATATACAGAAATATAGTTTTAATAGCAGTACTACATTAATTGCTTCAGTTGCATTGCTTTTCTTTTGTGGGACTTGTGGTTCCCACATCCAAACATGTACAGCTAACTTTTCAATTTCCCACCATTTCTATGCTCACATCTGTGGGCATGGTCACGATAATATTTGTGTGGTTTGCTGTTTATGACCCCATCAAGAAAGCTTTAAAGAAATTGAGGAAGAGGGGGAGCACCAATTTATATATGTTATCTCTTTTTGGAAGCAATTCGCTTTTTTATACTGAAAAAAGGGCGATCATTCATTAATAAAAAACATTTCCAAGTTCAAACAGATAATATATGGAATATCATACCACTCAAATCTAATGACAATGCCTTATAATTGTTTTAATATTACATTGCAGGCAATGAGTGATCTTTTTTTACTACTTGTTTATTGTAATCTACAATACATTCACATCTTTATTCCTGTTGCAGTTTGTTCAATATACTTTTGGAATGATCACATGAAAGTCGGTGAAATTCTATTCCTTGCCAAGAAAAAAAACATCAACGTGGAACAAATTAATAACAAAATTACACTCATATCTTCTTGAAGTTAAACAAATTTGGACATGTTGAAATGGTTACACCATGCTTGATTTGTCATTAACATATGTATGATTTCTTCAGAGAAAACATAGTTTTGGCAATTGCTGCATGAACATACAAAAAGAAAGCATTATTAAGATTTAATATCTTTATTTTAATTTAAAATTTACTATTTTGTATTAATTATCAAAGTAGCATTTTTGTAAAAACAGTTGAATGGTTGCAAAAGACATCCAAGATAAAGTTGGGTTCACCCATTCAATTTTTGAAGAGAAATGCTTATGTGCAAACTAATTAACCTATAGTAGCACAACAGAAGCAATCAACATGTTAATTTCATGTGTGAACTGACAACAGCTCTTCTTCAGGATTATTTTCTTTGCCATTACAATGACAATAAACAAAATGCTTGGGGATAAGTGAATCATACTGTTTAACCAAGAACTTTTCCGTTGTTTGATTATGGTAGAAGAAAAATCTGTTATAGAAAGAAAAACTTGTAAATTAATCAATACATTTCATTTATTTTCTTTTTCTTGAGGGGCCCCAAGTGGTCTAATGCGCTTTCCGTTACGGATCACTGCCATCTCACCTCTGTCTGCATGGGTTCGAGTCTCTGATTCAGCCAATGTGGGTACATGAGAAAGCTTGCCAGTAGCTTCTCAAGGGTCGGTGGTTCTTTCCGGGCATTTCCCAGGTTCTTCCTCCACCATTAATACTGACTGCCATGTATAGCCTATCGTGTGCTGAAAAATGGCGTTAAACCCTACAACAACAACTTCTGTTTCTTACATCAGTTAAATCAGCTAAAGTAAGGATGATTTGTTAAAGAGGAGAGGGAAAGGGACAATACCTAAATACAGAATGACTTAAGTGTTTTGGAAAATAAAATTTCTGAACATCTGAGATATGACAGTTCTCAACATTACTATTCAATTCAACAGTAAGTAGCGTTCAGATCAGCTACGAACAGTTATCAAACCTGATTGGTCTAAAGTGCACACCTTTACCGATCACAGTCATCACACCTCCAATGTAGGTTCAAGTCTTGGGCTTGGCCAATGTGGATATGTGAGAAAGCTGTCATTAGCTTCTCGTGGGTCAGTGGTTCTTACTGGGGTTTTGCCCTGGGTACTTTCTCCACTAGTTATATTTCCTGCCATGTATAGCCTATCTTAAACTGAGAAATGGCATTAACACCACCACCACCCTATTTTTTTTTATTTATATCAAACTTGTTTGTTAATGACTGGGTCATAATTGGGGTTGTTTGTAAGTACATGTACAATGCGCCAAGTAATACGGCTACTTGTGATAGAAACATGCTTTTCCCAAGCTGAAAATGATGCTAACCCTCATTAGTACATCATAACTGATCACAATCATCATTGCCTTCTGTGGAATATGCGCTGAAGTCTTTTTTCATTTAATTCCAATAGGAAGTACATTGTACTTGCCAAACTCGTACATGCCATATTCCCTGAAAGTGTTGGGTTTTTTGACAACTCGAAAAGTGTGTTTTGATGTCCCAGGATGGTCAGTGTGTGTGACCCGAAAAGGTGACATTGTCCAGTCGAGAACAGGCTAACTTTTCATAAAAGTTTTTAGAAAGTGATTGGAAATTGAAATCTGAATAAAACAAAATGTATTGTCTTGATCTTAACATTCAGTACACTTGCAAAGGAAAACACAATTCATGGTCTTAATATTGTCAGATATTATCACATTACACATACACCTAATGTGCAAACACTTACATATTAAGAAACACACTGACAATAAATAAAAATATACACCAAGTTTCAGTCTTTAAAATCCAGAGGATGTCAGAATAAAGGCTTAATTAGTCATTGCTACTTAGATTAGTTCAGAAAGGGGGGGGGAGTGTAATAAAAGTATCATTTAGTGTTCATTGCTGCACTCACTAGAGAATGGATTGTATGGTTGGTAAAGCTTCCTTGGATTTCTCGGAGTGAATCCAGGGCAGAACATCGTTGTTCCTGAGGACCATACCTTGGCATTGTTAGAACTTTATATGATGCAGTCTGATCAGCACGAGATATATGTTATCTCTACAGAAAAAGGAATATTCATCACATTTGGGACTGACTATTTGATTGGGGGGGGGGGGGATACAGTATTTTCAAGTTTAATGGGGCTTTGCAGGTAATTATATACATCAGTAATAGATTCCTATGTCCAGTACGATTGTTAAATCCTAATCAGCACAAATCAACTGTGCAAATACAAGTGTGTGTTTATACTGTATATTATTGTCTTTCAATCAATCTATCTCTTGCTTACCTTGTAATGAAAAGAATGGGTCAATTAATAGTTATTATTTTAACAAGATTAATGTAATGAATAATAATAATAAAGAGAACTAATCCGAATGTTCAATTCAGTGTGTCAAATATGTCTCATAAGATGGTGCTTCTAGTAAACTCCAGAGTTATTTATGTCAATATGTCCTTTGCAAAGATATTAAATTATGGCCTTCACAAAGTAAACCTCCGTCAACCAGGAGTTCTGAAATTTATTTTTCCTTTGCTTATTGCTTCCCAAGTTGCCTTCCAGAATGAGTCATACTTTAATACTATTCCAACAGCTGAAATAATTGTGCTTTGCATTTGATATATGGAGTAAAACCCTACTTCAAAGAAACATTGCCAAAAACTTGCCAATGATCTTTCATACAGATGGCTTTAATATTCTCATTCAAGGCAGTGACGTGTTATTACTTTTGTTATTCAACGCACATCGAACATCGCTTTCATTTACATATAACTTAAGACAAATTGGGTTGTTCCTCTTCATGAACTTTACCTATGCAAATTAGCACATTGGGCTTACCTACAACAGTCTTCAAAGTACTTAATACACTAGCTTTGTCAGCCAGTTAAGTAATGTGTGAAATGGTGGATGCCTTGTAATTGCTGTTTTTTAAGCTGCTCCAAGGATAGTTTTACTTGAGCTTTTACTGTTTATACATGCTACGTGTTAAAGGCATATATGACAGTGGTGTCTTTTGTCCTAAGATAACTGAAAAACATATTTTTTAAAACAAGACCATGTGAATGGGTTTGGGAATAAAAGAATCATCCTTTTTGCATGACACGTGTTGTGGCAGGTATAAATGGGGTGGGGGGATGGGATTGACATCCACCCAGTTCCCTTATAATCCCAGTGGGATTCTGAACTTTACAGATATAATCTTTACGCAGGGACAAATTGTTTCAACATAATTGAGTTTGAGTGCTGTATCCAATTTAGCAGAGCTGCCACAAATATTAAGCTTCCTACTTTCATCTACTTTTGGGCATATCAATGCATTTTAATCAATCCGTACTTTTGATATAACCTTTAAAAAGATAATCAATTTCAGTACTACCTTTTCTGCAACCACAACAGCCATAATGTTAATTTTGTTATCACTACTTCTCCAGAATAGATGACATGAACATGGGATTTTCACTAAAATCTGACATCCAGTTTGGCCACTACAGTATCCATCATGAAAATCTTGTTATCGCTACTCCTGAACAGAAATTCACATTGACATGGGTTTTTTCCTGAGAAGACTTTTATATCTCGTTTGTCGTAAATGGCAGTTTGATATCAAATATTGTTGCCATGGTGACCATTTTGATTTTTTTTTAATTACAAGTGCTCCTGAATTGATGGTCATATCAACATGGGTTTTTAGTAAAACTTAAAAGACTTGGTATGATATCTAGTTGTACTAATTGAAAACTGTGATGCTGACATTCAAGATGGCCACTGTAGTGGCCATCTTGAAAATCTTGTTATTGCTACTTCTCCAAAAAGAATGCTCATATCAGCACAGAGTTTTCACTGAAAGGTTTCTTATGATGTCTGATTGGTTGTAAATGAAATTGGTGCTAATCTGACCTCCAGTATGACTGCCTCGATGACCATCCTGAAATTCTTGGCTGCTTCAATATAGCTGATCATATTGACACTGCTTGCATCAGATTTCTTGTGAGGTATAGTTGGTCCTAAATGGAAGTGTTGAGAATCTGATATCCAATATGGCCACCATGGCACCATCTTGAATATCGTTTCTGTTTCTCCAAAAGAATGGAAGCAATATCAGCAGTTTTTACTAGAAGACATTTATAATGTCTTGTTCCTAAATTAAAATGGTGTTGATCTGATGTCCAATATAGCCAGCATGGTTGCTACTTTGAAAATCTCTTGTTACAGCTACGTTTCTTGAATGGAAAGTCATTTTGGTGTGGGGTTTTCATCAGAAGAGTAGTTGGTATTCAATGAAAATAATGCACACTGACTATCACCATGGACATGTTAAATATATTATTTCTTCCTGTTTCAGATTAAGGGTTATATCAGCATAGGGTTTTCAACAATAGACTATAAAACTTATGATACCTTGTCTAATTGGTTGTAAATGAAATTGTTGCTAAAAAAAATAATGAACATGAAGAAGGTGTGCAAATCCTGTTATCTTTATTTCATCACCACATTCTTATGTTACGTGTTTAGGCTCTAATAAACAGTAAACAAGGAGTGAAATCAACAAGCTTTGAAAAATATAACAAATTTATTTCCCTGGAAAAAACTGTAAATGTTTTTTAAAAGATAAGAATTTACAGTTTTAAGAATCAGATCCAAGAAAAATCCACCAATTAATTTTTAGAAGTCCTGATAAGGAAATGTTCTGATGAATTCAAGTTCGAGTCCCGACGAAAAATCCAAAATGGAAGGCGATGACATATACTGTAGTCAGTATGATATTGAGGTGTCTACAGTACTTTGCTGATTCACAAACAATATTCCGGTGTTTGAATTTCCAAATAAAATTTAAAGAAATGTCTTTGTCCAAGAATTCTGTATGAGCACTCAAATATTTCCAGGAAAAAGAATTAATATTTTAGAAATCCAAATAATTTGAATAAAAATTAAAATATAACTCCAAACTGGTCACAAACAATCACTTTCCAGTGTAAAAGCCCAACTAATTAATTTCTCTATAGACATCAGTATAAAACATGAATACTGCGCAATTTGGAAAACCCAGAATTGCAAAATAGAGGCTGTTTACATATAAAATCAAGTACTCAACATATGACCTTGATAAAAACCAATCATTCTACTTTGATAATAAATTAAAAATAAAAAGTTGTTTACTTGTCTCAGTGATTTCTGAAACAAGGTTGGGAACTAAGTCAAAAAGCTAAGTCAAAAATAGAAACAGTGTTTCTATTATTAGGTATATATGAAAAGATTCAGGTCAAACTGACATTGACATATAAGGAAATTAAAAATAAAAAATTTAAAACTTACAAACAATTAAATTAAATCAGATATAAAGTAAATCAAATAAACATTACAACATCAGTTCATAGTTCTGCACACAAAAAGTATGAAAAAAATCCCAGATCACCTGAAATTAAAGCAATATTTTCATCTTATGTTTACTAGTCTCATTATCTCATAACTGGTGTCAGCTTGTAGCATTTAATTTGACTGAATTAAACATGAATGCCCTTTCTAATATAATGTAAACAAGACTTTGGAAAATGATGTTTAGTGATGGATTGTGAATGCTGCTCATGTGCTGATCAGCGGCAGGATGAAAAGTAATCAACAACATTTGCTGAGTAATTTGTTTGAAAGATTGGCAGTATTGATGGGTTTTGTTTTGGGACATGGGCTAAATGATTGACACTTTTCATGGCCATTATTCTTCTATTTGTCTGGGACATTCTAAGTTCTTGGGAGCCAAAATTAGGCCCTAATCCAAAGTAGAAGCCCCCAAACAATTCCAAAATATAATACATCAAATTCAGAAAACATAAAGATGGGATAAAAATATTATATATAAAGTTTGGACAGTATCAATTCCATCTACTCGGTTCAGGCCTCATTTGCAGAAATTCACTGGCTCCTTGATGAGTACATCGGACGCATGACAAGAGGGTGCTGCTTTTGAATACTAATGACAGATCAGACCACGTTGTGTCCCAGGTCAATGCATTGTACACCAGTTGCCTTGGTACTATATGACCTTCATGTGTTGCTGTGCCTTAAAACACTGAATAAAACCATTCCAAATCACAAATTCCATAACTTGTAGGAAGTATTTTATGTTTTAAGATTTCTTATAATTTATGCATGCAGTGCAGCCATTAAAGATATCTACTTGAGATATTACTATTATGATTGTAGATTTGCAGTATATGAAATATAGCCTAATCTGATTATGTGTTTGTAAAACTTTTAAGTTCGACTTCATCTCTGCATCTGAGAAAAATTTTATGTCCTTGTGTTTTAGAACTAAATTCCAGACGAGAATTTAAAACCTTTAGCATCATCCCTAATAGTATGTAATGCATCTTCCAGCCACACCTATGAGGAGGTGGAGACCATAGCGAAGGGTATTCTTGAGAAGGTGAAATGCCGACCCCAATTTGGAATTATCTGTGGCTCAGGACTGGGTGGTCTTGGAGATCTTGTTAGCAACACAGAGATCATTCCGTATGCAGAAATTCCAGGGTTCCCTGTCAGCACAGGTAGGCTTACACATGTAATTATAATCTTCTAGCCATACTGTTACTAGATATAGATAGCTCGACAACAAGGCATCATCTGTGAATTATATTCTCATGTTTTGTCTAAAAGCAGTTAGGAAATTTGGTCCTTATTCTATGCTTTCCAGTAATTGAGAAAAATAGCCACGAGAAAGAAACTTGCATGCTACTTCATTAAATGTATGTAGAACAAATTACAAATATCAATTGTAAATATATCTTAAACTGTCTAACACTATTATGTTTTGTTGCATAGATACTAACCAATCTGTACAAATTTTTTGACTGCTCTGGTGGCCTAGTGGTTAGAGCGTCCGCCTCGAATGCAGGAGGTCGTGGGTTCGATCCTCGGCCAAGTTGTACCTATACAAATGGTACTAACAGTTGCCTTGCTTGGCATTCAGCATTAAGATGTTGGTGTTAGGACTGGTCGGCCTCGAGTCCAAATAATGTGACTGGGTGGGACATCATGCTACATGTCTGCGGCATGATGCCCCAGTGCTAGACATCCCTATAAACTGTCACACTGCAGACATCGTAGCGATATGACTGAAACTTGTTTTAGCTACATTAAAAATCCAAATCACACACACACACACACATTATCTTTGAACCTTTGTAGCTCTGTGTTTGATTGATTCTTTGGCACAAGCAAGGATTCTAAGACTTTGTACCTTTACTTGGTCTTTGATTTCTTCCAGCTCCAAAACCTCTTTAAATCAATATTGAGCCATCAAGAGTAAATAATTTATAAAAGCTGTTTTGCTTTAGTATTCGATTTACCATGACCGGTCATGAACCTTTAGATATCTAAATCTAACGTTTGGTCAAGGAACCTACTCCAGAACAAATGTTATTTTGAATTGAGACCCATTGGTTAGTAGACTCCATAGTCATTTGTTTTGCAATTGATTGTAATACATGTAATATAAATAAAGATTTAGTTCACAGTTTGGCAGACAACTTTAAAGCAAGAAACTCTCATTTGCAAGTGAAAGTTGCATTGGTATCAGAACAACATTCTATATACCTGCCTTAAGACAACAGTGGAAGAGGCCTGTTCATTTTGGAATCAAAAGGTCAAAAGTCAGGGTCATTGTGACTCAAAGAAAAATGGGTTTTGCAAAATTAACATTTGTTCTGGAGTAGGTTCCTTGACCAAACGTTAAATTTGGATGTCTTAAGGTCAGTGATCAGTCATGGTGAATCGAATACTAAAGTAAATACAGTGGTTCCTTGACTTACAAGTTTAATTCATTCTGTGACAGAGCTCGTAACTCAAATTACTCGTATGTCAAATCAATTTTCCCCATTGAAATGAATTGAAATGCCATTAATCCGTTCCGGATCCCAAAAAACACCGCAATTTTTTTGTTACATGTTTTTAAATAAGAAAGATGTACTTGTAAATAACGAATATTGTATAAAAACACAATACAATAGAATGCACTGCAATAAACTGGTTTTATTAAGTATAATGTACAGCATTTACCTTGGAGATCAGACGACTTGAAGATGCTGACGGAGGTGGAGGAGAAAGGCTGAAGTGAATAACTGAATCTTATTCGCTGATTTTTGCCCTTTTCGCCACGCTTTCATCTGCAGGGGTTTTTGATAAAAACCTATCCAATGAGGTCTGTTTCATCCTCTGTTTCAGAATGTTTCTGAAATGAGTTAGGCAAGTGTCATTAAATAGCGCCATCACATGCCCAGTTGCAACTTTTTCTGGTTGTTTCTTTTGAATAAAGTCTGAAAGCTTCTCCCACATTCCCAACATTTCCTTTATCTCACTTGTAGAGATAACCTCCTCCGCGTCACCTATTTCCTGCAAAACCTCCGTGTGCTGCTGCGTCTGTAGCTCCTTTAGCTCCTCTGTTAGTTCCTCGTAGTGCTCCTCGATGAGCTCATTGATGTCACCTTCATCCATGTCCAGGCCCATGGACTTGCCGAGGGATACAATCTCCTCCACCACTGCCGCTTCGGGTTCGAGTCTTTCAAAGTCCGTTTCAGACACAACCTCAGGCCACAGCTTATTCCATGCAGAGGTCAAGGTCCTCTTTGTAACACCATATTGATAATTCTGAGGCATATCACGATGTTATAGTGGTCCTTCCAAAACTCTCGAAGGGTGAGGTTGGTGCTCTCCGTCACCTCAAAGCAGCTGCAGAACAGGTGCTTGGTGAAGAGCTTCTTGAAATTAGAAATCACCTGCTGGTCCATGGGCTGCAGGATAGGGGTGGTGTTGGGTGGAAGGTAGAGAACCTTTATAAACTTGAACTCTTCGAGGATGTCACCTTCGAGGTTAGGTTGGTGAGCAGGTGCATTGTCCAGGATGAGAAGGGCTTGCAGGGGTAGGTTATTTTCCAGGAGATATTTCTTAACGTCAGGACCAAAGACCAAATTCACCCACTCCACAAAGAACTGCCTGGTGACCCACACCCTCAGGTTTGCCCTCCACATAACCTGCAGTTTTTCTTTCAGAATCTTATGTGACTTAAAGGCTTGGGGGTTTTCCGAATGATAAATGAGCAGCGGCTTAATATTGCAGTCGCCGCTCGCATTGGCGCACAGTGCGAGGGTTAGCCTATCCTTCATGGGTTTGTGGCCTGGCATCCTCTTCTCCTCTGCCGTTATATAAGTCCTCCTTGGCATCTTTTTCCAGAAGAGTCCCGTCTCGTCACAGTTGAAGACTTGCTGGGGGATGTATCCTTCTACTGCTATAATTCCAGCAAAAGTTCTGAAATAATTCTCATCTGCCTTCATATCCGCGATTGCTGCCTCACTATGCCTGACAACAGAGTGAATGCTGGTCTTCTTTTTAAAATTCTTGAACCAGTCCTGACTGGCTTTAAACGGCTCACCCGATGCCTCATCCGTCAAAGTGCCTGGGGTCTGCCGCAGCAAATCAGCGTAAATAGCTTGTGCCTTTTCGCAGATTATAGCCTCCGTCACTGTGTCTCCTGCGAGCTGCTTCTTCGTCAACCACACCATCAGCAGCTTCTCCATATTTTCATGGATAGATGTCCACTGTTTAGAAATTATTTTAACGCCCCTGGCTGGCATTATAGCCTTTATCGACTCCTTTTGCTTCAGTATGGTGCAGATCGTAGAAGTGCTACGCTCGTACTGCTTCGCCAAGTCGACTAGACGCACACCTTGGTCATGTTTTTTTGATAATTTCTTTCTTTAATTAAATGCACATCATCCGCTTCTTCTTCTCAGCACTGTCCTTCGCACTCACTTTCTTTGGATCCATGGTTGGAAAAACGAAGTTTTGCAAAATAACTGCAAGCACAAATGCGAGCACAACACTGATGCGTCCACTGCGAGCTAACCGCTTAAAGTGAACGAATGAGACACGGGATGCTGGGTGGATGTTGTGATGTTCGCTGTGGCGTTCGCTGCACCAACTAGCGGTGTTGTATCTGAAGCTGGCTCGTAACCCGAATTTTAGCTCTCAACTCAAAGCAAAAAATCGGCCGAGAGACGGCTCGTATCTTGAAAAACTCGTTAGTTGGGACACTCGTAAGTCAAGGTACCACTGTAATGATTTCTTCATCATCATTAGTTCAAGACTGTATACCTAAATTGAGACCCATTGGTTGGAAAACTCCGTAGTCAGTCATAGTCTACTAGTAACCCTACAGAGGACTGTTAAAAGCGTAATGGACACATAATTTACCATTAATTGTAAATAAAAGGCCATTTTCACTCTTCTATTTAGTTACTAAACTTTTCTCCAAGTCTGTAAAGTAAGTTGAGCATTGAAAGCTCTATATTTTAAAATTCTTAAGTTGTTTTACAGTTAATTATTATCATGTTGTTAGAATTGCAAAAATAATGTCGATTCAACATAGATTTAGGAATTCAACATTACTGATTTTCGACTTTGTGTCATATATTACTTTATTTTTTGTTCAAATTTAGTTTCCTTGCACAAAGTATGAAAACATTATGCCTGCTCATATTTTTTGATTAACGATATGAAACTTCTATTCCAGTGCCAGGTCATGCAGGGAAGTTGATATTTGGAGATCTGGAGGGTAAGAAGGTGGTGCTAATGCAGGGCAGAGCTCACCTGTATGAGGGATATGCTGTACAGAGGGTAAAAACTTTCATCATCTCATTTGAAGCTTTTTTTAAAAACCTTGTTGAAACCTTAATGAATTGGATTTAGTGTTTTCACCTCTGTATTACAAAACAATATAATTTATGAGCATAGTAACTAAAATGACATTTTCACTTTTCATTTATGGCCAGCTCTTGTATTATCCTTTTGTTAAGCAGCCATAACACTTTGTTAACAGGCACATTGTTTTACATTATATCTTCTTTCTGTTTGCTATGTGATGATACTGCTAGGTGCAGTAGTATGAAAATAAATACTTGTAGCAAAGAACTTTAATTTCATTCGTAACTTAGAGTGAAAGTTTATTTGAAATAATTGCTTATTACACAAGAATAATGATACTATTGGTATATTGGAATACTATTGGTATATTGGTATACTAATGGTATATTGGAATACTATTGGTATATTGGAATACTATTGGTATATTGGTATATTGGAATACTATTGGTATATTGGACATAAACAAGCTGTGAGATGTTTCACAAAAGCATAAAGCATAGCTATAGATACAGAAAGTTCTGCTTCAGTCTGCCTCTGTTTAGCAATTAGATGAAACCTGCCCACAATAGCAAGGCAATTCTTAAATGCTTTGTAGACTGTTTATGCACCTTGGTTTGTAATATTTAATTTGATAGGATACAAAGCGTGCTGTCAGGAATTTATCCTGGTTTGTGTCTGTTACAGTTAAGTTACGTGTACGTAGACATGCTGCCAGGGCATATTGAATGTGGGAATTGCAAAGAAAAATTATGAATTTTGCATACATGGTGAGCAGTAATGTGCTATTTCCAGTATACAATTTTTATTTAACTCTTAACCCTGAAATTGCTTTTCACAACTCTAGCTGGCTAAACTAGTTTTGCATAGGCCCCTTCAGACAGCAGACTGAAAGGGAGATCTCAACAGAAACATTATTCATTGACTCACACTGATAAGGAACAGATTGAGTTCAGAAAAATGAACATATTAATTCTTATATAACTAGAGCCAACTTTTTTTGAAGATTTTGATTTCAGTAGACCTCTAACATAGTGGAGCAGGAAGAAAGAGAGACATATATTGAAGTGCTAGGTAAATAGTGAACTATGGCTATTCCTTCTCTTGCCTTTTTTTCTACTTACCCCCCTTATTTTTGTGACAAGGGAGGGGCTTTAGATAAATCATGGCATGATCTCTGCACATACAAGACATAAAAGTTCTAGTGAATAAGAGACATCTTAAACCTTGATAGCTAAACTTGGTTTTTGTGATTGCAGATCACATTGCCAGTCCGTGTGATGAAACTGATGGGAGTTTCCGTCCTGATTGTAACTAATGCTGCAGGAGGAATTAATCCTGATTACAATGTCGGGGACATAATGATCATAAAGGACCACTTCAATGTGCCTGGATTTGCTGCAGTCAACCCACTTGTTGGACCCAATGATGAAAGGTGAAATTTAACAGCCTTTTCCAAAATGCTTTCATTGCTATCTTTCAATAATGCTTATTGTGCTAAGTCAGTAATAGGCTACTGGAAATGAAAGTTAAACCTAAGAGATTCTAACCATAAGAAAAATGTATTATTTATAGATTTTGTTAAAAAATAGTCTTCTTTAAAATATTTGCTAAAATTTGAAGAATAACACTTTTGAACTTTTTTAAAACCTCACGATCAGTTATGACAAAATATTCTCATAATTTCTTCTGTAAATACACCACCTTCTTTAAATATGGCAATGTCTTGCAAATCCAGCCCTCCCAAACTTGTTTTTGCAATAAAGTGCTAAAACGTCTGCATGCCAAGGTGGAAAGTTAGATGAGAGTGATCTCAGCATTTAATTCCATCAGTTCATCGGTTACTACTTCTGCTTGTGCTAGAAAGCATGCTATTTCTCAAGGCTTCATAGATTGTGAATTCGTTTGTTCCTGTTTGTCGATTTGTCGATTAGGCAATTGTGAGTATTAGTTTAAAACCAGGGAAGAATATTCCAGTTTTCTGTGTGTCTCATGCTGTCCATTACTGGTTTAATTTTTCATCCTGGAAAAAGCCTGGAAATTTATCTTTAGAAAAACATGGAAACCATGAGACCTGGAAATATTTGTTTAAAAACAAGTGGGAACCCTGTTCTAAACCTATGACCTATGGCCTGATAACCAGTTTTCCACATCCATCGATCACTGCCAACAAAGAGCAGCCATTCCACGGGTAGCTACCCCAGGTCTGGTCAACCTGCTTCCATAATTTGATGCTTTGAACAAAACCCATGGTGTCAACAGTCCTTTACTTTGCACTGGCAGATGCCAGCACTTTGCATGTCGCACCTCTTGCCATATTTGCCCAGTGTTCTATGATTGGATAATGTATTTGAATAAACTTTATTTTCAAGTAAAACGTTCATTTGTTTCCTTCCCATGTCCTAGGTGCATTTACATCCTAAGATAAGCATACACATCAACTCAAGTAGTAACTGATAAATTGATGTTGTTTTGTACCAGTCTCTATCCAACAAGAGACCTCTCTTGTGACCATTTAGCACTTTTGTTATTGAAACCAGGGAGGGCTGGATTTGCAAAGTGGTTAGGCAAGTATTATCAGAGAATAATTATGAATGGGTAAGTATTAATGAATAAACATTTTTTGTTCTAGAATCAGGTTTCTTTGCTTTCCTGAGAAGCACATTGCCATTATTACGCAAACACCACTGACCTCTTCACTGGCCTAAGTGGTTAGAGCCTCTGCCTTGGATGCAGGAGGTTGCGGTTTAGAACCCTGACCAAGTCATGCCAAAGACATAAAAATGGTACTAGGAGCTGCCTCACATGGCACCAAGCATTAAGAGGTTAGTGTTAGGACTGGTTGGCATGGTGTCAAGATAATGTGACTGGATGGGACATGATGCTGTATGTCTGCAACAAGATAACCATTTTTTTTTATATAGTCATCATAGCGATATGACTAAAATTGTTAGAGCTCCATTAAAAATCTAAATAACACACACACACATACACTTGCAAACCATGCAATATAGATGAAATTTGGCAAGTATTTTTTTTTATTGACATGTAAATGACCTGATTAGAATTTACTTTTCTGTGTGGTTTTAAACCTTTCAGACTTCAATGTTGTTTTAGCTTGATTAAACAAAAAGCACTTTAGATCATTATTACAAATTTATTAACTTTTGGGACTCAAATTTTAGTCACCATTGGCATGTGCATGTGTTTTACAAACACAGATCTAATTATGCTTTTGTCCTCAACTTTAACAGGTTTGGACCAAGGTTTCCTGCTGTATCAGGTGCATACGACAAAGAATTCAGGCATCTAGCCAAGCAGAAAGCTAAAGAGCTTGGTTATGATAGCTTTGTGCGAGAGGGCGTTTACTGTTGTTTGGGAGGGCCTTCCTTCGAGACAGTCACAGAGTGTCGTTTTCTCAGGCTTGTTGGGGTAGACTCTACAGGTATCTTGCGAAATATTAGGAATGAGGAATGTTTGCTTAATGTCATACTGTTATAAATTTATTCTTTATATATGTATTTTAGTTGTGAGACCAAAAGTGGATGTGACAGTTTTTATGTACTTACTGCATGCAGCAAGCATCTTGATTTTGCCGTCTTTCAGTCCATCAGTCCAGTTTGTGAAACTTGTTGGTACAATAATTGCACAAAAAAATCTCATAATTGTAAACTGAAATTTGTCATGCATATATATATATATATCCTTATATATTTTAATCCCATTGCACAATTTTAAAATTATTATTTTTCCAGGACTTGCAGCAGGGTATATTAATATGGATTTTTCTGTCTGTACTTTTTTGTCTTTCTATCTCAAGAAGCTTGTCTATAGGATAGTGCAAAAAAAGGGAACTAAAGGTCGTCAAATGAAATTGAGCTAGTATACCTTTAAGCATATCTTGATGAACAGAGTGGCAGACATGCTGAGTGTTGTATGCTCTAGAATTACTGATGTTGATACAGTGTTTTTATTCTGTGCAAAGAATAAAATGCTCCCCATGTTACTGTACTTTACAAAGTCCGACTTGATGCAAGAGCTTAGAAATTTTGTTTTGCTTGGCTTTGCTTATTTTGCAGATAGCTGATCTTTTGTTTAATCATGCCTGCATTGGGAATACCCATCATTTTTCAAAACTGCCATGATTGTAAAGCCTCTGCTGAAGAAACCAGCACTCGACCATAATCATTTAAAGAACTACTGCCCAGTGTCTACTCTCCCATTCACATCAAAAATCTTAGGTTGTTCTATCCCAACTTGTATCATTTAAATTCAAACAGTCTTTTAGCAATGTACAGTCTGCATATCGCACTTGCCACAGTACTGAAACTACTCTTCTGAAAGTATTTAATGACCTAGCTGCTTTGGATAGTGGAAAGATTACAGTCCTCACCCTCCTTGACTTGTCTGCAGCATTTGACACAATAGACCATGATATATTACTTCACCATCTCCAGCATGTATTTGGCATTCATGGTACAGCCTTATTTTGGTTCAAATCATACTTAGTCAACAGGACACAAATTGTCTGTTCTTGACCTGTTCTCTTCATTCTATACACTCAGCCATTCTCAAGTGTCAGATCATCATCCAGTGTCTCACCAATTGTACGCTGATGACACTCAAATGTACAAATCTAGCCACCCAACCAAAGTTGATGCTACCATCCAAGGTGTAGATAAGTGCATTTCCAATGTGGAATCATGGATGACATGTAGCACGCTGCAGAGACCGCTTCGGTGGCCCAGTGGTTAGAGTGTCTGCCTCAGATGCAAGAGGTTGTGGGTTCAATCCCCAGTTGAGTCATACCAAATACTTATCAAAAATTTACAGCTTCCATGCTTGGCACTCAGCATTAAGAGGTTAGTGTTAGGATAATGTGACTGGGTTTGACATTATGCTACATGTCTGCAACATGATGCCCCAGTGTAACACATCACTATAAACTGCCACATTGCAGACATCATAGCGATATGACTGAAAAATTTTTAAAAGCAATGTTACAAATCCAAATCACACAAGCTGCAGATTAATGAAGATAAAACAAGCCATAATGACTACAACCCAAAGACTTTCTCATTCACATCCTTTACCTCAATAAATATCAGCAACACCAACACAGTCAGTATGAAACCTTGGTGTTACTCTCAACAGTATTCTCTCATTACACCAACATGTCATGAAAATATGCGAGACTGCATATCTTGAGCTGAGACGCATCAGCTCCATTCGCAATTATCTTTCAGTTGATGCCACTAAAACACTTGTCTGTTCCTTAAAACTTTCAAGACCGGACTGTTGGAACTCAATTCTGTCTGGTTCATCTCAATATCCACTCCAGAAACTTCAAAAAGTCGAAAATACGGCTGCTCTGATCATCCTTAGAGTACCACGATCAGAGCACATCTCCCCCTGCTCTGTACCCTACACTGGGTATCCATTCAATCCAGAATCAAACACAAGTTTTTTTCTCTGTGCTATATTTCACTGACAGGCTCCAGTCCAACATACCTATCCGACCTATCCATGTGTACACACCAGCAAGATACTTGCACTCCTCTTCTAACGTTTGTATTCTCATTCCCACTATGAAAATGAAGTTATATGGACAATGTTCTTTTGCATACCAGGGCCTAGCAGCGTGGAACAAATAGCCCACTGAACTTAGACACAAAGACGGTGATCTCATTCAAGAGTGCTCTTAAAACATACCTATTTTGATTGCAGGAACAAATTTGAAGACCTAATAATGTTTCCTTACCTTTAATATTTTCAGCATGTTTTTCTGTTTTCTAATTTCATGGTGTTTGTTTTTTGTAATCATATCATTAGATAGATGTTGTCCAATGTTGAAAAGCACTTGGAGCTTCTTAAGATTAGGTGCTATACAAAGTCCTCATTATTATTGTTATTATTATTATTATTATTATTATTTCAACATTTTGCCATAAAAATTAACTGTACTTGTACACTATCCTGATTACCAAAATAATCATGTTTTGTGCGTTATATTTTATGGAGTCATCAAAGAAGTGCTTGCTGCTGATCACCGCTTGCCAATAATCTTTAATAATAAAGGCATACACATTCTTATTCAAGACGTTGCTGTGTAATAACTTTTGTTTTTCAACATGCATTTCTTTGACTGTACCTAATCCAAAAGAATTGAGTTATCCCACTTAGTGTATTGATGCAAATTAGACAGATGTATTCTCTTCAAAGACCTTGACACGATATCATCATAGCTATTCTTACTCAGTTAGGTACTCTGTGAAATGGTGTTTGCTTATCTCTGACTGCCTGATCTTTTACTTGACTCCATGATAAACAGCTATATAAATTGCCCCAAGGATAGATTTACGTGTTTGAAGTGGGACTACATGCTTCAGACTTTTATAATGGTGGCCAAAATCCATCTCCTTTTTTTTCTCCCTCTAAGATTATTGAAAATCATGTTTTTTTACATATGTTATGGCAGGTTTGTATGTGTGGTTCTTAATCCACCTCTCCCTTGATAACTCGCGCACAACTGGGTCCACAAACATAGACCGCACTATAAGCGAGGCACGAGTTGTTAGTGAACTGGGCAATTTATTGACTGAATCCTCATTTTACAATCACATCGATAATAATTTTTAATAACACGCTTTTTCTAATGAAGTTGTTCGTTATTCTGTTTAAATAAAATTTATTTTCAAGATGTCCAACATATGAAAGATCATTCCATCTGGTTTCAACATCCATCATGTGTACGCGAAAAAATCTGTGTATTACGTCACTGCTTCTTGTTTTATTGACGAGTCTGGTTCCTGTAGTGGTGTTTAATATTATACTGCCAAATCGCGAGTCCACACTGCAGGGAACTAGACTAACTGTTGATACACCATCAAACAAGATTCCTATTTTTCAAAAACATGCAATATTTATTTTGTGAGACAATTGTCTATATCGAAACTCAATTTTTGTATTCAATTAGTACAATATTGATGTTGTGATTTCATTGGAAGTAATAATGAAACTTCTTATCATCCTTGAGGATATCTCTTTGTGCCAGTTCAAGAATTCTCTGAATGTTGCTTGCCTACAATGGTCCGTATCTGTGAAATCAAGCTCTTTATTTTACGAAGTATTCATTTCACTTGGCTGCCTTGTTATCACAGTTATGAAAGAGTCGGTTAATTTAAGGTACTTTTTGTTACATACACAGTAATATTTATAAGTGTTCGATTGATCAGATGAAATGAGTTCATGCTACCGGGCCGCTAGATTTTAAGTTTGTTTGATTTTAGTGCCTGCTAACTTTTCTTTTATTCCACCCCCTTTATTTGGTTTAAAAGACATAATTAACGTGATAACATAAAGGAGGCCAGCTTTTAATTCAGTGCAACAATACAACAAATACTTCCGGAAGTTTGTTATCAAAACATGGTCGGCACTTAATTAGGTTCTCAGAGAAATGCTCACGGACAATCTGTTAAGGTAGATTGACGCATTTTATGTTTACTTTCAAGAGGACACATTGCATTTATGACAATTACACTTAAAAGGAACTAAAAACTAGAACTAGAACACAAATTTCAATTGATAAAAAATTATTTTATTTGTATTTATTTATTAAAGTACTGTCTCCACTCTGCGCTGCGTGACATTTTCATTGATCGAATTTTCTTTGCATATCGTTAATTGCAGCGCACTAGGAATGTATTTTGGAAAGAAATGTACAAAATTGTATGATCTATTTTTAAATTTGATATTTCATAGTATTGATTAAATTGTCCAGGTCCTATCTATCTTTTTCGACGATAAAACAAGTGATACATCAAAGTCTCTGTTAACAATTTTGATCGCGATTTTCTTCAAGTTCAACAAAAAAGAATCAATTTTGGGGGTATTTTCTGGTATAAAAGACGGGATCTATGCCTGACCACACGTTATAAGTGGGTTCGTGAGTTATCAGGGCTCGAGTTATCAAGGGAGTGGTGTACTACTTTTCACATCAACTTGTGATTTTCTTGTTGGTCCCAAATGAAAATGACGTCCATTATGGTCACAATGGCAGTCATCTGAAAATCTTGCTGAACAGAAAGTCACATCAGCATAGTCATGTCTTGAATTTTTGGAAATTCCCTTTAGCTGGTAGAGGGTTAGGCCCTTTGAGGAACTCGTGCTCAATATGTTGCACATTTTTTTACTCTTTGGATTTAGACTTTTTGACAAAATCCTTTATAGTAAGGTTAGGTACAAGCCACTAGAGGTGGACAAATGAAATTTAGTATGCCTATGTAAATTACCTGATTAATTTATGGTCTTCACAATCATTTGGCTAATATTAGACATGTATTCTAGTTAAAGTGGTTGTTAAATATAAATAATTCGTCAGTATGTTTTATGTTTGTATTCTGGATTTTGTCCATTTTTACCAAGTATTTTTACCTGCAGATCCAGGTTAGTAGCAAAAATAAATTTACATTTTTCTTACATTGTACTGTAGTTATGGCATGTAATATATAGATTGCACTTTTATGCTCAGATTGCACTTATTTTGCCACCTTTATTAGCAAAATTTACACTTACATCTCACTTGAGGTTGGCATGTATGCATCTAACATGACATTGTTACAGGGACAAGAAAATGGATCTTTCCACATTGCCTTTCAGCTGGACAACCCACTTTTGCAAACCATGCTAACTGTCCAAGCTTAAATGACCCATATAATTGGTCCATCCCGTAAAATTCTTCATATTAACACTTGACCACCCAATGATTCATCTACCTAGCCATTCATGCTGATGATTCAAAATGTTGGTTACCCATCTGCCAAGTTCAGTCAGTTGGTCTAATATTGATGGCATATCCTGTGTGTACATACAACATTATTCTTGTTGAGGATGCTGTTTCTTCCATTCTTGTTGAGGATGCTGTTTCTTCCATTCTTGTTGAGGATGCTGTTTCTTCCATTCTTGTTGAGGATGCTGTTTCTTCCATTCTTGTTGAGGATGCTGTTTCTTCCATTCTTGTTGAGGATGCTGTTTCTTCCATTCTTGTTGAGGATGCTGTTTCTTCCATTCCATTGGGTAGGAAACCTACATGGACTTGGAAGCCATGCCAGTTGGAGGATAACTCAACCTCCCTCAGTGTGGGCAAGATTTTGTTTGTATGGCTTCATCTGATCACACGATGGCATGGACAGATTTCAGTTTTAAAGAAGGGATTGAAAATTTATCACATTTTATCTGCTGGCCCCATGTACCCACAATTGCTGATTACTGCCTACAAGGTCAGGGCCTTGGTAGACAGTTGCCAATTCTCCAACTGGTGTTGTACCCACTCCGACAACCTATCATGGAGAGGTCTCAAGTGGACATGACCACCACCTTAAAGCAAATTCCTTCATTATGCATTTTTGCATTCCTAAGGTCTGAGTACTACCTTTGTACTCACCCATTTGTCTGAGAGATTCGCCCATGGGATTTCACAAAGACACTTACATCATTGCACTTTTCAGATTAACCTTGTCAACTGCTACCACAGTGTACCAGGATGAGATCCTGCAGAACATATGGATCTTTCTGTTGTAGTTCTGGATATGAATGATTTTTGCTTTCTTTTATCTCTTCAGGTTTTTCTTTGTGAATAGGTAGAAATCAGCTCTTCTCACCAGCTGAGTATTTCATACATCTTGAAACTTATTATTTTACTCTTCAGTCCTTGTTCACCTCCTCACATGTGCATTGCACAGATTGTTTGTAGATGTCTTCCATCATGATGTGGGTTTCTAAAGTTGAGCTTTTGGAATTCCTCACTTTTATACAGTGTTGTGTCAAACCCATTCCACCTCAGCTGCCTCTTCATGTGCCTGCTGATGATGACACTTCTTCTCAGGTCATCTATATCATCAGTGGTGAAATAGAACCCTGGCTTAAAGGAGGAATTCCTGTGTGAAAACCTCTTGATGGATGCCAGTTCATAAGATTGTGGATTCCACCTGTTGCACATTTCACCATGGTCAGCGCTACCAGGGGATTAGAAGACAGAGTCCTTAACATAGAAACTGGAAATTTATGCCATAATAAACACCTGGAAGGATAATTATTATGAAGTGATAATGTTCACATTATTTAACAACTCACTGGTGGTGTCCTATTTCCTCAAACAAGAGGAACCAAATGCTAGTCATTGTGTTCTTGTCTGGGATTATGGTCCAGATCACATTCCTAGCAGGCTCACTCTCTTGATGACTATCTGTTGTCAAGAAGAGGCCAGACTCTACACAATGAGAGTTCTTTTCACCCATAGATTTTCATCAGATTTGCACTTTGTGATATACACCATGATACATCTCTGCTTCAAAGTGTAACCACAAACTGCCCATCTTCATCTCTCTAGTTGCTATAACAGAGGCCTAATGGGGCGCTCACCAGTTAATATGTACTTTTGAGAGAGTGACTTATGTAAGGTGAAGTAGTTCACATTTAAAACATGCACAATGGAGAGAATGTTGGCATACCTCTATGCTACATTAATGTAATGTGGATGATATTTCTTTTGGATATTGTACTTTTGGAAATTTTACATGATTTAAGCACACTGCTAACTAAAATGACTGCTCCCTTGTGTTAAAAAATCAGCCTGAATTAGTCTAAAGTACACTATACATAGCATCTACTAAAATAGGGAAAATGAATTTTGCCAGACTAGACAGTACCAGCTTCTGAAAGTGCATTGAATGAATTACCAGATATATAAAATGTAAAAAAAGGTTATCGGCTCTTTTTTATACAGTTTACCTTTGAAGTTCAGGAAGTGAAAATAACCAAGTAGAGCTAGCACTTTTTTGAAAGGTGCACATCTGAAGTAAGGCCAAGCTGTATATAATCCACAGTACACCCATCAATCATACACCAAAATAAAGGGAATTAAAGGTTCTTTGAATTATACCTAAGATATACAAGGTCTTTTTTAAATAGCCAGTATAACCAGTGAGGAAAGCCGGGAAAATTCTTTTTCTTTAAAATCCTAACCCTATGCAAAATAGGAAACTGTAGAGCGCCACCTTAAAGCAAATATAAAAATGTTTGCAATTATTTTTTATATTTTCATATCATTATGTATGATGTTCTGAATAAAATGGTACATTCATATTGATGTTAAACATGAAAGTAAGCTAATTATGCTCATTTTGCTCTTGCTTACATAATTTCCATGAGGCATGTTTGTGTGAGTAGTGACCTTAATTATGGGGAGATTAGAAGTCTTAGAATATAGGAATAGAGTCAACTTAAATTTAAAACTGTTGCAATAAGTGACAGAAATATATGGTGAAAATGTTTCTTTTCATTTATTTGCAATGAAATAAAAAATAAATGATGAGAAAGTGAATTTGCTTCTTGCATATTAAACAGTAGGCAAATATTTTACACTTTGACCTTTGACCTTTATGAACCTGATGAGTTACCTCCCTTTTCAAATTGTAAAATTCATTGTTGATATCTCAGAAATAATTCGGGCTAGTTTTATGTTCCTGTCATTCAGCATAACATTAGTTGCTATGTTTACAAACTAATGTGCAGTCTTAAAATAGCTCACTTTTTATCATGTGGGGTGGGGGCTGGACTTGTTAGAGACTCTCACACTCATAAATACTGTTCTGTGGGGGGAAAGGCAGGAGAATTATTCAAAAGGATTGTTTTGATGCTTGCAACTTAAATGTTTCAGCCATATAAACATAATTAAATCATACAATAATAATACATATATTCTCTTTATGGGGGCGCTCACCAGTTAATATGTACTTTTGAGAGAGTGACTTATGTAAGGTGAAGTAGTTCGCATTTAAAACATGCACAGTGGAGAGAATGTTGGCATACCTCTATGTTACATTAATGTAATATGGATGATATTTCTTTTGGATATTGTACTTTTGGAAATTTTACATGATTTAAGCACACTGCTAACTAAAATGACTGCTCCCTTGTGTTAAAAAAATCAGCCTGAATCAGTCTAAAGTACACTATACATAGCATCTACAAAAATAGGGAAAATGAATTTTGCCAGACTAGACAATACCAGCTTCTGAAAGTGCAATGAATGAATTACCAGATATATAAAATTAAAAAAAGTAATCGGCTCTTTTTTTATACAATTTACCTCTGAAGTTCAGGAAGTGAAAATAACCAAGTAGAGCAGCAGAGGGGGCGAATCGGACATTTTGTCCAATCGTTATTTTGCTTAATTATTACTTTCTGCACTCAACGATCTAGTGTCGTCAGCGCCTGGTAAAAAAAAAACGACGACGTCGTTGGGGGATCGTCCAAACGTCATTTGGTTTAATTAACACCTTCTGCGCGTCGATCCCCAGCGTCGTCAGCGTCCGGTAAGCACATCGACGACCGCGTCGATGTCATTGCCCCCTCTGCTGCTAAGTGGTTATTTACAATGATCTTACAAACAGAGTGATCACTAACTCCTCCTCTTGCAGATCAATTAGGTTATTTGACTGATCGGTAATTTTAAAATTAATTCTCGTTAAAAACCGATCATGGCATCGCATATAGACCGGATTAATCGGACTCTCAACGATTAAAAATCCCGGAGGGGCTGTTGGTGAAAACGAATAAAGGATATACCCCTGTTGAGCTTGATTTGATTGCTTGGTATCCACCTGATAACTCCCTTCGATAACATCACACACTAGATTGATCGCTATCACTGATGCGATATTTACGTTGTATGGAGCAATATGCCTACCACCATCTCCGTTATCGTGTCTGAGGATAGTTGATGGGGGGGTGTCCGCGGGTGGATTCTCAGGCCATCCTAGTATGGTTCTTATTGAACTGTTATAAATATCAACCATATACCCCGGTGTGCTTATTTCAATCGTCGACGATAACGTCGGTTCATGAACCGTAATAGCGATTTTTGATTCTTTTCCTGTGATCGATTTTATCCTGCGTTGAAATTCTTTATTGATTTGTTCTATTTGGTATGACCCAGTTGGTATTGTAACCTCCTCCCAGTTTGGGGTTCCATCGGGTTTATTTGTCCGTGCAAAAACCAGCGAGTTATTAGGTTGTTGTCCGTTAAATGCGTCCGCTCGGATATTAGGCCAACTGTGATATACTCGCAATTTTGCCAGCGCTATTTCCTTTACTGGAACCGGTGATGGGAAGTTCACACTGAATTCGGGTTTCGTTGATGTTATCGATATCATACTTGTTTGTACCGGAGTGGTGTTCTCCGCGATCCGCTGAAGTAATTGAGACCCTTCGGGGTTCAGCGACATTATTATTATTCGTTGTTTTTAGTGTCTAATTTCAACAACCAGGTGGTTTCGGCTTCCAGTTGAAAATCCTCGATTTTTGACATCGCGGAGCTATATAACTGGACCATCGTGGAGAATTCAACATCGGATACGAACAAATTATCAATCGATAACGAGATCAACCCGGATAATTTCGAGTATGCGTCGGATACTATTTGATGTTTTACTGTATACTCGTTGAGTTTTTTCTGAAAACACGATGATATCTTCCTAGTGATTGCGTTGGCAACTCCAGCAACTGTTGTCATCGCGGAGACAGCGATTGGAACAGCGATCGGGGTTATCGTGGTCACCGTGGATAAAATAACACCGGCGCCAGCTACTATACCCGACACCGAGTACACGACCGCGTCGATGGCGGTTATTTTACGACGGTATTTTTTTATTTTTACACGGTATTGTTCGGAAAGCGTTTTCAAGTTCGCGGAAAATTCTTTTGCGGTATCGAATCGATATTGATGTGACGTCGGTGATACCTCTGATTCAATTTCCTTGGTGGTCATTTTTATTTTAAAAGAACTAGTGTTTTTAATTACTTAGATTCGCTACAAATTCCACATACCATGTAATGTTTGCCCTGGTTAAATTTCCATCAACGGCATAAATTGTAAACTGTTCAGTTGCGTTCTTGTCTATAATTGTTGATATTGTATTGTTAAACCCGGATGAACTCGACGATAATATATTAAACTGCATCATTGAAACCAGTGTCAGTCGATAAATACCCTTAACAGTTGCGGTGATATTTACTGTATTCTGTGTAGGAGTCCAATCGAATGATCCATGCCGAATTGTGTATACTGTGTTGATGATGTTCTCATGAGGGGTTTTTATTTTTTCGAATTGCTCTGCTACTCTCGGTAGTCCGTCTTTAATCGCTTCAACATCAGTTCTGATTATTTCTATTTCCCGCCGACTCGCGTCTATATTATTCTTGTTCGTTGCAACATTAGTTTTGATTGTTTCTATTTCCCGTGTATTCTCGGTCATACTTTTTTTGTTCGCTGCAACATCAAGTTTGATTGTTCCTATTTCATATGTATGCACGTCTATACCTTTTTTGTTCGCTGCAACATCAGTTTTGATTATTCCTATTCCCCGCCAATACGCGTCTACATTTTTTTTGTTCGCTTCAACATCAGTTTTGATTGTTCCTATTTCCTGTGTATGCGCGTCCACACCCTTTTTGTTCGCTTCAACATCAGTTTTGATTGTTCCTATTTCCTGTGTATGCGCGTCCATATTATTTATGATCGTTGTAACATCAGTTTTGATTGTTTCTATTTTCCGTCCATGCGAGTCTACATTATTTATGATCGTTGCAACATTAGCGCCGATTATTTCTATTTCCCGTTCATGCGCGTCCACACCCTTTTTGTTCGCTTCAACATCAGTTTTGATTGTTTCTATTTTCCGTCCATACGCAGTGATATCATTTATAGTTATTGTGATTTCATCCGGCTTGGTATTTTTTTTACCAAGGAATTTATCAAAGTTGTCATCGATCCTGTTAACATTTTTTCGTAACGTGTAAAATTGGCCCGACAGCGTCGTAAACTCCAAAATAGTATTTTTTATTGTTGCAAGATTTGGTTCGAATACTATCGGGTACCCAAAAAATCTATCGATAGTTGCTTTCACATGCCCTTCGAGTTCGATTATTGATCTATTCAACCTTATAACACCGTCTTGGATTAATTCTATCGTATTCTCTATCTCCACTATATGTCTACCCGGTTTGAGTAGTCCGTCGCCGGTATACAACGCGATGGTGTTCTCGGCGGCATCACGCTGTCGTAATAAAACGTCATTTAGCGACACATTACCGGATTTCAATTTACCCTGGCGGTCTTGAAATACAACTATTTCATCTGGGTCAACACTGGTTAAGTTCAACGTATCAGCGATTTCATCCTCAATTAGTTTTTTTATGTCGGCGGCGGCCGTTTCCGTGGATTCTTTCAGCGCCGAAACCGGTCGTCCCCAAATATCAATCATCGTTATTGTAAATGTTATTCTCTAAAATCCGTTGAGCTTCTACGACCCCACTAGTGTATTCGTTTACAACCACATGAGGTGGTTTCCGCGATGATGAAATCGCCGCGAGTACGTTCAATACCTCACGGCCACATATCGGTGGGTCACTCAATTGCTGTGTTGGCAGCGTGGAATAAAAAACCCGGGCTGAACACGCCCGGGCTGAACACGCCCGGATATACCGCATGAACTCTTTCGGCGGGGCTAACCCGTATGAATCAAAATAGACGATCGCGCGCGGATCAATCGCGTATGCAACCCAATGAGTTCCCGCTCCGGAGGACCCATCGAGGTTAATTATACCGGTTTCAATATTCCTTGGTGCCGCCGGTAATTGATCCCTCATGAAAACACCTCTGAAGTTTTTTATCGCTAACGCGTTTGCGGCGTCTATTAAATCAAAATTAGACATTGGAGTCATAGACTCGGGAGTCATTGACTCAGGAGTCATAGACTCTTGCGTTAATAAACGGTTCCCGGTAGTCTTAGACCCTTTCCCGAGTACCATGAATACGGGGTTCCCGGTAGTCTTAGACCCTTTCCGGCCACGGGTCGTTTTTTTTTGTAGCCTTTCCCGGTTGCCTTCTTCAATGCCATCCCCGCCGCGGTACCAACGGCTCCTAACGCCGCCGCCTTAGCCACTGCTGGTGCGGCCGCGGCAATCAACGCTGGAATCGCAGCTAACAGTGGAAATATCCCACCGGTCCTTTCCATGTTTTTAATTGCTGCGGCTGAAAAATCTATTTGAACACCCTTTTTATTCTTCATCGCATCATTGAAATGTTTTATTTGACGCGCCGTCAACGATATCTTATGATTACCACCTGCCATCTGTGACGGCTTCAGCGTTATTGTGGTTCCGCATTGTTTAGCCGACTTTGATCGTAATTTCTTGACTTGACCATCAGTCAACTCTACACTGACGACACTATACGACATTTATTGTAAACGCGTTTTGTGCTTTCAATTACATGTTTTCCACTGGCGCATCAACGATTCTCATTCGTCCACCAACGCCTTCTAGCAGCATTGATTTATCGCTGAGAATGACAGTAACCGCTCTATAATTAACACCACCCGGGGCTATACGAGCTCGGAAGTGTATATCAACGACGGATTGTCTCGTTAAATCAAGATGTTCCAACGAAAAATAATAAATCGGATACAGGTTTTTAAAATCAAGTTGTGATATTTGCAAACCAGTGTCGACGTTTTGATCACGACCCATATACGACAGCAATCGATGATACACACGTGCGATATGGTTGTCGCCGTAATTAAGCTGTATATCCTCGGATGGTTCCTGTTGTCCGTTTATTCTCAGCGAAACATCCCTGACTCCTAATTGATCAAATATCATATGGCTGCGTTCTTGATTACCCAATCGTTCCCTATTCTGTAACGCAACAAATATATGACGCGGGGCTGAAACACCTTGTTTTGATGCCAGGTGCCATGTAAACGTATCGGCGACGTTATCCTCTTTAGCATCAGTTGTTACCGCTAGCCAACTCAACAACGATTTCCCTCCCTGTTCCATAAATGCTAACAATCGTGCTTCCGTGGTAACTGATGGAGTCAACACCGGCATCCACAATGCCATTTTAGTTAAAACAACCTTACCGGCAGCGACGCCAGCAGCACGCCATATTGCATTGTTATCATCGCCCCTTCGCGTCAGCGCGATTGTATGCTTAGCCCCATAGACAACTTTTCTGACATTTCTGCAGAATCCAAATATGTGATGGAGTGGAATCGCGCATGAAAACTGTCGGCGTGGTCCTTGCAACATTCCTACTCGTGCTGCGAATCCTAGATTGTAATCATTGTTGGTGCTTTTTATAATATTGAAATTAGCGCCTGGTCTTGCTCTGCGGTCTGGATTGGCTGCTTCAGCCTGTGGGTTAGTTGCGGTATCTTCTTCCACCAGCACGTTGATGTACTGAAGATGGTCAGCGTTATTAGTGGTGTCCTTTGCGAACATTATAGATGGGCCCGCCGATCTTGTATAATCATCCGAGTATCTCGCCAACCCAATTATCGTCGTTGCAACATCAACCTCGCGTTCTATTGATTCAATTTCTCGCCCGTCAATAAGATATCTGGCGCTCTCAAATAACGCCATGATACCGTTGTTGACGAAGCCAACTCGAACACGATGGTCATCTGCGTATGGTACATTATCGGCGGCATTTGTCACGAGTTCTCCCTCGATTTCGATAAACGCTTCACACGGCAGAAAGTATTTACTGGTATCTTGGACCTGAAGTTCAATTCGCGATCGTAGGTCGGGTTGCGCTGCATAATAAGAATAATATTGATAATCACGGACAGAATCATCCCTGCGCACTGGGGCGTCCATATCAAACGCGGGGTCAGCGGTACGCGCAAACATTTTATTATTTATCATGTTGATGTTTTCAATTGCGATTTTTTCGTCGTAAATTCTTTGAATTTAAACCACTCCCCGCTATCGCGTTCATGAGCGCGTTGGTTGCCGCATCGGCGGATGGCGAAGTCGCCAACGACGGAGTCGTCGCCAACGACTGAGTCGCCGCCAACGACTCTAATTTTTCTTCCACGGCGTTATTTATTACTTTACTGACATTTGCAGGCATCACTGTCGTTGATGGCATTACCGGTGGTTTCTGTTTTTTTCTCCTGAATTTCACCAATGACATTAGTTTGTCCCGCGCGGCTGAAAACGCCCTTCCGGCAACATCTCCAATAGCACTAATTCCCTTATCACGAATAACATCAATAGCCTTCATTCCTAATTGTTTGGCTAACGGCGCTACTTTTGGAGCCATTCTTGTAAATAACCCCGCAATGGTGTTACCGAGACCATCTCCATAGTACGCGCGGTAAACAGGCAATCGCGAGTTTACCACGTAGACGAGTACTGGTTTATCATGGTTGTAGTGTATGATCATCCTTATTAAAAACACCAGTTTTCCAATTAATCATCCACGAGTTCGTCTATGAGCGTTCGATATGCATTAATGTCCATAATACCGCCTGCAAATAAACGCTTGCAAATATCAGCGGCCTCATTGATTATTTCCGTAGAGTTATTTCCGGCTCGTTTTCCTCCAATTAGTACCTCTAGCCGTGATATATCACTGAGAACACTACCAGGACAGGTAACGCCGTAGGATTCTTTACCAACAGAGTATCCTTTTCCTTTTTTTGGTGTTATACTCTTAACTTCCTTGTGGAATTCATCGTAATCGGGATCACCACGATGTGGTAATGCATCTTTATGTTTACTCGCTAAATACACTATTCTTGCCCAGTCCTTTAACGACTTTATATTTTTCTCGTAACCGCTATTGATATGCTTCTTATCTCGTATGCTCTTAGCAAAATTGTTGGCAGTAAAATTAATTAATTCTTCCCTGCTGCTGAAGCCTCTAATTTTATCTATTGTGCTCTTCTTGAGTACAATACGGGGTATATTTCCCTCTTTTTCTTCCGGTATTTCTTCTTCCGGTGTTTCTTCGGGTATTTCTTCTTCTGGTTCTTTCGCAGCAGCGCCTAGTTCTTCCTCGTCGGCCATTGTAACATAAGGTTCTTGTGGTTCGGTTATAGCGAGTGGTGGTGGCCTCCGTGTTGTAGCAGCCGCTATTTTCGCAGGGAGTGTTTCTAAAGACCTTTTTGTTTGTTCGGTCTCTGCCGCTATCTTTTCAAGCGCACCAAGAACGGGTACAGTTGCCGCCGTAACATCTTTGGTCGCTTTAGTTACCGGGGCAAACAGTTGTTCGCTTCCAACAGTAAAATCGGTTTGCATTTGCTGCCGCGTTTGAAGTTGTTCTCGGACCCTGTCTCGTAACGGTATGAACTTTTTAAGCGCTGCTAGCCGCTCTCTGGCTAGCCGAGTAGTAAGTGATTCACCTACCATTATTGCAATTGCGAAGCAATTTCTAATTTCTCGCCGGAGGCTCCGTCTATAATTCTTCTAATGTTTTTGATTTTACTAGAAATCTCCCGGCGTCGTTCATAAACACGTCCGAGTTTTTTTCGTATTATTTCAACGGCAGTGAATAGTCCAATGAATGCATTTGCGTCATTGTGGTACAAGTTTTCATTGATCGTATGTTGTAATCGTTTTATAAAAAAATACTCGCGGGCCAGGGTAAAACGCCCCCGTTTCGATTGTTCGTTAATAATTTCATAATCGGATAATATTTTTTCACTGTCGAGACCATCAGATAATTCAATTCCTTGATTTTTTAATTTTGAAATCTCGGCTAATATATTATTGATGTCTTCGATATTCATTATTCTTATAAAACATCTTGTTTCTAATATCAAAAATATTAATAAAAAGAAAAATGAAACCCCGTGTATCAATCCCGAGGTGTTTAATAATTCGTTAGACGTGACCTCGTCAGCGCCATAGGCGCCGGTGACTTCGTATCTACATATGAAAATCGAATTCTATGCCCGGTCTTTTTTGAGATTGCTGTTTGATATACTCGTTCTGCTACTTTTCGTATTGAGGCGATACAAATGTCAAAGTATCTACTGGCTTCATTCATCGACTGAAATATTTTTTCCTCGTGAGTTGTTGTATCAAATGACTTTACGGGTTTTGCTTTCTTTGGGTATTTACCGGTTTGGCCTTTTTTACTATTTTCACTCTGAGAGATGGCTTGCAAGTTTGTAAGAGAATTATCAGTCTTATTATTATTAATATGATCAATAACAAGCCCATTCTCGATTAATCCGTGAAAACATTCATAGATGATTCTGTGACAGAGATATTTCTTCTTTCCGGCACCAAACATTAAATACCCGTGATTATTTACGGTACCAACCGGCTTCTTCAGTTTGCGGTTTCTAACAATGCCGTCGCGAGACGCCTCGTAACTGACGAACACAGGATGCGGCTGAAATTCTTGGTCCATTTGTATAATAATACTATTTGTCTAATTTATTATTTGGTTTAATTATGAATCTTTCAACGTAGTCTTGGGGGGTTTTGATGACGAAATCGGCGGTGGGGTCAATGACGGCGTTTTTAATTCGCTTGTCATAATAGCGTTTTAGTTCCCTGTATCGCTTTCCGCCACAATTAATACACAACTGCGATTTTCCTCTTACACCGACGTGACAAACCAAGCACGGGAGGGGGCCAAGAGAACCATTACGAACGCTTTGTAAATGATACCCGCAGAATTCACCTCTACATGATTTATTGCACGGGGTTATCGACCCAATCATCAACCATTTGCAGTGATTCATTATACTATATTCTTTCATTTAAATACTTGTTTTAATTATATGGATGAGTTCGAGAGATTAGCAGCAATTAAGCCCCGGAAAAATATTAAATTCAATCTCGATAGAGTCCTCAAGGACACACCAAAAGCGTTAATAAACGATAAAACCCTGTTGAGTAAAATACGCGATTGTATCGATGAATTCAAACGTGATGGTGCATCTCATAGTTGGTCAACATTTCGAATTGATGGTGTTGTTGATGCTACCATGAACGACAACCGCGCGGCAACGATAATATCACAACTTGACGGTAAAAGATATTTCTTCAGAGTAAAATTCATTGTCCGGGTGAAATCAGGCGATTGGATCATACGTGATAAATTTGAACCAGTTTTCAGCGACAAGAAAACAGTCACTGTCAGCCGCGACTCCAAGCCGGGGTTGTTAACCGGAATTGACAGACCATACTATGAACGAGCGTATCCTGAAACAGCAGTTGTTTATGGAATATACCCGTTAAATAAGAAACCTGATATCGGAAAACTGAAACCGATGAAACAGTCAACCGGGATAAATTGTGTAGCAGAACGAATAATAGAGCATTTTACAAATGCGTGTCGAGGAAACAAATTGACTGATTTACGACGTAGCAAAATCAACCAGTGGGAACTAACCGTAAAAGAGCGTGGAGCGACCATCAGCGACATAGCGAGATTAGAAACATCGCTGAGATTTCCAATAACCGTTACAACGATAACCGGTGAAGTATTATACGAATCAAAGTATAAATCGAAGGGAGCCCCAATCAAAATTATTGATCATAACGAACACGCATGGACGCCCGCGATCACAATATTTCCACGGGATAGAACAGTAAAGTATATACCCGAAGAATTCCTGGGAGAACAATTCTCCCGGGATGGTTTTCTCGCGGAGAGGAAACTATTTGATGCTATTGCCTACTTGTGTAAAAACGACCCTGTATCAGTGTGGTTACTTCGCAGCGCTGAAAACGATGCGGATACCTTTGATCAGTTTGTAAGACCAAACGGTGAATTATACCGCACTGAAGCATTTCACAACAAGATGAAAAAAACCGCCATAGAATTTGAGGAGCATGATGAACAACTGCTAACAAATTGTTTTACGATTCCATCGGTTGTAGCTCATGTTGCAGCGAGGAAAAATGCGTGGAGACCAACGCGCAAGGAATTTTTACCAGATGTACAATCCAGTTGTTTGGAATACTATCACGGTGGACTATGGAACACTGAATACAACCGCGACGCTATGATCTCGGTTGATATGGTTGCCTGTTATCCAGCGAGTTTTCTCGGGTATGGATCCGCCGCTGAGTATTTCAAACGATTTGGACACCCCAGACATGAAATGACTCGTGTTGCTATTAATGGACCACTGCCTGATTTTGATTTAACCGGATTCGCTCGCATAGTATCATTTGAATTCGCGGCAGGACTCCATCGCTGTTGCTATATTTGGATCGGTAGACACATAGCTGAAAAGAAGTGGTTGCCAATAGCGCTGCTACGGTATATGATTGATTGTAAAATGCTAGTTTCGTTAATTGTCAGTGACGCGATTATATCATACCGGGCGCAGACTAAAGTCTGGTTACCAGAACCGGAGCGTCTAGATAGCATAATTGACGAATCCAGAAAACACATTGATGCCGACGAGGAATATATCATCGAATGGTCCAGGAGGATATTCAACCAACGAAACCGCGAGGCAAAAGATCTCGGTAGAAGAATAATTGGTAAGTTCACACAAGGTGGAAAAAACTGCGACTACAAACGATATTGCTCACGGCTGATTATAGATGACGCAGAATATGATTTCGTAATCAAGGACGCAGTGGCGAAAAATAGATACGTGAACTGCAAAACAGCTTTCTTGTCCAATGGAACAAGGTTGGGTACAGTTGTTTCCTACAGCGATGGAGACAGCCCCGCGTATCCACATTTGAGGGCGTCTATGCTGGGTTACGCCGCTATCAATTTATTCTCGATGATAAATAGATTTCCCGATACCGCGGTTAGAGTAGCCGTTGATTCATTTTATATAGACGCGAAGTATAAGAAAAACGTAACCGAGTTTACTAGTCCGGACGAGAGTTGGGGTACATGGAGAATTAAAGAAGAAATACGACGCGATTATTCCCCGTCAGCAAATGTCATCGTTGAGAACAATTACCTATGCGGTGATAAATTGTCAGAATGGTCTAATGCACCACCGTGTTCTGATCCAATTTGTAGACACAAGACGGTTTATTTAAGCGGCTGTGGCGGGTCAGGAAAGACGACTCGGGCAATTGAATTATTTCGAACGCGGGCAAGTATAATCGTGCTTACACCGACCCATAGACTAGCGCGAGAGATAAAACAACGAAATGTTGACGCCGTTACTTATCACAGCTTTTTTCGATACAGCGGCGGTGAGTGGACTCCTGATCGAATGGGGGAAAAATTTATTCCCGACATTATCATCTGGGATGAGATATGTACTGTTTCGTTAGATACTTTACAAATGTTTCTTGAGTGGTTGCTGCGCGCGAATACAGCAGTAATCATGTGTGGGGACCATGGCCAACCACCACCATTTGTCGGCGAGGGTCCACATGATTGGTTAAAGGGTTTTGTGGACTATTATGAAGAAACCGATACTGATTACCGAGCACTTGATGAACAACTGCGCGAGGTTAAAAAATTAATCAGATTACAGCCGGATAGAATTCAATGTGAAATAATCCGCGAGGTGATTCCGGAAACGCCGTTAAATGAATTCTGGGAAACATGGAGACCAAACGATTTAATTGTAGCGAGCAGAAAGATAGTCAGAGACACACTTCAGCGGAGGTTGTTTGCGTTGCATAAGGAAAAGTTTCCAACGCGTCCAGTGCCGTTATGTTATAGACCCGCTGACACACGGCGGCAGAACATTGAAGTTGAAATCCCGGGCCCGACAGCGTCAGGGACAAAAAAACAAATTCTCGTGCTGAATGATATCGTGCTCGTTGATATCGGTGTCGTCGAGGACGCGCTACGTGCTGATAAATCCCCGTGGACGCTAGGATACGCAACAACAATACATTCCTCGCAGGGACTAACCATCACGGACACAATTGTTTGGATAGTTGATAATCGCATCGAATGGTCGAATCTAGTCTATCTTGCAGTGTCCAGAGTACGAAGGATAAATCAGCTTCGAAGAATTGTTATTGACGAAGCCAGTGACGGAGTCACTGACGAAGCCGGCGACAAAGTCACCATCGATGCAAGCGTCATTGATAGAAAACTCTCGGGTTACCGCCAACAGGATAAAAAAAAACAGCGGCGTTTTGATATTGATGCCGAATTAATAATCTCGCTACGACAACAACAGAATAATCACTGCGCGAGTTGCAATTGTATAATGAGTTGGCGTTATTCGGATAAAGACACTCGCCAATTTACCGTGGATAGGATCGATAACAGTCTCGGTCATGTCAAAAACAATGTGAGGTTGACCTGTCTTGAGTGCAATAGACGCAACGGCGCTAGTTAAGACCACGCGGGGGTAATTGAGTATCGTTAGGTATCACTTGTAGTTGCTCGCGTGTAAATCCGCGCTGAGGAGCAGTTGAATCCAGTCTATAGATCGGTGGTCTACCAATTGATCGTGTTATCGTTGATATGTTATGTGTGGTAACACTCCAAATAGGATCGGTAGCCCTTTTTTTACCGCCTTCAAGCTCTCCTGGTTCATACAGATATCTAACAGTGACATCGCCAAGAATCGGCTTGGAAACGCTATTTATTTTTGATTTTCCGGGTATATACTCGTATTTAATCGCGTCGCTGGGCTTCATGTTGATTGCTCGGGTAATCTCGTTATTTAACGCTGCAATTACGCCTGGCAACCTTTTAACCCATTCACGAGATCGTTTTTCTTGGATGAATTCCTTCGCGTATTGATATCCAAATAACCGTTCAGCGAGAGTCCGATTGAATCGTTCAACAATTGCCTGATCACGATGTAGCGCAGTATGACCTCGTCGTATCGCGACGCTATGATGTTTCAGCGTTGATAAAACAGCGCCGCGAAATTCACTGCCAGGATCAACTTGTAATAGATTTGGCCAGCGCAGAGGGCCTCTTCGATAAATTCTTTCAAACGCACCGGCTACTTCAGTTGCCGACTTTGTTTTTAACGGCTCCGCTTGTTTGTATCGACTCGCAACATCAACTACGGTTAGCGCGTATTTGTAACCGTTGTCATGCGGCAAAAATAGTATATCAGCCTGATGAACTTCATTAGGTACGCTGACATCAAAGCGCGAGAAGTTGATTTGTTTAGGCGGTGGTAGATAGATTTGCCATATAGCCTGTTTGGATAACCAATTAGCCGCAGTGGTCTTTGTTACCTTTGCAGCGCTTGCAAGCTTTCCAATTGCGGCCTTCCCCTTCCAGTATCCTCTCGGAGAATAATAGATGGATTCCATGTTGTTATTATAAACGCTATCGTTTTCAATTACCAGCGCGAGAAGCTCCGCTTCCAATCATTAATTTACCTTTCATAGCCGATTTTACCAACCATGAAGCCAATTTTTCTTTGACGGATTTATCAGGAATAGCATTTAACGCGTGAATTAATTTTACGTCCGCGATATGACGCTGTTGCAGATCGCTACTTTTGTAAGCAACATCATGAGCATGACACGCCTTATCGATAGCGTTTATTGGATACTCACCGGGTTTGGGCTGATTTTGATCATCGAGTCTAATATCTAATCGTGTTCCGGGGCCACAGTAGTTATATCCTGGGAGGTGTTTTTCTCCTGGATACTTTGCCCACGGGGTTCCGGGGAGTTTTGATAACTTGGCTGCGATGTCACCTCCTCGCTTTTTTTTAAAACATCTCCGGGTCTAATAGAAATAAATCTAAATTTCTTTGTACCGCATTGTACACACTTGCCAGTAAGGGCCGATCTGTTATTTCTTGTTGTAGCGGTTGTCATATCATTTGTGCCAGTACGTACTCTACACTTCACACAATATAGATCCATAATTTATGTATAGAGATATGAATATAATTGATTTTTCGGCGACTAAAACAAGAGAACCAGTTAAGCATGTTGCAGCGTTACCAAACTCGATCCGGATGATTATCATCGGACCATCTGGATCCGGCAAGACGCAATTGTTACTCAATTTAATAATGAGATGGATGAAGTGGGATAAGTTGTATTTGGTTGCTCCTAGCGTAGATGATCAACGATGCTACGAGGTGTTGAAAGATTTCAACGAGAATGCATCAGCGATCGCTAAAAAAAATGTTATTGAGTTTATTACAGATATCAATGATGCACCAGGTATCGATGATATTGATGGCGACGTTAACAATCTAGTCGTGTACGATGATGTTATGTTAGACAATCAAAAAAACCCAGCTAGGATATTTTCCAGAGGCAGGCATAAAAACACTGACGTGATATATGTCACTCAACGATACACTCAGATTCCAAAAGTAATTAGAGACAACTGTAATATTCTTGCTGTGTTCAACGGCGTTGATACACACACGCTACGAAATATTTGGCAGACATGGTGCGGCGGTGACATGGACTTTAATGTTTTTCGAAACTTTTTTAGTCATGCTCAGTCGACCCCACATGGATTCATAACGATAAATTTACATGATCCTCGGACACGATATCGTATCGGACTTGACCAAATATTCGGTTAGTTGTAAATAATTTTCATTGTAAATAACCACTTAGCAGCAGAGGGGGCAATGACATCGACGCGGTCGTCGATGTGCTTACCGGACGCTGACGACGCTGGGGATCGACGCGCAGAAGGTGTTAATTAAACCAAATGACGACGCGACGATCCCCCAACGACGTCGTCGTTTTTTTTTTACCAGGCGCTGACGACACTAGATCGTTGAGTGCAGAAAGTAATAATTAAGCCAAATAACGATTGGACAAAATGTCCGATTCGCCCCCTCTGCTGCTAGTAGAGCTAGCACTTTTTTGAAAGGTGCACATCTGAAGTAAGGCCAGGCTGTATACTCTATAACCCATAGTACACCCATCAATCATACACCAAAATAAAGGGAATTAAAGGTTCTTTGAATTATACCTAAGATATACAAGGTCTTTTTTAAATAGCCAGTATAACCAGTGAGGAAAGCCGGGGAAATTCTTTTTCTTTAAAATCCTAACCCTATGCAAAATAGGAAACTGTAGAGCGCCACCTAAACCATGAATGATGTGTCAGTCTTGGACGAGTTTTGGGGCTTCCCTTTCCCACCAACAGTTCTGATACCAGAAATAATCTAGAAAAAAGGACCCAGACCTTGATAATGTCTGTGATAACTTCTCTCAAATCTTGGGTGATCTACTCTGTCTTGTGCCAGATGCCCCCAGGAAAATCCCAGCAGTGCTGTCCTTGCCCAGAAAGGCTTCTCCTACATGCCTGGCTCTTGTTATGAGGCCTTAGACAGATCCCTTCAGTCATAGAGAGAACTGCATGAGCTAGAAGGCACTCCACTTTCAGGGCATAGGAGAAGTGTTGGTGTGATTTTTGTGGCTGGTTCATGGGCAGCAACATTTTCCCCTTGTAAACTATGTTTTGTTCAATTTGCTAACTTGTATCTTTTTGAGGAGACATCTTCAGCTCTTTGCCCTATGAAATGTTACTGCTTCATGCTCAGTTCTGATCCTTCCTATAACTTTACTAGTGATGATATCTTGCAAAATGTATTTTTGGATAGCCTTAACTTCTCATGCAGAGCAAGTGAATTAAATTCCCTTTCAGTGGATATGGAAAATTAGCTCTGGTTTATATAATTTATTTGCCCAAATGATGTATCAAGGCTTCTTAGTGAAGAACAGGTTACCCTTGGTCATTCACTTGTTTTCCTCAATTAATTATGCTATGGGAGGCAGAGCTTCAAGAACCATTTATACTCTCGTGTACAATTTGAAATGCACAGAAAAGTTATGGACCCTGACAATGCCTCATTCTGGTGTAGGTTGGAAAACAACATAACCCCTCAGTCCATAATGTCTTGGCTTAAGTGGGTGATACATTCAACACAGTGTGTTGAGAGTTTTTGGTGACCCTTGCATTCAGACTTATTCAGGATATTATTGAAACCATAAGCTGGCATACATAGTCAACATTATCAGGTATCTAATTGCAAGACCAATTAAAGCAGAGATGGAAATTGAATCTGGTTTGGTCCAGGCCCAGGTGACCACCATACCCAATAAATGACAGCACAACCTCCTGACAGTGTGGGTTTATAGCTGTAGCGGGATTCATCCAGAATATTTCTGATTAAGAAAATTCCAGTCATTCATTACTGTGTATTGACGTGACATAACCTTCGGTTATGCAGCCTTTACATTAGAGGAGTGGTTTTATCCATATTATAGAGTAGGGTGGTCCAGCATCTTCAGCACCATGGGGCACATAGTCCAAAAATGTAAAGTTTGTGGGCCATAGATAGGTATATTATAGTAATTATACTATAATCACAAAATTGATGTGAACCACAAAAATGTATCCTCAAGCCAGTAGTTGGACCACTCTGGTATAGAAGTACCAGTCATATTTCCTTGAAGGGTATCCATGGTAGCGGCTGCATGCTTATCTCCTTATATCTATTCTCCTAACATTAATATGGTCAGATGACAGTAGTATAAAGCCAAGCCTCTGTGTAGACGTGAACATTATCGTTGATGTTGTGCTGAAGCTTAAATGGAGTAGCATCTGTTCACCATGCAGGCGCAAGGTAAGCCAATCTGAAAGAGTTTCTTTCTCTGATATCAACATGAATAAATTTTTGTCTTTTGAGAAGGGCTGCATTCAAGAGATAGCAGTGGGGTTTTTTTTCTTCTTTTTCTAATGTGATCAGGTAAGTGCTTTCATTGTAAACTTTCTATTGAAAGTCATTCGTTACCCACCCACCCCAAATTGATACCGGTGAAAATAAATACATTTACTATAGGTTGATTGACATACTTTGTGTCCAGTGAAACGTCTCCGATGTTATTACACATAAATAGTAGTAATTAATACCCTGACACTTTTAGGGCATATATTGTTTCCACTAAAAATCTGTGTGGAGTGTGAAAAAGGTCAAGATTGCCAGTTGCATTAGTATTCACATCTTGCAAAATTACGTTTTTGGGTGCAATAACAATTTCTTAAATTACAGTAGTGAAATTTACTGCTGCAGCATTTTTAAACTGGCAATGGCATATTTAATTATTACAGTAGTTTTATTTTATCATTGCAATGGTAAAATTTAATTTTAGCATTGTTAGCATGAAAAGAACTGCTACAACAGAGTAAAAAAAATGCCACAGAATCAACAAGATTTAGCTTGTAATGATAATTTGATTGCATTTGTATACCAACCTGCAATAGGTACCAGCGGTTTTGTACATCGTAGTTAATGAGAGCTTTAAGGTGATTTCATTATAAAAGTGAGGTTAACTTATACTGAGATGTGCTTCAACAAATCCACATCACAATAATACATTCACTTAATATAACAACAATAAAGTACTTTGCAGTGTGAAACCAAATTATAATTACAAAAGGGTCACTGGTATATTGAATGACAGTTGATATACATGAACCATACATGCATTATTTAAGGGCAACGGTATACTGTGGAAAAGTGTATTGAGGTTCACATACATACATGCATTCTTAAAGGTCAATGGTATACTGATGGACAGCGTCTTGAGGTCATACATGTATATGCATTATAAAAGGGTTATGGTATAGTGAGGGACAGTGTATTGAGGTCCGTAAACATTCATGCCTTATAAAAGGGCAATGGTATACTGAGGGACAGTGTATTGAGGTTCATGCACATAACATATGCATTATAAAAGTGGTATACTGACAGACAGTGTCTTGAGGTTCATACACATAATATATGCATTATAAAAAGGTAATGATATACTGAGGGACAGTGTATTGAGGTTCATGAACATACATGCATTATAAAAGGGTAATGGTATACTGACGGACAGTGTATTGAGGTCCGTAATCATTCATGCATTATAAAAGGGTAATGGTATACTGACGGACAGTGTGATGAGGTCCATAAACATTCATGCATTATAAAAGGGTAATGATATCCTGAGCGACAGTTTATTGAGGTTCATACACATATATGCCTTATAAAAGGGTAATGGTATATTGAGGGACAGTGTACTGAGGTTCATAAACATAACATGCATTACAAAACGATAATGGTGTACTAATGGAAAATTGATTGAGGTCCATAAACATACATGCATTATAAAAGAGGGAGTGGTATACTGAGTACTGAAGGATTGTGTGCTTAGGGACCTATGTATGTAAAATAATTTACATTGTTAAAATTAATCGCTTAAATGTCATTGTTTTATATATTTCTATGTGATGTTCTGAATGACTTATAACCCTTTCACTCTGTCAGGTATGAGCACAGTTCCAGAAGTTTTGGTAGCCAAACACTGTGGAATGCGAGTATTGGGCCTGTCTTTAATCACAAACAAGTGCATTGTGGAGCATGATTCTAAAACATTTGCCAATCATGAGGAGGTGCTAGAAACTGCAAGGGTGCGGAGCAAAGATCTCCAGCAACTAGCTGCTGCCATTGTTCGAGCCATGAAAATATAAACAGATCTCATTTAGTTAGACTGACTATTAATCTGAAAGCATATCGCGGAAAGTTGTTTCTTTTGTTTTAAAAGATCGGCTTTGTATAGCCATAGCACATGGTGTTAGAATCTAGAATCTAGTAGAGTTACTTTCACCTTTTGTCCCATTGGTAGAAATGCATAATAATTTTTCCTAAGATGTCAAGACTTGCTGCTTTTAGAGTTTCTCTTTTTTGCTGTGATAAAAGTAGTGACTGGTGCCCACCCCCAGGAACCTTAGTCATGATTTCAGGAGTTTTGCAAAGAGCAGCCTTTATTTCAAGTTTAGATAATGTAATCTATTTGGGATTTTCAATCTCACTCGTGCAGGACTTTAGTTGAGTTTTAATGTTGATGTTCTGTGAAATGGGTCCAGTTTAAATTCTCAACCTCCATGCAATTTTTACAGTTGATCTCCGTCATCCAAATAGATAAACTTAATGTTTTCAAAGGAAAATTGTCTCAGTTTCTTTAGCAGACTTCATGAAAAATAATGTTTTTTTATTAATGTGCAATGAAGAAAGTGTTGGAGCTGTTTATAATCTCAAGTTGCTTTTTTAGTCAGAAATGCACACACCTAGGCTTTGCTCAAAGTTTTTAGGTGAATTTGCTTCAAGATGGCGTCAGAGCTTTTATTCAGATTTATTTTCCTTAAAATGCACAAGGTTCGCCTGATGCTTTCTTCACAATAACTCCAGTTGTGCACATCTACAGTTACCAACGCTGTTGATGACATGCTTTTAAGCTATGAACAATCTAGTTGAATAGTAAACACTAATTGGGCAAATAATGTGCAGTTCATTCTTGTACTTGGTCGACATGCAATGTGCTGTTCGTAGTACTTCTGTTCATTATAATGTTATGTTAGTCTTCTCTAAAATAAGCGGCTCACACTTATCTAGACATTTAGTTTTTAATGTTCATATTGTATATTACAAGTAGGTTTACATGGTCTTTCATAAAAGTTCCACAGTAATGTTGTACTAAGTAAAATGTGTTCTCTTTTGTAATGGAGTATTGAAATACAGAATTGTATTATTTATTTACTTATTGTTAAAGTGTTTACAATGCATACACTGTTGGACTTAAAGCAAAATGTTTTCATTGTGATAATGCAACATTTTCAATCAAGTATTTGATAAAAAAATATTATGAGTGTTTAAATATTTGATTTTGCTTGACCTCTGATAATATTTATACTCCTAGCAGTGTCTCGAAAAACATCCTCAGTGTCTGTATTGCAAAGCATTTGATAAATTGAGTATTGACTAATTTATTTTTTCAAACTGACTAGCAAACGTTACTATTTGAAACTGAATGTCACTAAAGTTGTTAACACATTAACCCCTGGAGCTTTTTGTCATTTTTGCCTGAAAATCGAGTAGGAAACTCATTTTGAAAGCTATTTCTGAATAAACTCGAAAATACCAAATCCCCGGTCATCTTTCACTAACATACTGCCTAGTTGTGTTAGAAACATCGATTTTCATTGGCTATTTGACTCCCGCATGAGCAGAAGGGTAAAAGTTGGAGTTATTTTAATTTTTTAATTTTTTTTGCTAAACGGAGCCATTATTTTTGTATGGAGACCACTCTTTATTCCAAATGCCCATCTTATCCTACTTTTTGCAAAGGCTCATCTGTCTGTTTGCAGTTCATACCGGTTTGCCTTAGATCTGAGACCAAAAAGCCTAAAATCCAGACACAAAATAGGATTCCGACCACGGGCGAATTTTGTGTTAAAAAAAGTCTGGTCCAAAAAATGAGGTTTTTCTGTCTGTATTTTGTAGTGCAACTAGATATTCCAGATTATTTGGTATCATTGTAGAGTTACATCTGTCTACCTTTCTATAATACCACCCACTTTATTGTATCATGCATGATCATGACGCTACAGAGCTCGGCAGTAGGCTACTACCTCCTGCCCCGTAAAGTCGTCGCTAGGGGTTAATGTGTTAACACAGTTTGTATCTCCATGAAAAGAATACCTGTATCAGGTGCAACCATCATCCATAAATTGTAGAAAATGTTACCATTGTTCCTTGGCAGTTTTATAAATTTCCAGTGATACTGTTTTCATGTTCTGTGAAATCTGACCAAAATAAATTCCATATATACTTGTCTCTTTTGAAGTTGCCAACACAAATTTTAGCTAATTAGTTGCTGTGTCTAGTATGTTTTATCTATTATCCATCAGCAGTTGCTATTTTCAGAAATATTTTACAGATAGCTGCCAGATTAAACAATAGAAAAAATTTTATGTTAAAAACAATTTTGGTAACTAGTATTATCATAACTGCCATCTTTCCTGGTGTTTTGGCTTTGAGGTATATGACATGATAGGTGAGTGATTTCAAGGTCACTTGGCCTGTCATTGCCTTGATACTTTGGATTTCTGCTGCTCTTCAGGCCTTAATTAACAGTAGGGTTTTATTTCCCTTCAATACCATACCATGCCCCTTAACAGCACACACTAAGTTTTGTCACCAGAATATGTGCAGCAGCTGTTCCTGCAGTTCACAAGTTTGTTTCCAACCTGGAGATGATAATGTTTTCTGTATAAACTTAATTGCCATAAAATAGTTGAATTTTCTTGTTCAGACCAATGCACATGAAAGATTCTGTTTATTATTCCATGCTGATCAAGCTTGAAGAGATATTAGCATTATGTAGATTAACTTGTGTGTTGTTTCATTAAGCACTTATATCTTGGACCATATTTTGTTCACTCAGGAAAATTGGTATGTTGATGCATCGAAAAAGGGATTATTCTCGGTGGTTCTTTCCGGGGTTTTCTCGGGTTCTTCCTCCACCATTAATACTGGCCGCCATGTATAGCCTATTGTGTCTGCAAAATGGCGTTAAACCCTACAACAACAAAAACAAATAAAGGAGTAACTCTGTTACACCAAAAGAAGGTTACTATAATCTTGCTGCAAACGTGTTTTTGTATTTCCAGCTATCTGTTCATTTCATAGACACCAGGGGTACAGATATTTTGTTAAAATCAAGTCCATGGACAAGTAAATTAAAAAGTTTACTTGTCCTTACAAAAAACCCACTTGTCTGTAAAGTCATTGTTAAAATGAATAGTGGAAAACAGAACTGTTAAAATGTTTACTTTTATTAAGGAGATCCGTTTAAATGCATGCCATATAGATCTGTGATATGTAAAATATACTGGATATTTCAGCTTGTCTTATTTTTGGAGTATTATGGTCAGGGTCCACAAATCTAACAAGAACACATTCTTGAACTGTTGAATCAGTGCTAGCATCTGAAAGGATGAATATGAATTTAGCTCTGGATATTTTATCCTTTACATTTTTCAGTAGGATGTTAGATGTAACTGTTGATGAAATTTGCAGTGCTGTTCAAAACTTACTATACAATATATGATTGTTGAATCTTTGTTCACCTCCGGCCAAAGAAACTCCTGCAGTTAAGAAACTCTGAGCTCCTAATTTCTTTTTTTAAATCCTATTCCCTGTCATAGTCAAATTTAGTTTTAGCCTGTTTTTGTTGACTTTTCATTCAACTTTTTGTCTTTCAACCCAAGCTTTATTTAAAAATGAACCATCCAGATGCATTCCCAGGAAATTTCATTGTAGTCACTTGTAATACAAACTTCACACAATTCATATAATAATAATAATAATAGAGACTTTATTTAGAGAAGGTAACTCAATTAGTTACAGAACTAATTTACCTTGAGGCCTTCTATCTGTTACGTACAATATATACCAATGTGGGTATGTGAGAAAGCTTGCCAGTAGCTTCTCGAGGGTCGGTGGTTCTTTCCGGGGTTTTCCCGGGTTCTTCCTCCACCATCAATACTGGCCGCCATGTATAGCCTATCGTGTGCTGAAAAATGGCGTTAAACCCCACAACAACAACAACGTACAATATATACAGTATATAACACATGATGCAGATATCATCCATAATTTTAAATTATTTACAATCTTTACCAGAACTGTGTAGTATAATTCTTGTGAAAGAAACATAAAAGTATGTATAATCTGCTACATAGTGGAGAGTGTTTTGCTTTCCATGAAGACTTCTGGTTGCATTGAGAGAAGGGAGGATGGGGTGGGGTTAGTAATGTGTGCAAACATGCAGTGCACATGCTATCATGATGAACACTTGTATCTTGTCAGACATATTCTGCTACACATAGGAATGGCAGCTTATATAGACTATTTTCCACTCGTCAGTGATATTGGTAGCTTATACAGACCTGTTTTCCACCCATCAGTGATATTGGCAGGTTATATAGACATGTTTTCCACCCATCTGTATGAATGGCAGCTTATATAGACTATTTTTCACTCGTCAGTGATATTGGCAGGTTATATAGACCTGTTTTCCACCCATCAGTGATACAGGCAGGTTATATAGACCTGTTTTCCACCCATCAGTGATACTGGCAAGTTACCTGTCTTCCACCAGTGATACTGGCAGGTTACCTGTTTTCCACCCGTCAGTGATACTGGCAGGTTATCTAGACCTGTTTTCCACCCACCAGTGATACTGGCAGGTTACCTGTTTTCCACCCATCAGTAATTCTGGCAGGTTACCTGTTTTCCATTCGTCAGTGATACTGGCAGGTTATATAGACCTGTTTTCCACCCACCAGTGATACTGGCAGGTTATCTGTTTTCCACCCATCAGTGATACTGGCAGGTTACCTGTTTTCCACCCGTCGGTGATACTGGCAGGCTATATAGACCTGTCTTCCATACATCAACGTGCCCAGCCATCACACTTGTATACAGAGCATAACTTCAAAACCATTCAAGATGTATCTGAAACTTGGTACATGTATTATACTAGTGGTATAGATGAGCTTTTTCGCTGTTCACAATTAGTCAGTTTCAATACTTTTATTTTTATCCATTTGACTGACCATCCATCCATTTCATTTCCAGACCATAGCCTCTATAATATTTGGTACACTATTGGACTAGTTGTGTAGATGTGTCTCCTGCTATTCACAATTTTTCAGTTCAATATTTTTAACATTTTCATTTGTTTGTTTATCCATCTATCCATTATTTATACTTTCTGAAGCAAAACTCCAAAATCATTCAAGACATCTCAATGAACCTGTATACATGTAGTAGACTAGTGGTCTACATGTACCTTTTTCTGTTAGTAATTCTTCAGATTAAGTTTTGTGTAGGTATCTATGGTTCCTCAAATCTATCCATCTGTCCTTCCATCCAGCACTTGTTAGTGTCCTCAAATCTATCCATCTGTCCTTCCATCCAGCACTTGTTAGTGTCCTCAAATCTATCCATCTGTCCTTCCATCCAGCACATGTTAGTGTCCTCAAATCTATCCATCTGTCCTTCCATCCAGCACTTGTTAAGTGTCCTCAAATCTATCCATCTGTCCTTCCTTCCAGCACTTGTTAGTGCAACTAGTCCCACAACTTGTGATGGCTTGCCATGAATCTTTGAAATTATTGTGGCAATCACCTAATGATGTGCATATAGACAACTGACTGCTCCTGCAATTTTTGTTATTTTGCCTTTTTTGTTAGGCAACAGTGCTGGATACTATCTGATTAACACAACCAGTCCTGCTGCTTTTGATTGATTGCCATGAAGCGTAGTTAAAATTATGGTCATGACTTTAAGATGCGAATATGAACAAAATTATTTAGATCTTGCAATTTTTGTTTTAGTTATTGTCCATTTTTTTGCATTTTATCTTGTTTCATTGTGTGGCACAATCAGATGAATGCAACTACCTCCTGCAGTTTGTCTTGCAGTTTTGTTATGGATTTATGTTTACGTATTATAGCATTATCTCAAGATTCACATATTGACCAATTGTGTGCATATTAATTTTGTTGGGAGTTGTAGACCTTTTTGACAACTGGATACAGTGTGACAGAATTTTGTAGTTTTTAGTGGAATGTCGTAAAACTTGATAAATATTTTAGTCTTCATCAAAAGATATGCATGCTGACCAATCATTGTTCTTGACACTGTTTTCACATTTCATTGTCAGATTTATCTTGATTAGAGGGCAGAGGTGGGATGTGGAAGGGGTGGGGACATAATTATAGGAGCAAATTGCTCACCATTTTTCATTTTTTCATTTGCATATCCAGCCATCTTTCCATCCATCATGCACACCTTAGTTTTTTTTGAGAAAATGTTAGCTAAAATATTATTAGTATATTGGCCGAAATTACACAGACTCGTGCACATTGTCCAATACATCCCTGTCTACAAATTTAATATACAGGTATGTGCAAATTTCAACAAATCCTTTTGTCTCCTAGCAGACATTTTGGTTAGATGAGTCCCATTACATTGTTATGTAATGATAGATAAGACCAATCTTATACATGGTTGATACCATTCTGTTTTCATATACAGTGGACAATACTAGTAGGACAATCCTTAGTATATAATGATGGATAAGACTGGTGGACACCAGTAGATATACTCTTACATATATACAAGGAACAACGTTTAAATTCAGTCAGCACCCATTATTTATTTTGTATTAATTTGTATACAGCCTTTTAAAACTAGTGAATAATTAACAATTCAGTTTCTATTATATATATCTTGTATTAATTCTTCTCGTGCTATCACCATCTTTTACTATATCCTCCATGTTTCTAGAATTCATACTTGCATATAATTTATTGCTCTGTTATGTGTTATATTGTTTTGCAAATATTTCCACTGCAGTGTTTATTGCACCCATGATGCAAATATTTCCATTGCAGTGTTTATTGTACCCATGATGCAGATATTTCCACTGCAGTGTTTATTGCATCCATGATGCATATCTAAGATATAATTTTTGTTGTCATTGATAATATTGATACCTACATGAAGTATTTACATATAGCACCATTTTTTTCAAAATGTGCTACATGATGTACAGTCATGAAACTTAAATAATATATTTAACTCGGGTAGTACCGATCTCCACTTAAAAACCTGACATAGTGACCTACTTTTCATGTTGTTTACACAATGATGAAACGTAATAAGAGCATTTATTTTTTGCATCAGAAAGATTTAATTAAAATCATTCCACACTTGCCAACTTTTATGGCTGTAGTACCTTTGTGAGTTTTAAATTGTATACAATTAAAGCATGTTGGATATACAATTAGGGCATGTTGGATACATTATGTAGAAATATTCATAGCAATATATGTTTTAAACTTGTTATAAAGATTGTATCTTCAAATGTTTTCTTTTGTTAATTATTAAAATTAATTTGCATGGACATTGTTTTGCCAAATAATTATCCTGTTGCTTGCATGCATATATTTGGGTCTTTCTTTATGTGAAAAATAAACAGAACTTTTACTGTATCATTTTTTGTGTACAACAAATTAGACTACTGCTGATTTAGTATTTTCTGTTGGGTTCCGGTTTTCTTGGATCATGTGAATTACCATTCCATGGAAATAATAGGGGTCTTACTCCAATCCACTCAGTGGATATAGTATGGGTCCACAAGTAAACAAAATAAAAATAATGAAACCAGGACAATTTATATCCACATAATTATCTGTGATAAATGAATTCCTCACCATTATAAATACAAACTCATGCTTGAACATGGCTTCTCAATTTAAATGTTTGTTTTTTATCACACTTTGACTTGAAAATTGTAAGATATTTTCCTCACTAGGCACTCAGCATTAAGAGGTTAGTGTTAGGACTGGTTGGCCTGGTGTCAGAATAATGTAATTGGGTGGGACATCATGCTACATGTCTGCGGCATGATGCCCCTATGCGATATGACTGAGAGAAAAAATAAGTCCAAATCACACACATGCATATACATCATGCTACATGTCATGCAGCATGATGCCCCTGTGCAATATGACTGAGGAAAAAAATTTAAAGTCCAAATCACACACACACACACATAAAGAATTTTCTTACTACCGGTACTACAGTTCAATTGAAACAAATGAACCTTTAAAATTGAGCAGATAATTTTGTTAATGCCTTAAATTACAGATGACTTTATAAGAGAAGTTCGAAGAAGAAAAAAATTGTGCTAAAGCAAAAGATACTGGCAGTGCGAGATTAGGACTCAATTGAATAGTTAAAACCTGAAATTGAAGAAAATGTTGAAAATTTGCATAACTATGACATCAACATAAAAGGAAACCCAAGGGCAGATTCAAAATAAAAATTTTCAAATACATACATAGCAAAACAAAATTAAAAAATTAAAGACCCTCAAGGCATTATGCAATTTAAGACGGATACCAAATTAGTAGAAACACATGCAGATCAAGTTGAAACACTGAACACTCAATTCTGCATTATGTTTAGCAGCATCAGTGATATGGCTTCAACCTGTTCATTTCCAAAAGTACCAAAAATTAATATGGTTAGGTTATAACATGTTTAGGAGTTTAAAAGTTGGTGATTTTGATAATGTACATCCAAATTACTTGAATAACTATCTTTAGGGTTGGCACCAGTGCTTACACACCTCTTTCAGTAATCTTTGGACATTTATAACATCCCAAAGGACTGGTCTCTAGCAAATATATGTCCATTGTTCAGAACTCGATCTCATTCATCTATGCTATTGACAAAGTGCAGGAACATAACATCTGCTCTAACATCTTGAATCAGTTGAATAACTTTTCAATCCGATCTGATAAACAATACGTCTTCCAAAAGCTTGTATTGGACTTAGCAAACAATTTTACACTGTCCTCCATGAATTAAAGAGTAAACTGCAGGCAAAACTCAATGCTGGACAGACTCTTACTTTTTATGTTCCAAGAAAATTATGTGTAGGTAAATGGTTCCAAATCTGGTTGACCCAAAGTAGTTTGTAGAGTCAAAGTAGTTTGTAGAGTACATCAAGACAGTACTTGGAGTGGTGCTTTTCTCCGTGCACATCAAAGACATCGTGAATGAAATTATCTCAGAAATTCGCCACACTGCAGATGAATGTATGCTACAGATTAATCAAAACACAGCATGATATCATGACACTACAAAACAAAATGACATCACTGTACTAGGAACGTGGGCACTAAAAAGGGAACATGTCGTTCCAGCCGAAAAAGTAATAAAGAAAACATTGCAAATGACAAAAACTAAATGACATAAAACCATTATGCCACCGTCATTGGAAGGTACTTTTTTGAAAACCTGAAATAAAATATTTAGGGGACACAATTACTAGTGATCTGAAAAAGAAACCTTCAAATTCAAGAATTAACCACCTAAGCAAATGGTATATTAGACCTATTAAGACGATACGTGTTATCTTGCCCACAAAATGCAAAAAAAAAATATTTTTCAAACGCTTAGTTATATCTATTTTGGAATATGCATGTGGAGTTTGGGACCACCATTTAAATTGACAAAATGTACAAAAAAGCGAGCGGCCAGATTTGTTCATCCAATTATGAATATGCCCCAAGAATTATGACCTCAGTATGGAAGTTGTCATGGAATCATTAAAAGACGTTGACTGTAAGACAGACTATTATTTTTTATAAAGTAAAAATACTCTGCTAAAATTTAATGAAACCAGAAACAACCAGTAGAAATCAGCATGATTTTACTTGTGTAATACCATACACACGAACTGATAATTAGAAAATCATGATACACACACACACACACACTCTCTTACAACCGAAGACTGGAATTCGTCAAGACAAATATTAATCACAACTGCTGAATCCTTAGAAAACCCAATAGAAAATTTTCAAAATTAGTACGGACACACTTTTTTTTAAAAATAAATTCGTTTAAAGTTGACGTTGCACGGTGAAAAATGGTATTACAATGCAGCGCCGAACTAAGTAATATCAAGCGAAAAATTTATCTGAGGAGGAAGATCTTGGACCAGTTTGGAAATGTTTCACAAAGGTTGACTTGGGTGTGTAGGTGAGATTTCTAAGGGATAAATTCCTTTAGGGTTTCTTTTTCTTCGAGCTACTTGCCGCATCTTCAACTTAGGGGAGGGAACAAAAACTACACGTTACATCTAAGCAACAGATTTTGCAAGTTCATGAACGTTTTCTACCTTTTGTAAGTGTGGTTTACATCTTTTATCAGTGGATTTCAAATAATATACGAAATATTAATTAAGGAAACGTGATTTTAATCTATTGTAGACGAAAATCAACTTTCTTCGTGTACGACACTATTATTTGAATGTCAAATGGGCGATAAAATAAAATTTAAAACGAGAAATGCCAAACCTAATTTACCAGGACCAGTTTGGGATTTGTCACTAAAGAATAAAATTTACATAATTGTTTTGTTATTTTATTTTTTTTTACTTTAGTAGAGTTTGTAATTTGTGCATGAACATGCGCTCGAAGAACAATTGACATAATACATTGCATGTATGTTTAAACACGCACTCGACAAGCCCTGGCCGTGCATTGCAAATACTACAGAAGCGCACGTGGGACATATTTACCTGGAGGGGTTTTTCTTTTTTCTCCACTCCTACACGCTGATACAGTGGAAACAAAAAGCTGTATTCACTGACCTCGTGAAAATATTAAATTGTATAAAGTCTTTCGTGACGTTCTACTCTTCATCGATACGAATGATACAAACATTACTCTCTGAATTATAGGAAATGATATGTAAGCGATACTTAGCAAAACTTGATCAATGAAGATTCTCCTTCTGTGGAGATAAACATATTGTAAATATAAATATTAGAGAGATCCTTCCAAAACTTGTGAGCATAAATCAACGATTTTTACGTATAAAATTATTAACATGCATTGGTCTGTGTGACGCATTTTAGAACAATTAATTGACAATTTCTTAGCTACTATTGAAGGTTATAGTTTGGAGAGAAAAGTTCGAGTACTGTACACTGAATCGGCGGTGGGATAGTTGTTTATATTAGCAGTTATGGATGGGTAAAATTGCTAGGTATCTTGACGGATATAAATCTTCATTTTTGACACGTAAGTTAATCACATTTGCCTTTACTGAGGGCAAAGATTACGCTTATGAACAATCTTTATGTCTTTCTGAAATTATTTTAATGTATGTTATAATAATTATATTCTGCAAAATCTTAGATTGTGGGTGCACCATTGGAGCAACTGCAGTACGGTTCAAACTGATAAAGTTACTAAATAGAAAGAGGGGCTACCCGAATAAATCTCAAAAGTGATATTTTCACACCATATTTTCAAATGTTTACGATATTATATTGGCCACCATTTTGTAAACGTGTAGCATCGTTAAAAGAGTTTATGCTGTACGAGATGGGCAATGGTCTTGTACCTTATCTTACTTCACAAAGCCGCTAATATATAAAGTGTCGAATTTTGAATAAGTATTGAACCTCAAAGTTGAATGCACTGAGCATTAAAATTTTATAACATTTAATCCAGAAAAGTCTTTGTGAAGAGTCATTTCGACCTTTCTTCCTTTCTACGACTCATTGAGATTTGTCCGGGCCACTGCAACTCTGTCCTGAGAAAGCAAACATTTGAGCTACCAACCATAACTGCTTGATACGAACTCATGTCAAATAGTAATTTTCAAAGGGAAATTGATATACAACGGAGTTCAGAGATTCTAGCTGTCCAAAATCTGACGAAAGAAATGATTATCTTGGGATAATTTTGGAACTGCTGCTTACGATTGGTCAGAGTAAATTAAGGCGTACACTTTGGAAGTAATGTGAATTTAAAGTGACGACCTTGATCAAAATTCTTTAGTCCGAAAATTCCTGAGAGATGAGAAGTTTGGCTCCAATGAACCTTAAAAAGAATAGTGCTTTCCTCGTTAAACAAGAAAAGGGGACCAGGTGGCTTTCTTGTAAGAAAAGATAGGTTTTAGTGCTAGGACGTACACTTTCTGAAAGAGAACAGCAGTAAGGTACGCAGTTTTAATTTTTCAAGTAATTTTCAGTTTTTAATTGTTTGTTTTATGCAAATGTGTTTGATATGACTAGGATCCATATTATGTATCGTCTAGTTTCATGAAAATCTATTGATGCTAGAGTTGTCATGCAATTTATCTCCGAGACTCGAACCCACGCACACAGAGGTGAGATGGCAGTGATCCGTAACGGAGAGCGCTTTAGACCACTCGACCACTCGGGGCCCCTATTGTAGGGAAATAAAGTTATAGTTTGGAAACCTTAATGCCTGTTGGATTTTACCATGTCTTCTTACTTAGTTTAAACCCAGGAGCCCCGAGTGGCCGAGTGGTCTAAAGCGCTCTGTTACGGATCACTGCCATCTCACCTCTGTCTGCGTAGGTTCGAGTCTCGGATTCGGCCAATGTGGGTATGTGAGAAAGCTTGCCAGTAGCTTCTTGAGGGTTGGTGGTTCTTTCCAGGGATTTCCCGGGTTCTTCCTCCACCATTAATACTGGCCGCCATGTATATCCTATCGTGTTCTGAAATATGGCGTTAAACCCTACAACAACAACAACAACAGTTTAACACACGTACCAAGCGTTTTCTTGTAATTATTAAAATCCATTAGTCCAGTGTTTTCTTTATTTTTGATAAGCAACTGGCCAGCGGATATTTTTTCCTTTAATAGTTTAAGGCCACTGGCTTATCTTTTGCATAAATGTTTGAACAGTAGTGTCCCATTTTTAAAATATTTTTTTAGACCACTTTCTCAGTGTTTCTTCGTACATCTTTGAAGATCACTTGCCCAGTTTGCTTTTTTTGGTGTGTTTTTCATAATTTTTCTACATCATTGTCTTAGCATTTATTTATACATGTTTGATACCACTGGCCTGGCGTTATCTTTTTTGATAATTTGTGAAGGCCATTCGCCCAGCATTTAATGATAATTTTGTTAAGATGGAGGCATACCCTTCTTCCCGGCAAACACTAATGTGAAAACAACAACCTCCTATTGTAGTTAATTTTCAACTGTACGGTCGATTTTCAACTGTACAATCAATTTTCAACTGTACGGTTTTCGACTGTACGGTCGATTTTTGACAAATATTCTCAAAAATGTACCAACTCTTGTTCAACTGTGCAATTCATATTACATCTGTCACACTTACACCAAAAAATGTCTCCCTCCGAAATCTCAAAATGCAAAGTTTAGCTGAAAGTGAACAATTTAAAATATCGATTTTATTTTGTTATTTCCCCGAGCATCAGGCAAAAAATAATGATACAGTTTGTCGGGGTCTACGTTATCATTTGCTGTTATCTTCATGGTACATATCTTGTTTAACATTAGTTAATCATACTATACCAGTCATTCCCTCGTTCTGTAATGTAATCGTCAAAGTTAGGAATGAGTTTCCTACGCTTTTCAGTAACGGAATGGGCCATTGAATCTGATGTAATTGCATACGATTGGGGTTAATTATGTTCCCTTCGTAATCAGTGTTAGCATCTTCAATGACTTCAGATGCTTTGTCAGTACAATGGTAAATCTAAAGAACAAAAGTTTACAAAGATATATCAGTATCGGGAAGTCAACTGATATTTTAATCAACTTTCCGTAAACTAAAACCTGAACAGCTAGCTGTAACAGTATTTGATGCATTAGTTGTTCCTAATGTTAATTAACTCCAGTTTGCACATTTGATGCCATGCCCTTTTATGTTCTATATATCAGAAAGTAGTAACCATAAATCCATGTACATCATGAAAATGCTGAAATCATTTATGTTGAAAATATCATAACCACTGAATCAAATGGTTATGTCTTCAATAGGCATTATACATACATTGTTTTACACTGCACAATGTCACCCTTACATCGTAATATATAAAAAATACAAATGATACTCATAACATTGGGTCCCAAATCGAGGTATTACCACTTGCAAATTCAATATTAATTGGAGTATGGGTTATGATGAGTTGAATTCAGAATTTAATACCACGTGGTATTATCTGCAGGAAGGTTTGTATTTTCCATATGTTGCCAATCTTGTGTGCTAACTCTTTTCGCTCGCTAAAATGTACATATATCTGAAACTGACATGAACAATAGCACAAATGAATTGACAATAAACAGACGTTCATATGCGACATGCTTATCTGAGGGCTGATAAAATAGCTAGTGATGATAGGTATATATATATGATACAAATGAGATCCAAAAAGGAAAATACGATAATGAACAGTTGAGACTTTCAAAACTGTCAGCTTTATCAATGATACGATTTTGGATCATATGTGTTTTGGTATATTTTTTTTGTTTCTCTGCAACATTGAAATACGTAATATATAGACACGCCAGTGATAACAGCGGTTAGTTCAACTGCTATCAAAAGAAAAAGTGAGACGATAGCAATACAGTCGATAGCAATACAACCGATAACAATACAGCCGATAGCAAAACAGTCAATAGCAATATAGTCGATATAAATACAGCCGACAGAAATACAATCGACAGCAATAAAGTAAAAAGAATACAATCGACATAAATACAGCCGACAACAATACAATCGATAGCAATACAACCGATAACAATACAGCCGATAGCAATAGTCAAAAACAATATAATCGATATAAATACAGTCGACATAAATACAGCCGACAACAATACAATCGACAGCAATACAGTCGATAGAAATACAATCGACAGAAATACAGCCGACAACAATACAGTCAAGATCAATACAGTCGATAGCAACACAGTTGACAGCAATAAGTCGATAGCAATACAGCCGATGTCAATACAGTCGACAACAATACACAGTCGACAACAATACACAGTCGATAGCAATACAGTCGACAGCAATACAGCCGATAGCAATACAGTCAACAGAAATACAGTCGACAAAAATACAGTCGATATAAATAATCCATAGCAATACATATACAGTCGATAGAAATGCACATCTATGTAACATTATTTTCTTTTATGTTTTACACAGTTTGTAACTTTTTTTGTGTGCAGAATGTTCGACATTATGTTTTTCCTCTGTTGACTTTTTATAAATGATTTTCAAAGATTGTTATCAATCTTGCACTCCAAGCAGTTATTATGAATCCCAACCTAGAATGATTAAAACCCATTAAAGCATATAATACCATTTGATGTTTTGTAATATTCTTTAAATTCTGAAATTCGTTTACATCAGCATTGGATGAAAATTTGTTATTCAGAGATGTTAGTGCTAGAATGAACATTTGACATTGACCTTGATAGTTTGACTGATGATTTCCCATTTGCTTTTCATTCTTTTGCTTCCGATTCCTTGGCAGATAAAGTGTCTATATTTATCATTTTATAAGTCACATTTGCTATACTAATATTCAATTCATGTTCTGTATTTTTTTTCAGTGCTACTGTAATATGTATCTCCAGTTAAAATCAATTATATTTGAAGTTGCTTTAGTTTATTTAAATACTGCACAAATTATATATGCCTGGGTGGGACATCATGCTATATGTCTGTTACAGCTTCGATAAAAATCCAAATCACAACAAGTTTTTTGGGGGGACAAATTCAGAATATATTGTTAAATCGTTTTTATTTCGTTGAACCTGTTATTAAATCTAAAGCCTATCGATATACAAAATATCGTCCTGTAAAATTATTTGGATCTGCACGTGCAGCACACCGATTAACCTGCAAATAATTGTCTGTTGGAGAACGAGAAACAGTTCTGTTACTGAGCAAAGAGCACATTATAAAGTCCGGTCACTCTTTGGGTACTCCGACTATTATCAAGACAGACTTGAATAAAGCTGACGGATGTCATTCTCTGACATATCCTGCAATTTTGAAGTGGTTTCATCGTTTTAAAGATGGTCGCGAATCTATGGAAGACGACCCACGACCTAGAAAACTTTTGTTTGGAATTGGTGAGAATGACGAGGCTGCCATGAAAGAAGCGATTCATGAAGATGTTCAACATCCAGGGAAAGATATGCTTATTATCACAGAAGTTAATTCGTCAGCTGATTTTAATATACTGAGGAATCAATTTAAGCCCAGAAAGGATTGTGCAAGATGGGTCCCACATTTGTTGCCTGCTGATAAAAAACAGACCAGACTCGGTTGGAAATTGCCAAACAGCTTCTCGCCAAATATAAACATAGTGGCCGGAGGCGTTTGAATGAAATTGTCAAATTTCCTTTTATAAACCCGACTGACGAGAAAATAATAGTTTGGATTAAAAAAAAATGAGCAGAGACTTGTCATTGAGTAGTCGACTTGTCAATGGGTAGTCGACTTGTCAATGAGTAGTCGGCTTGTCAATGGAGTCTTATACGCATTGTTGTTCGATGCAAACGTCCTTGCATTCCAGGTACATGCGCCTGACTCCGCTAGTGTCAAGGACATTTGTATGCCTCCAAAGTGTTGTCAAAAGTTGTGGAACACTGCCGAACGTTCCCTCCGTGCACGGTTACCAGAGACATCCAACTTTTCCTCGTCAACGCACCGGCACCAAAATTCACATAGATGGAGTACGGCTTTACAAGTTGCCATATCCTCCATACAGAGCTGATTTAGCTCATAGTGACTTTTGGCTGAATCCCTAATCAAAGATTAACTGAGGGACAAACGAATTGAAAGCCGCCAGGCAGTTGGAAGTGTAGTTTATCTGCCTATGAACAACATATCAAAAGTTGAACAGGAAAATTGCATTTAATAATTGGATGATCAGAATAAGAAAGAGTAAAAAGGTGCATAATGAGTACTTTGTGGGGATGCAATGGCACCTGTTCATTAATAAATAACTTTCTTGTACAGCGAACTAATACTCAGAACGTTTAAAATACCCCTCGCAAAACACCCCCACCAACATTGTCAAATCCATACAAATACAAATGCTCTATAGGACACCCCCTTTCCTAGCAACAGTAAGAATATCTGAATGTATTTCATTTATCTACTAAAATTCTTTAAGAGACAGAATTTTTTTTATTAATTTTGCTTTATATCCCGATGCAATAATAATTTTGCATTGATAGTTGTCTTATGCCGAAGTCTTATATCATGGCTACGAAAATCCGTCAAATAATTTTGTAATAACATTCTCTCAGAATTTGATCAAACTTATCCTGGTATTAAGGGCTTTCAAAGTAAAAGTAATGACACCTTCCCTTAAATACAACCGCTGTTTCTAAAACTTTATATATATATATATATATATATATATATATATATATATATATATATATAGAGAGAGAGAGAGAGAGAGAGAGAGAGAGAGAGAGAGAGAGAGAGAGAGAGAGAGAGAATGTGTGCGTGTGTGTGCAAGTTTTGTTCTATACAAATTTGTTTGCTTCACTTATATCATGTACAACCCTTACTTCTGACTTTCACCAAGGTACTTGTACATGTCTATTTGGGTTAAAAGTCATTATAAGTCATTTAGTTAAGGAGGCAGCTTTAAGTCTTGTGAGATAAGTAATTCAAAAACTCGCTTTTGTTCAGTATTGTTCCATTATGCTTGCTTGCTCATTTGCAAGTGTCTGAATTTGATCGTGACAAGCAAAACTTAAACCCGATCACTTTCTTCCAAAATATTATCTGCTATATCGGTCAAGGGCACAGTGACACTAAACATCGGTAGTAAACTTCTTGATACGCAATTGATTATAAGGTACAATGACACTAAACATGGAAAGCAGACTGCTTGATATGCGTATAACTGGTTATAGGTACAGCCCGATGCTGTTTTCTTGTCTGGAATTTAACTAGATGGAAATTTGGACTAAGAAATATAAATAACATAAATTTAAGGACAGCATGGATAGCTCACTATGTAGGTTGTTAAAAATGGTATTGTATTACAACACCACATTTCTACAGCTACCGAAGGCCCTGTTTATGGAAAACTTTATAACATTTTACAATCGGACAGTCGAGAAAAGATTCTGAAACTGGAGATCCAGGAATCAGGGAGTTGCACCACAGACCGCCTTGAGAGTGCCCACTTTTAGATCTACAAACTATTACCTTTCTTGTGGCAGATTTTGCACATAAATTAAATTGACTATGACCAGAGCTTGTTTAATCACCATTTTATTAAAAAGAACATAACATCACATCATAAATACAGACTTCATACAAAAATTTATTTTAAAAAAATAGACCTTGAGTACTGAATGTAAATTACGTTACTTAATGGATGGAAAGTATTTTTGGTCGAAGATATTTCACTATTCGCTTCTTTATGTAGTTATGTTCCCTTTACTACCCTGTCAACAATGTTAAAAACTGGTGTGCTGCATTGTTCAATCGAACTTGCTTTGTCCTCGGACAGGGTTAATTATTTTGAAGATTGTGAAAAACACAATTTAGTGCAACATATTCCTTCACTTCTTAAATCGCTAATATAGCTTATGTTCAGACTATGCATAGAACTAACACTTATCAGAACTAAGAACAGAGGTATGGGGTGATGAAGAACCAGTTTGATCTTCTAAGTTTCGCTGAGAAGCAATTTGGATAATCGGCAGCATAGTTGAACTCGTGGCTTTGCAGCATAGTTGAACTCGTGGCTTTGCTTCATAGTTCAACTCGTGGCTTTGCTTCATAGTTCAACTCGTGGCTTTGCCATTCGTTACAATATCGATCTTTTAATGTTACATGTTGAAACATACCCGGTATTGACGCAGGAAGAAAAACTATTATCTATATCAAGAGTTGAAACAAGATTTTTTTTGGTCATAAATTTGATCCAGTCAGGCTTGCTCGCGATGATACTTAAACGGCATGACATATAAAGACTTTTTTCAAGATAATAAAACATTATCATCATGCATCCTTTTATAGACATGTAAAATACATAATCCATCTTACGAAAAGGGGTTTATACATATATACAGATATGCAGTTCTCAAATCGACTTGTCTGCCGGTTTCAATAAATATACCTAATAGTCTGAAGGAAACGTACATTTGCATGAATTGACAGAAAATTAAACTTTCTTTGAAAGGAATGGCAACCGGCTTGTAAACTTTAACATGACACGTATTGTATTTGCACATCAAAAGAATCCCAGACATATATGGGATTAGTGAATTCAAGTTAAAAGAGATTGTCATAATTTTCCGACATAAAATAGTGTCGACACATGGATCCAAGCAAAAAATTTTGAACCTGAACCGTCTGTACATAGAGGACCAGGATAATACAAAATCCATACACCCCCACCCCCACGCAACCATGTTTCCTCTGCAAACTCACCATATGGGTCCCGGATAATACATACCCACACACGCAACCTACCCCCACCTCTTTTTTCTTATAACAAAATAGAATACTGAAAATGTATAATTTCTGGTGTACTTTGCGTTCATGTGGCAATAATCCTTGCAGTAATGACCAAAGTTTGGACATGAACCTTAAAGGAGTTCATATCAAAGAACTTCCATTTCGCAGAGTCAACCAATGTGACAAGAATGTGTTCTACTGTTTGTTGACACGGGCAAAGTATGCATTCTGATCAGTTCGAAGCCCGGCCGAGTCATGCCATAGCCTTATAAAAAATGGTACTTACAGCTGCCTCGCTAGGCGCTCAGCGTTAAGAGGTTAGTGTTAGGACTGGTCGGCCTAGTGTCAGGATAATGTGACTGGGTGGGACATCATGCTACATGTCTGTGGCACGATGGCCCGGTGCTAGACATCACTATAAACTGCCACACTGCAGACATCGTAGCGATATGACTGGAACATTGTTAAAGCTACCCCCAGATGCACACACACTCTGGTCAATGATGACCCTTCAGGGGGCACGAATGGGTGATATATATATATATATATATATATATATATATATATATATATATATATATATATATATATATTCATTGTTAGAGCTATATTTAAAAAATCCAGACACACACATTTTGGTCAAGTATAACCCTTCAGGAGGCACGCATGTTTCAGGTAGGGACGTCATTTCAACTTTTTCGGGGGTGGGGGACTTGAGTGGGGTACAAAACTTGACGGGCTTGTTAATTTTCGTATATGGGCAACAGTAATTTTACATTTTACAGCACATGCAAATTCGGAGGGGGGGAGCGAATGACCCCCTGCTACCCCCCCCCCCCACCATGGCGTCCCTGGTTTCAGGTGTATATATACCTGAATATATAACAGAGATCGAATCTTAAAGCATGAGCAAAGTACGTATTTGTTTGTTTAGACCCAGAAGTTGTTTGCATAAGAAATATTCGACTTTAGAACAGGTTGTCTCCAGGGGAAAGTTCTACTCGAATAAATCAAACACTGAATCAGTACTGACTCAATCGTTCTTTCAGTTGAGACAGAACCTTTGAATAATTATAACCTCTGGTCCAATCCTTGTATCATTCAAAATTATTGAGTACTCAAGCACCCACAGCGGTGTTAACAACTTATGTTGTCCTTAGTCTGTTGTACGTGAGAAAATAAATCAGAACACATTTTCAAAGCTCGTTATTTATGTAAGTAGTCCGTACACTAATTTAAGATAACATATTCACTCGGACAAGTGGTATGTTTCATCGGGGTTTAGTCGGACTGTTACCGTTAATTTATTGCATCATCTTTCCCAATATTCTGAAGCAAACTTGACGCTTGTGGAGGTGTGTCACTAATATGATAGCATTGGTCATTCTGTTTGGCTGATTGTGGAAGGCGTGTCTACGCAATAGGAACTACTTCTTGTCTATATTTAACCTGCAGATGGGGCTTCTTGAGGGATCTGTTGAATGCGAAGTCGTGTACAAAACTGAGAGTCACTGTTTCCTGGCGATTTTTTCATGTACCTGTAATGATGTTCACGGACACATCTAAAATATATTGCAAAAATATCCAGATTTTAAAACCAGTTATAATCTTCCTTTTATATTGATGCTGAATATAAATGTAATTGTTTGAGATGACTGTTTTTACCCGATATGAATAAGTGATTTCAGAGATCCCATGTCGTTTGTGTACATTAATGGTTATGACCAAAGTGATCTTATTTAATCCATCTACATGCTACTTTTAGAATATTCAAACTGCAACATGGTAATTCCGTTTTCATTCTTATTTACAAGCCATAAAATTTACAAGGCAAAATAAATGTTTTATCAAATGGTAGCAGGAAACGTGGTATCGCAATTAAGAGAATAACATTCAAAGCGACGAGAGTTCCTTATATGAAATTATATTGCCATTTCACCTCACGCCTCGTCAAACGTGAGATATCACATATTTTTTTAGATCTCTGTCACATGTGAGGTATCAAAGAGAGAGAGAGAGAGAGAGAGAGAGTGTGTGTGTGTGTGTGTGTGTGTGACTTGAATTTTTTTTTACGTAGCTTTAACAATTTTTCAGTCATATCGTTACGATGTCTGCAGTGTAACAGTTTATAGCGATGTCTAGCACCGGGGCATCATGCCGCAGACATTTAGCATGATGTCCCACCCAGTCACGTTATCCTAACACCAGGCTGGACAGTCCTAACACTAACTTCTTACTACTGAGCTCCAGGCGAGGCAGCTGTTAGTATACTTTTTACAAGTCTTTGGTATGATTCGGCCTGGGTTCGAACCCACGACCTCTCGTATCCGAGGCGGACGCTCTAACCACTAGGCCACAGGAGCGGTCGGTATCAAAGAGTACTTTCAAATTAGGAATGCTCTATATATATATACGATATATGTCTGACAGAGTGAGAGGTATAAGGTGACGTTGCTTTCATCTGTAGCATGCACAATGGAGGGAATGTTGGCATACCTCTATGTTACTTTCATGTACTGTGGCTGAAATTTCTTTGCATATTGTACTTGTTGAAATTGTACATGAGCGAAACACACAGCTAACCAAACCTGCTGATAACATGTGCTTGAAAAATCAGACTGAATTATTCTGACTATCTTTTGCACTACTTATTAAAATAGGGAAAAACAGTTTTGCCAGACTAGAAAATACCAGCTTCTGAGAGTGCGGTGAATGATTTACAGAATATATATATATATATATATATATATATATATATATATATATATATATATATATATATATATATATATATATATATAATAAAAAAAATTTCAGGATCACTTGAAATCCAACGTATCAATTTTGACTATTCGTTTAACAAGACTGAGTCCTCCCGGACCGTATGTTTCAGGAGTGTAAAGCCCCTGTTATGAAAATAGCGTACACTGTAGTGTATATAAAATGGGATTTATTTGGATATCAATGTAAAAACCCTTTAGAAAAAGAAGACACAAAGAATTTGCTAATGCAACTGTAATATAAATATTTGCCGGGGTTTTCTCGCCACTCAACTCTAAAAATCTGACTGGAATGAGTTGTATGAATGTTATCATTATTCAAGTTTAAGGTAAGCTCAAAATAAATTATTCGTGGCAAATCATACAAATCAGAAGAAATTTATAATAAGTAATGTTGAAATAATTTCATTTCATGCGTATTACTTAAATTTATCATTATGTTCCTGTTGACATGTATCCTTTGGAAATCAAATCTTTTTTTTGTTTTTGTGTTGCTAATTGATGTTTAAAACAGGAAATAGAGATATATGACTAAGATTCACGTTCCTCTTTTGAACTCATATCATCATACATTTGAGAGATCAATTTTAAATACAATGGTTTTCATGTACAATTTTCATCTAATGGATGTTGTACTCTTTTAATTTCTTTTATATTTTTCTTTTAATTTTATAACTTTGGTCATTGAGTTCATAGCGGTGCGAGCTATATACGGTATCGCGTTATAAGGAATAGCGTTATAATGACGTACAGCTAGCTGTATTACTGACCCTGTAAAGTCCATCCTGTGTTAAGCAGCCACCTTTGGGAAGAGGTAAATGCTTCTGCAGGCAGGTGGCAGCTTTGCAGAGGTTTGTATATCTACAATAGTTTAATGTAAGTGTCCTCACACCAAACGGCTGTTTAATATTACGTAATACTTGTGACTTTAGAGTAACGTTTGACTGTGCACTGTACAATAAAATCTTCAATTTGTGAACCATCAGTAAACTTAGTTATTTGGTAATTATTAATTAAAATACTAATTCAGATCTAAATAGTCAAAACCAACAACTGATTTTAAAACGTATAATATGTGCCCAGTGTAGTGCGTGTTGTAAAAACTTTACGAAAATATTCCTTATGAAAATATAAATATTTGTGATTGAGTGTGTTGTAAAAAAGAGAAATCGTTTTCGGTGCAGCTTTTCTTGATCCAGATAACCAGAATGAGATTTTATCACTGATTCTGTTCCATTACTAAAATGTATTTGTGTAACGTGAGGACCAGTGTGGTATTGGGAGTTATTAAATGCTCATTTTTGTTCTCCGTTAACTTTACATTGTCAGAATCGTTCAGTATTCTACGATATTGCACTCGCGCTCACAATTCGTATTGTACCCATAGAGGAACTACTTTCTATTGTAAACAAACAATGGACGCAGACGCCAGCACTTTTGATTTATTTTATTTGTCTGTAGATGAAGTAAACCAACTGGTTGAGCTATTTGAAAGTCGAGATGCCAAAGTTGACAATGTGGATGAAGTCATAGACTCATAAAAATAAACTTTCAACGAAGCAGGCGACTGAACGTGATATCACTTAGTTAGCGCTTTAAGTTTTGGTTGATTAAATTTGTTTCTGAATAAACTAAAGCAGTGTTTCGTGGACTGCCATATACCAGCTGCTTTGCTACATTCCGCGTTAACCTTTTTGATACAATGTTTCGGATTTAGGTGGGCGACATACGCCAGATTTCATAAAAGTGTTGGGTCCCTACAAATAACATGCAAGTGACAAGGCATAAACTGTCTTCTTTAGATGGTAATAAGAATGGCAAAAATATACTTACAGTTTTACATCCTGAATTTCCTCAAAATGTACCTTGTTAGTTCCGTAAATCCGAATTACATGAGCCATGTCATGGGTTCTCAAGCTTGATTACACATTTCGAAACTGTACTCTAATTTCGACTATATATATGCTCCTTACTGCACTCAAAATGAAATAAACATTATTTTCCATAGCTCTTTTTGTGGTATTTGTATTTTAAAGACTTCTTATTTTCCCACGTTATGATTTTAAACATTCAATGACGGAACAGAAACACACTTGCAGATGTGAACACGCTGAAATCCGATGTACTTCATGTAGAATTGGCACAGATAAATCCAGTCCATAATCACGAAATTTAGTAGAAACGAAAAAAATAATAAAACCTATTAATTCCAGATCAAAATGGAAAAGTTGTTGCAATGTGCATTCATTCACAATATGACTCCAAATTTCAATTTTAAGTAGACCAAAACGCCATTTTCACCCCGAAGGTCATGTCTAGCTGGGCTGAGTTATGTGCGCATTAATAATGTTGTTGGTGTGTAGTGATGAATCTACGCTTGTGTATTTAGTTTGGAATACGGCATACATTCAGTTACTTTGTTTCGTGTTGTGTATTTTTGTTTGCATAATTAAGCCTTAGGTAGAATAAGAAGATGAGCATACAATAAAAAAAAGTTACTGTATTTTTATGGGAAAATATGAACATCCGAAAACTCGTTCAGATTTTCCCATACAAATGCAGTAACCTATAAAAATGCCTTGGGCACGTTCGTAATATCCAAATTGTCGGTACACGAAGCTTTACAGGCATTAGAGAAATGCAAATGCTAGAAATTGTACAAAATACAGGTAAAAATATTGTTATACGCACACGGGTATTTACTTGACCGAGCGGTTGTCAAACCCTGGCGCGATTCTCGCTAGAAGTCATAAGTTTCCCCGACTTTCCAAAGACTTCCATACAACCTCAGTTGTAAATCAGAAAGCCCGACGTGTCCATTCTATACCTAAATTTTCCTCTAATTAATGCAAGACCACAGATAAACCAAACTGTCAACTATCCATCAACCGTACATCTGCGTGTTTTGGCTTCATTATGTTTCCGTACCACCAACCGTTCACGCCTTAGAACCTATGTGAGTACTCCCTAACAATGGGAACTATTTTAACTCCGCCACCTTAGGCCAGTCAATGTATGCTTTCCAGGCACATTTCGCCGATATAACTGCACCATATTCGGCCGCATGGCGACATAAACGGTCTCTGCCAAGTCCCTTTTTATTTATGCCCTTGTGTAATTTACCGGTTTAATACCGTAAGTACTGTCCTTGCAGGCACGCTACCAATGTATACCACTAGCTTTTAATATGTACTATTTTACGACAGGGACAGTCATTCGGTTCTGGTCGGAATTCACTACTAGTGAACCAGGACATCATGGAAACACACTAACACTTCACTCCGTGACGTTTGCTCCTATTGATTAGCTCATTAGTTCGGGCCAGGAATATTTCCATGGCGCCAAATTCCAATAATCAAACAAGTAATCACACAAATCTAAGAATTGCTTAAAACGGGGCACTACAACCACGTGCACATACTCTAAATTTACTACATTACCCCCGCCTTTAAAAAGATCACTCGACCTCGAGTGACACAAACGTCACACTTCTGTGGTCTAATCAAAATTGATTGTTTTCCCCAAAATCAACCACCCAACCGATTAATGATCCCCAAAGATGATTAAAACAAAACTCTGAATCAATGACTTGTACCTAATAGCCTCTCACTCAACATCCATAAGTAAACTTTTTTTTTTTTTTTTTTTTTCTTTTCTGTTTGAATCCACTGCTTGCTTATAAGTAACCTAACTGTGAACACTAAGCACAATTTAACCAAGTTGAATCTAACATGAAAATGTTCCAACAAGCTGTTCGGGTTCAAACTCTCTCAAAACAAAAACAATCTTCGGAATTCACTGCAGGAAAGACTTTTCTATACATAGGTCTCTAACAACAAGACAGTAAATGTAACACAGGACCATTCCTGTTTACCCAAAAATAACTCAGGTCTGGAGTTCGCGTTCTCACCAGGATACACGTCTCCAAATAGACCTTGTTATGCGCGTACACATATTTCTTTTTTTTTTTTTATCTCAGTCTGTGTCAGACGATCCTATCTTCTTACAACTAACTCACCACTAATGAACTAATGCTACAGCGTCCAAACATAGCCATAAAATAAAACGTACTCCCAAAAGCAAACGTTTAGAACACCATCATATAAACAATTCACTATACTGTGGTGTGCAATGTCATTACTTCATGCTGCTAATTAATTGACATATTTTCCAAATGGACACTTTTCCATCCAAGCAGACAAATCAAACTACGCATGATGGAAACCACACCGAATCATTATGATTGTCAGGATGGTAGTGAACAATTTTTAACACACACTGTACGAAGCAATTCTCAACTGGCAAGTCTTTAGCAGTTCAATGACAAGAAAACACAGGGACCTTCCTGTGTACAACGAGGTTAGAGAATGCGCTTTTCAGAGAAGAACACGTCTCTTACGAACCTCAAATACAAGTCAACCATGACTTCAACGCCAAACTGGCGCGATACACATTGTCATCCACCGAACGCATGTGACACTGCCTTTTCCATCATCTATTCACCACTTGTACTAACTCTACAGTGACAGAAAAAAAACCAGTCCACTAATCTCCAAACAATCATCATAAAATCACCCTCTTCTCTTCATAATGTAGCTTTGCTTCACATCAAGCACAAACCAAACAAATAGATCTAATTTACCAAACTATGGATTCAAGCAGCAAACAACTTCTACAACTATTTTGAATTAACTCTCCACACGATCAACACATGCATCTTATCCATAGGAACATAATAAAGAAAAAGATTGGATATCTGTCATCACATAATTAATTTACTAGAATCACACTATTTACACAGCCGACGGGCGCAGATTATTATGATTCTAACTGCGCGGCCTTGATTTTCAAACCCGTTATGACAATGTGTCCGTACCCAACCAATTTAATAATCACGGGGACACGATTATTACCCACCCATTCATTTATCACCGGTCAGTGCTATAAGTTCGTGAAATAACTGTACTCAGTTTAAAAACATGTCTGTAACTTGTCACAACACTGAGACACTTCCTCGCCCAGCCCTTCTTTGTTCCATTAGTTTAGTTATTTGAGCGTAATTGGATATGGCAATACTTCTTAACTGGAGACTTCCTTTCGTGAAACAGTTCTTGTAGGAAGTACTCCTCATGATGGATTCCACTTGCATTCTGCTTGCGAGACGATAACTGTTCCTTGACAAGTATCCCTTTGGCACATTCCAACACTGCCTTTATCTCATCGTATTGCCTTGCCAGGTCCCCGTAAAGCTGCTGAAGCTGATTTTTTTTCTTCTCAAGGACAGCTAAACCATCTTCCGCCGCGCGGACCTTCTCTTGTTTAGTTTCTGAAAGTTCTAGTTCTAGTCGTTCGATGTCAAGTCGGAGGCATTTCAACGATACCTCGCCACATCGTGGGTCCGAGACTGTGACTGGAAATTCCGAATACATGCGTACGAAAATCAAGAAAGTCCTAAGACGGTTAAGAGGGGCTCGTCTATGCGTAGCTGTCTAATGCTAGTCCTCCATCTTTTAACTCACTGCGGCTCTCGACCGATCTTCCACTTAACAAATGATCTATGGTTGTTCCTAATTTTTCGAACTTTTCTGTGATGTCTATAGTCTCTAGCAGACTATCAGTGGGCGGACTTAACTATCTCTTCGATATTGGATACGTAACTCGATTGTAACCGTCAGACCTCACGTTCTCAGGCGTACCCTCCTTTAAAGTTTCGAACTTCAGATCATCCGACTTGCCACCAAATGCACGGGCATCGCCATCAACATTATTGGCCTCGCACGGAGTCGAGGTCACAAGAAACTGGATGTTACTGTCTACGTCCACATGTTTTATCTGCCTCTCTTTAGTAGGCGACAAGGGCGATAACAGTCGCCAGTGAACAGACTGTGGCAAAGGCGTATCAATTAAAGAGGTAGGCGTACCTCTGCCAGTAGCCATTATAATAACTTATAATAATTCCCTATTAGCCTGTCGCGATGAACTTTAAAAGAAACTTTCCTACTACCAATTGCTATTTAGAACAGGCTTAGATGTATTTGTTGTTGTTGTTGTTGTTATTGTTTTGTAAAATCGACGACCAATGTGTGTACTTTTCAATTCACTGAGAAAGTACCAGGTCTGTCAAAACAGAAATAAATGAGGTTTTACTAATACGAAAATAGAACGAGATGGACGAATATTTTGGTCTAATCTGTGCTTATGCTATTTCGAAGGGGGGGGGGGTGTCAAACACGCGATCTTACGCACGGTTCTTCTCTTATTATTTAATAATTATACAGCCAAATTCATGAATCGGGAATGCACAGAATTTCATGGCCAAATAAATTATGATATCTTTAGACCATTTCACTTAGTTATCTCCGGAATAATCAGCTGTTTTGCCCAATTCGACATCCACGTCTCAGCAATGTGACACGATGCTTGTGACTGACCCGCGTTCCTTTTACCTATGAGCCATCTGCAATTTCACTTCCTTATCTGCATCACTGCTGACATTACGTCCTAGATAAAATATTCCGTCTCGACTGGACATATGTACTCAAATTAAACAAATTTCTTAAGAGCAAATAAATCTAACTACTTTCGCAGACTAAATATTGCGAAATAATGAAAATAATTTTTAAAAGAGTTGTATCATTTATATCTATTTTTAATATTTATGATTTTTTTTTTTTTTTTTTTTTTTTTTTTTTAATTTTATTGGACACGTCTTTCTTTCAAAATTGCGAAGGAATAGTCTGTTCTATACATAGTAAAAAAAACTAATCACTTTCAACATATCACATAACTATTCACATATCCCATCGCTAGCCACCAGAAATTTTCTTGTTATACGCACACGGGTATTTACTTGACCGAGCGGTTGTCAAACCCTGGCGCGATTCTCGCTAGAAGTCATAAGTTTCCCCGACTTTCCAAAGACTTCCATACAACCTCAGTTGTAAATCAGAAAGCCCGACGTGTCCATTCTATACCTAAATTTTCCTCTAATTAATGCAAGACCACAGATAAACCAAACTGTCAACTATCCATCAACCGTACATCTGCGTGTTTTGGCTTCATTATGTTTCCGTACCACCAACCGTTCACGCCTTAGAACCTATGTGAGTACTCCCTAACAATGGGAACTATTTTAACTCCGCCACCTTAGGCCAGTCAATGTATGCTTTCCAGGCACATTTCGCCGATATAACTGCACCATATTCGGCCGCATGGCGACATAAACGGTCTCTGCCAAGTCCCTTTTTATTTATGCCCTTGTGTAATTTACCGGTTTAATACCGTAAGTACTGTCCTTGCAGGCACGCTACCAATGTATACCACTAGCTTTTAATATGTACTATTTTACGACAGGGACAGTCATTCGGTTCTGGTCGGAATTCACTACTAGTGAACCAGGACATCATGGAAACACACTAACACTTCACTCCGTGACGTTTGCTCCTATTGATTAGCTCATTAGTTCGGGCCAGGAATATTTCCATGGCGCCAAATTCCAATAATCAAACAAGTAATCACACAAATCTAAGAATTGCTTAAAACGGGGCACTACAACCACGTGCACATACTCTAAATTTACTACAATATGTATTTATATGAAAATGACTTTTCCTTTTGGTCAAGATATAAAGTACTGAAGTAAACTTACTGTGACTGACTATCACCTCTGACATTTAGATCTTAGAGGGTACAGAGTTTGGTCTTCCATACATTAAGTGCAAACTCCTCCGCAAAAGTTGTCAGATATGTAGTGATGGGCTGTGAATGTAAGTGTGGGCTGTTCAGATATGTAGTGATGGGCTGTGAGTGTCCGTGTCCGTTGTTCGAATATGTAGTGAAGGGCTGTGAGTGTATGTGTCCGTTGTTCTGATATGTATTGATGGGCTGTGAGTGTATGTATCCGTTGTTCCGATATGTATTGATGGGCTGTGAGTGTATGTGTCCACTGTTCGGATCTGAAGCGGGACGAGGAGAGAAAGATTTTCTGCTTGTATACAAAATTTGCATGAAAGCTTGACTGTGTTGTTTGTAGCTTTTGTTTTTGTTTTGTCACACTTGACGGTAATATTGATTTTGAGAAAGCACTTCTGTTTCTTTATAATATTTTTTTTATAACTATCGGCATTAAGTGAAGCCATTAAACGCGTCTACCGCAAAAGCTAATGTTACTATTAAAGATATGCAGTTTTATAAATCGAACTAATCTGATTTATAAATCCGGAAACATGTTAAATATGCGTTATGCCGTTATTTTCTGTGGTTTATCTTCCAGCTACACCTTTGAAGAGGTAGAGGCCACAGCGAAGTGGCTCGTTGAGAAGCTGATATGACGGGCTGCAGGGAGGGTGAACAGACCACTTGCTTAAAAGTCCATTTATGAAAAATAAAACTTCATGCGAAAAATAAATGAAAAATGCAAGTTCAATAACACGAAACCGAAGCCTCTAACTAAAACCGAGAGTGTCTCTAAATGGGTTAGTTTATTTTGTTACTTTATCTTAATCGTTCATGTTTTTCTAAATTTTTAAGTGTGTTTTGTTTACCTTTTGGACACTCATTGTTGGTCGCACCCTCCCTGCTGCTGTAATGTGTGAGTAATTACATATTTATTGTATCAGTAATGGAATCTCGCACAGCTAGATTAGCTCGAGAATGATTACAAGCAATTAAAAATATATCCCTGTTCGTCAAGCAGCAACTACAAGCACGTTAGGAGTCTCAGGTGGAATTTGCAAAAGGTGTAGAACAATTATTTAAATCGGTTACGAAGGCTACCGAAGGAGTTACATAGGCTAAGAAAGGTCTTCTTCCCACGTTGGAACAAACCGCTGAAGCAACTAAAAGAATAGCAGAAAGAACAAAACAAACCCCGAAAAATATTCTACAAGAACTTCCATTTTAAATAGCTTCGGCTCAACTACAATTACAAGAAGAAATACAACAAGTACTTGAGAGTATTGACAAAGTCCATGAGGATGTCGGTGATGTAAAGGATCTTGTTACGCTAAAACCAAAACCACCAAACCAATTTACCGGAGAAGGTCGTAAACAGCTTCAAGAAGACGCTGTCAATGTTGCCGCATCAGGATATACAGATCGTGATAAATTATTAAATCAAAATACCACCAGTGTTGCAGAAAAAAAACTGGATTCCTTTTATCTTTCTAAAGTCTCATGGTATACCTAAAATCACTAAAAGAAAATAATGGATAAATTTGCAAATTTTGAGGAACAAGTCGAAGAATTTAGAAGAATGTCCTTACCCGGAGTTTTCAGCCCACCTCGTATTGAGGAAGAAGAAGCATCTGGAAGTGGTATTGGTACAGGTACGATGGGGAGTGGTCTTATTAATCCATGTCCCAATAATGTCCTTGCCGATGTTGGACGATTAGAAATTCTGATTGAAAACGAGCCGGTAATAATTCCCAGAAAGTATTTTGATGAAGCAGATGATATTTGTCTACGATTATTTACAGGCGGTATCATGGATATTAATGTTTATCGGTCCCTCATCGATTATCACAGTGATTAAGGAGGTATGCAATTAGATCAGTGACAAGAAAATAAGATGATTATACGTAATGTTCAATGCTGTAATGGTCAGGGTGATAAATTCATGATTACCAACATATAAGATTACCCACGGAGATGGACTCGATGCTGTTGTTCAGGGTCTATTCAGAAGGATTGCTCCAAAAGCAATACCGATTGCAAACCAATTATCAATGAAAGCTGTTGACGTTGTTCGTATAAAGGTAATGGTGCTTTGGTGATGTTGCTAGTAAAGCATTCTCAGCAATCAAGAACAGACTAGCACGATTAATACGAAGAAAACCTCAGCCAGCAAAATTACCCAGCACTGAAGTTATGCCTAAAAATGTTAGTAAAATAATCAATCAAGCTACAAATAAAAGACTAGCAGAGTTGGCTGGTGTAACCATATCAGAAAAATAAAAACATAAATGCAAGTTTAATAACAGGAAGTGGTCTTCGTTTTTAACGATAGTAATTACGATAAAATGTTAAAACGTATATCTGATCCATCATTTGACATGGACGCACCAGTTCTCAAAGATGAAGCTGTGTGCGAAAATCAATATTATTCTTATGACGCAAAAGAGCAAATCAGGGTGGACGAATCGAACTTCAAGTTCAGGATGAAAGAAAATATTTCTTACCCACTGAAGCAATTATTGAAGTAGAAGGTGAAATTCTGAGAATAGATAATATTGAATATGGAGCTAATGTTGATGTTGGTGTTAGTTTTGTTATTAATAGTATTATGGAGTTATTCAACAGTGATATATACATGAATGACGAAAGAACTATTGAAATATGTCAGAAAGACGTCGACGTTGCCACGACGATATTAGGTCTAGCAAGATATTCAGATGATTTTCAAGATCAGCTGGTCCGTCAGAAATGTTTGTCAAGAATCATTTTGATCAACCTGACGACAGATAGTATGATATAAGACGACGACGAACCAATGCCGACAACGCTGACACTGATGTGTGGCCGGTGGTTCATGGTGCTAATGGTTCATGGTGCTAATTCAGAATTTAATTTAGGATTCTCAACACGTCGATTAATGCTGAAAGATAATCGTAGAAGATTTTCATGTGCAATTCCACTGTCATGTATCTTCGGATTTTGCAGAAATGTGAGAAAGGTTATTTTTAGAGCAAAGCACACAGTTGTAGTTGTACGAAAAGCTACCGACGATGATGCAATCTGGCGCCCTATCGGTGATGCTGGTAAAGTAATACTGACAAAAATTTCGTTGTGGATGCCAATAATGACTCCATCATTCGACGTAGAATAACGGTTGCTCTCTTTTATGAGTTAAGGTGGTAAATCACAAGTCATCGACATTAAACTCTCTGATATAAAAAAGTTCAGTGTACAAAGTATCATCTGGACAAGCAATATGGTCACCACTCAATAAATCCATTAAACATCGCGCTGAGGTTACCGCTATATACAGGAGATCAGTACTTGGCGGTACAACATTTGCGATATCTACCACAGTTTCACGGCGTTTTCCGCTCCTGACTCCGTCAGGTGGATCTCCTTGATATATGTTAGTGATGTTGGAGCAAAACGACGAGGAAGCATATGTAGTGGAACTCGAAAAAAAAACTCGGCTTGATTTACAAATGGTGTCTTGAATTCGTCGCTAAATTCCAACCTAATTAAAATATAATGAGCGTTCCAATCAACGTTCAGCGTTTTGGATACAATCAAGCAAGTAAATGGCAAACTGTTACGTATATCTGATTTAGTATATATATATATATATATATATATATATATATATATATATATATATATATATATATATATATATATATATATATATATATATATATATATATGTATGTATGTATGTATGTATGTATGTATGTATGTATGTTCAATTCTTTGTTTGTCAGTTTTTAATTTTAATTTTTCTTATATGCTATTGTAATGTAAATGTATTCACTACAGATGATACTTTTTCAGAAAATTGTTTGACCTTGACTGTTAGTTTATAAACAACAGGTGTTGATCTAAATTCTGACCTGGATTCAAAATTAATAAACAAAGTTCTATTTTAATTTAAAATGATTGGTTGTTGTCAAGATGGGACTACGTGGGTTAAGAAGTAAACACTTTTTCATTTTCATTCTGGGAATAAAATCATTTTTCTAATCAATGCCATATTCTGTGTATGTGATATAAACATGATCGTTTGAGCCCCCCCCCCCCGATTTCGCAACTTGGGGGAATTTCGAAACTACGTCTTATGTTACAATATTTGTTTTGAGAGAGATTTCTCAGTTTGGGGATTTTCATACTGATGTCAAGTTAATTTGTTGTAGCCAGATTTGAGCTATAATAATTATTCAGGTCAGTTGGATTTCAAAAGGATTAATTCTTTATTCTCTGGAAATATTTTGAGGAGTGCTCACACAGAACTTTTGGAAAAACATTGCTTACAAATTTAATTTGGATTTCCAACACCGGAGTACCATTATTTGCATTTTTACAAGGAACTGTAGATAAGCACGGTACTGACTACAACATACGTCATCGTCATCTATCTTGGATTTTCCATCAGGATTCGAACTTGAAATTATTAGAACATTTATTACTAGGATTTTTGCAATTTAATTCGTGGATTATTCTTAGATTATTTTTGGACTTGAGTCTTGAAACCGTGAGTTCTTCTCCTTTTTTCATTTTTACAGAATTTTCCAGGAAATTAAATTATTTGTTAAATTTTAAAAAGCTTGTTGTTTTCACTCTTTCTGTGTTACTGTTCATTCGAGCCTAAGCACGTAACACAAACAAAACTAAAAAATATCGTTGCGAATATACAGTAAAAGTAAAAACAATATCGCAGACGTGTAGTTGTTGTTGACATAATAATAATAATAATAATAATAATAATAATAATAACAATAATAATAATAATTTCAACGCCGAACGAATTACTACAACAGATTGTTGTTAATACAACTCCGTCAAAAACTACGATATCAGTAACCTCAACTAATCCTGAATTTAGCGTCAACTTTCCAACTGCAATTCCAGTGAAAGAAATAGCGCTAGGACAATTACGAGTATATTATAGTTGGCCAAATATCAGATGAAGATTATTTGGTTGATTGCCAGCAAATAATTCTCTGGTATTTTCGTATAAAAATAAACAAGATGGAACACCCGATTGGCAAGTTATTGGAATTCCCACGGCTAGTTATCAAATTGAACAAATCAACGATGAATTAAGCGCAGAATTAAAACTACCATCGGGGTAGAACCCAAATTATCCAACACTGTTAACAAACCATCATTATCAGCCGTGATAGAAATGAATTCACCAGTCTACGCTGTAGATATTTATCAATCATCCATCCGAAGCGTGTTAGGATGGGCTGAAATTCCTTCACCAATACCTATAGCAGTACCTCAACCAGAACGATCTGATTACATTTCAGATAAACGATCATGTTGGGAAAATATTCCAAATTATTAAAATAATCGGTTATGGAAAGCAATAGAAGCTGACCTCGACGGTGGTGAATCAATACCGTACACCAATGATTTAACGTGGTTGTATGGAATACCTAAAGATTTATATATCAGCGGTTTTATCAAGTTTACTTTAGATGAAATTAATCGTGAGCACAAACACTATCGTGATAAATTACGCCAGTTATTTAGTGAGTATCTTTTCGACATAACATTTACAAAAAAACAAAAGAGGAAATTATCAAACAAGCAGGACTTCTGAACCAGGTTACATCTGATCTTGAAATTTTTCATCAGATTATTATGCGGCCGGTAATCACGTCAGATGATACAGCTAAACAAATGTTTCTTAATAAATATTCGACTGCAACACAACCACTATTAAAAGCAGATCTACCGACATTTACAATTCCTGGATTTAACGCTGACGAACTAAGAAACTCAGTCAACGATATTATTGATGAATATTTTCCAAACATTGTCAAGTGATGGAGACAATCAAACCCGCTGGCAGGTGTTCTCACACATAAGTAGTGAATGGGGGCACCCTACCGACAATGGGAATTACCATTAAAAACACCCCTGGGGCACTCTACCGACAATGGAAATTTAACATGGCGAAAAATCGTGGGGCACTCTACCGACAAGGGGATTTAACATGGGAATAAATCGTGGGTCACTCTACCGACAAGGGGATTTAACATGGGAATAAATCGTGGGTCACTCTACGGACAAGGGGAATTTAACATGGGATTTTTTTAAATTTTAAAAAAAATTTTTTTAAAAAAAGGGGTAGGCAATTCAAAAGGCTATCTCTTTTCGAGAAATATGGCTGGCCCTGAAAAGGGCCTTTGGGTTTTATGTTAATGTATTCATTAACATAAATGGCACCGCATTGGTCTTCTTCTTGTCCTTAGGCTGCGTCTTACTGTTGGTCCATACATCAGCACTCTTTTCAGGCATCCTTGTCTTTCGACGTAGATCCTACGTATCCACAGGCTGGTGTTTGTCCTGTGGACAACGGTCCACTTCGATCGGACATACATGAGCAAGTCTGTCCGAAACATCATGGAAGACACAAGGGTGGATGACTCAACTGTAGTCCACATCTTGAAGCGACGAGAACAGGTGAATCAATGCAGTGAACGGCGCTTATTTATAGGCGGAGGAAGGATTGAAACGGATTGAGTTCATTTACCAATCCGAACACGCGTTACAGAATTCAGTCAGCTCGCATCCAATCCGAAGAGAGCAGTCTGTGACGTCACGTAGTCAATATAGATTCGCTAGCGCTTGTGTGCAGTCAATCTATGCGACAGTGATTCAACATGACGGAAACTCAGAAAACGATCCAGTGGGGTGCACCAGCAGGGGAGACTGCCCAAGGGAACCCGGACTTACTTTCAGAAGAGGTGAATTGGGATTTTGTGGATTTTCTCTCCTCGCAAGAATTTGTTCCGGAACCTTCGTTACTTTCTTCATTACCGCAAGTGGAGAATTTTAGACAGAGACAGAAAGAAGAATTGGAGAAATTTATACAACGACAAAAGGAAGCGGAACAGGCTTTTCTCCTACAGCAACAGCAACAAGAAGAAGAGGTAAGAAAAAAAACAACAGCAACAACAGCAAGAAGAAGTAGCAGCAAAGAAACAAGAGGGTGAAAATCAAACGGTCACGGTACTGTTGGACATTTTAGCGGAGTTAAGAAGTCTGAAACAAATGTATCAGACTTCTTTATCACGACCGAAGAGAATACGACCTTCCCGAGCCAAACACGTCAACCCTGTGACTAAGCCTACCGTACCACCCTTAGTGATTTCAACCCAATCATTATCATCATCAACATTACGCAGTCCAGAAGTAGGCCTTGGCCGTGGCAAAGGCTTAAGGCAGTTAAAATTGATTGCTTAAACTCACCCCTACACCATGAAGAAAAAAGGCCCTTTTCAGGGCCACCCACATTTCTCGAAAAGAAATACAATTTCAATTTGCCAATAACTCAAAAAAAATAACTCACCCATGTTACCCTTTTAGTACGTGTCTGTGTATGAGTGCGTGAGTGTAGCTTCTTATTTTAAAATCACAACTCAAAGACACTTACCTTATATCATTCATTTATTCTTTTCTCCATTTTTTACAATCCAATTCACAATTTATAACACAACACTTTAATAAAAAGTTCATTAATTTCTTCTTTTCTCCTTTTTTAGTCTCTCTGTTTTTTGAATTTCTTCACCGTCACACTCTTTTCCTCTTCTTCCTCCTCGCTTTCTTCCCTTCTTCTTTTTTTCTCCTGTTTCTTTTTCTTCACCTGTCTTCTTTCTTCCTCAGAAGAATCCCTCTCTTCCTCTGAAGAATCCCTCTCTTCTTCTGAAGAATTCCTCTTTTCTTCTGACTCCTCTTGTTTCTTTTTTGGGCAATCTGGAGACCAATGTCCTTTTTCTTTACAATAATAACAGGTATCTTGACTTTTGTCTTTTTTATCCCCTGTTTTTTTTCTTTTTTGACGGTCTGGACACTCTGAAGACCAATGCCCTTTCTTCTGACAGATATAGCAAGTATCTTGACTTTTATCTCGAAAGGAAGGAGAGTAGTCCGTAGGCTGGTCTGAAGACAATTTTCTAATGACCCCTCGCAAAGCTCTGACGAAACGTTCCATCTGGTCAGTCTCTTCCATCGTTGTGCTCGGCTTGAGAGTGAAATGAATAGTGAAAGGACAAGACACACACCCTTTTATATACGCTGGTCTGCTATGACTATAAAGTAGTTTATGGTGTTTGAACTTGAGTCATTTGACTTTTTGCTTTCAAGATGAAACGATCCCATTCATTCGAGAAGAAAGAAGAAGAAGAAGAAAGTAAGAGGCAGAAACGTGATCTATCGCCTCGTACCAGGGCTGAAATCTTGGCACAAATTCATGCCAGTGATTTTGAAGAGGACATGAGTGAACCAGAATCCGAACCCTCTAAACCAAGTTCACCACCCTTAGTCAACCCTGAAAAGTACTATTCCATTCGAGAGACCGAAAAGCGCTCCTCTAGAAAATTTAGAACCACGGCTTACAAATACACGGTGAAGTTTAAAGATTTCAAGGCTGAAGTGCCGTTAGAGAAAGCAGAAGTGTTCATCACTGAGGTGTGGGATTCTTTGCTCACTGCACTCAAGCGACAATGTCAACCCAAAGAAGACGATCGCTTGAGACTTTCCATACAACACGACGGTTTGAAATCCCCTGTTTGGATCGAGTTTAGCACCCCTGCAGAATTAACTGCTTCCAAAGTCATGGACAAGATTCAACACGTACAACAATCTAATGATCAGTTTGACATCACCGATGGTAAAGCCACACTGGACATGACCCACGTCTCTCCTCCTCAAGGGACTGGACGCAAAAAGATGTTATTGGTGGACGACCTTCGCAACACCAAAACAAGTCTCGTCCGAATTAAGAACCCTCATGACCAGATGTGTTTAGCCCGTGCCATCGTGGTGGGACGAACCTATGCCAACAAGAACGACACGGTAGAATGGAAAAGAACCTGGAAAACTATTCAACGATCCGATCGAGCCAAACAACGAAATGAAGCAGAACTCCTGTTACAACAAGCTGGACTGTCCAAAGACACACCCTGTGGCATTCCTGAGATGCAAAAATTGCAAGATGCCCTAGCTCCACGCTACACCTTGAAAGTGCACCCTCAAGAAGTGCGCGGACCTCTGTTGTTTCGAGGCCAAGACTTTAAGGACGGAAAATACATTCACCTTTATCATCACGATGAACATTTCGATACCATTACCAGTATCACCGGATTCCTGAAATACAGTTATTACTGTGAGAAATGTGACCATGGTTATAATAATCGAGAGCAACACAAGCATTGTGGATCGAAATGCTCAGGATGTTTGGCCTCTTCACCCTGTCTGAGCGAAGAACCAGTGCCTTGTTCCACTTGTCTGCGCACGTTTGTCAGCCCTACCTGTTACCAACAACATTTGAAAACGCAAGGTTCACAGAAGAAATGTGCTTGTCAACTCCTGAGATTGTGCTCTACGTGTGAACAAGTCATACGTACCAATAGTGTCAAGGCACACGTATGTTCAGGAAAGAAAAAATGTCACATTTGTCACCACATCGTGGACTTGGAACACCAATGTTACGTGCAAAAATACCAACCCCCACCAGAGAAAGAGGACGGTCACAAGAAGAAAGGCAATTTCATCTTTTTCGATTTCGAATGCATGCAAGAAACCGGCATTCACATTCCTAATTTCTGCGTGGCTCATCGAGCGTGCGAGAAGTGCATTCAAGAACCTATCTTCACTCATTGCCATCACTGCAGCAAGATTCCCGGAGGGCGTGAAAAAATCTTTCGGGGACCAAACACGTTAGCCGATTTTGCCCAATGGGTCTTAGACCCCGTCGACAAGACGTGGAGCCAAGAGGACATCGAACGTTACGGAGATTGTCATCGTCATGCTACGGTGATGGCTCACAATTTCTCCGGATACGATGGACAGTTTCTTTTGAGGTACTATACGGAACAAGGCACCGAGCGTCCTAAAGTGACTTTGAACGGAGCCAAAATCATTTTCATGCAAGTGGGACAAGTGCAGTTTAAAGATTCGATGAGTTACTTGGCCATGCCTTTGAGTCGAATGCCTAAAACGTTTGGAATGACAGAAATGGCTAAAGGGTACTTTCCACACTTTTTCAATACGGAAGCCAATCAACACGCCGTTCTACCCCATTTGCCCGAGGCTCACTATTACGACCCCGACAACATGCGTACCGAACAACGAGAAGCTTTCTACGTTTGGTACCAGGCTCACGCCTCGGACCCTTTCGACTTTCAGGAAGAAATGTTAAAGTATTGTCGTTCCGACGTGGACATTTTACGACGTTGCTGTGGAAAATTTCGAGAACTGTTCATGGAACACGGAGGGGTCGATCCTTTGAAAGAAGCTTGCACCATTGCCAAAGCGTGTTCCTTAGTGTATCGACAACGATTCATGCCTGAAAACACCGTGGCTGTCATCAGCCCTCAAACGACCCACTTTGTCAAACGTCAATACTCGGTCAAAGCCCTACGTTGGTTACATTACTTGTGCGACAAGGAAGACAAGTGGATTCAGCATGCCCGCAACGGAGGGGGTGAAAAGACCATCGGAACATATTCGGTCGATGGCTGGGACTTAGAAAACCCCAAGATCGTGTACGAGTTTAACGGTTGCTTATTTCACGGATGTCCCGTCTGTTACCCTGACCGTGGCACTAAAAATCAGTTTTTGCAACGAACCATGGAAGACTTGTACCAGGACACTTGTCAGCGACGCCTAAAGTTAGAACAGCAAGGATACCAAGTGGTGGAAATGTGGGAACACGAGTACGATCACCGTATGAAAACCGATCCCGAGTTTAAACGCCTCGTGGAAAGTTACCAGTTCACGGACCCGTTGAACCCGAGGGATAGTTTGTACGGAGGAAGGACCAATGCCACCTGTTTGCTGTACCAAGCCGACGAAGAGAAAGGAGAAGAAATCAAATACTTGGACGTGTGTTCGCTGTATCCCTACGTGTGCAAATATTGTTGCTTTCCTGTAGGGCACCCGCAATTGTTCACGGAACACATCGACCTGAAAAACATTCGACAATACGAAGGCTTGATCAAGTGCAAAGTTTTGCCTCCCACGAACCTATACCATCCCGTCTTACCTCACCATTGTCAAGGCAAACTGATGTTTCCCTTGTGCCGTACTTGTGCCGAAACGTGCAACCAAGACCAACCTTGTCAGCACAGCCAGGAAGAACGGGCCTTGACGGGAACCTGGGTCAGCGTAGAATTGTTCAAAGCTATGGACATGGGATACCAACTGTTAGAAGTGTACGAAATTTGCCACTTTCCCAAGACACAACAATACCGCAAGGGTGACCCTACTCAGAAAGGCATTTTCGCCGACTACGTGGATGCCTTTTTGAAACTGAAGCAAGAAGCCAGCGGCTATCCTTCCTGGTGTCACACTCCCGAAGACCAAATACAATTCAAAGAGAAATACTACGAACAAGAAGGCATCACTTTAGACCACATCGAGAAAAACGAAGGCAGGAGATCGTTTGCCAAAGTGATGTTAAATTGCTTGTGGGGTAAAATGGCACAACGACCGTGTTTACCCAAGACGGAATATTTGACAGAACCTTCCCGCTACTTCCAGATGATTCACGACAAAACCAAATACATGAAACACGTGGACGTCGTTCGAGAGAATTTGATCTTGGTCAATTACGAAGAAGATCTGGACTTTGTACAAGACGACCCTTTTGGAAATGTCATCATTGCGGCTTACGTGACAGCCCATGCTCGCTTAAAATTATACGAAGCTTTAGAACTGTTAGAAGAACGCGTCCTGTACTTTGACACGGACAGTTGCATTTACATCCATCACCCGATTCAACATCACCCTAACATCGAAGGAGACCGTTTAGGAGCCTGGACAGACGAGCATCCCGACGACAAGATTCTAAGTTTCGTCAGTGGCGGTCCCAAAAATTACGGCTACGAATACCGGGACAAACAAGGAGAAGTGCACACGACGTGCAAAGTGAAAGGACTGACTCTGAATTATCGTACCAGTCGAGTGGTCAACTTTGGGGTATTGAAAGAAGCCTTGCAATCGGGAGAGGATGGAAACTTTAAAGTGACCACCTATCAACCGAACAAAATTGTACGTTTACCCACTCACCACATCGTCAGTCGACCCTTGGAAAAAGTCTATCAAATCGTGTACCAGAAGCGAGTTCGACTTCCCAATCATTTCACCTTACCGTATGGACACGTTGGTATAAAACATTGGTTGTAAGAGGATAGCCACCCACCAGAAAGATGACTTCGCCACAGCAAGAATCGAGTGAGAAACCCGATGAGAACTCCAAGTTCAAACCCTACCATTTTCCAGTCTTCTTACCTGACTATTGTGATTGTGCCCGTCGATTGGACACGTTTCAGAAATGGCCTACGGATAGGGAAGGATTACCTTCTTCGCATGTTTTAGCTAGAACAGGATTTGTCTACTTGGGACCTGAGTCAGGATTGGGATACGAGGTACAGTGTTTCGCTTGCGGACTGAAGTTACGAATGGATCTATGTATCTATAAAGATTCAGCTATTCTGGAACATACTCGATGGTCTCCGCACTGCCCTTACCTTTCTATGGCCTTTCCACTCATTACACTACGGTACAATGTTGACGGTACCTTAGAGACGGTACCTTCCGAAACAAGACATAAAAAACGTAAAAAAGGAAAGATGTACAAGCTGGAGACTGCATTGAGACTAGTATAAAAAGGGGGCTATGGTCAAGATCGATAGTTCATTGTGACTACCAAGACCGAGCGAACAAGATGAATACTTTGAAAAAGACATCGTTTCAGTTTGGGGATTGTAAAAAAGTTGTATCTTCCTCTAGTGTGACTAATACTGGATGGATAAGACCCATGCATTGCGACGGAAAATGTCCGGAAGGAAACTGCGATTGTCCATGTGGTTACCATTGTAATTGCGTAACGGAGTTTGCAGACGAGTGCGATTGTGAGCCTTGCGATGGGACCGATGCTGTACGTTGTGACCTGAGCGATGCCGTAAAGCATCATGGGAACTTTGTTCTCACTGCCCCTGTCATGGAAAGTGATGCTGTGCGTGTCAAACCTGAGGGATGCGAAAGCGATGCTGCTCGTCCTCTTGGACATTTTACTGGGTTTCGTTTTAAAGGGGAATGTCGACCTTCACGTTTACCTCCCTACGGATGTCATCCAGCCCTGAGCAAACTCCTGCCCATTTCACTCAACCCTCATCGAAACGAACCTGTGAAAAACGAATATTCGTTTCCTGTGCGTTTGTCGGAATACTGCGACTTTGAAAATCGTCTTCAATCGTTCAAAGGAAAATGGCCAAAGTATCTGGGAGGACCGACCCCCGAAGAATTAGCCAGAGCCGGATTTTTCTACTTGGGCGAAGGAGATAAAGTCAAGTGCTTCAGTTGCGGTGTGTCACTTCACCACTGGGAACCGCAAGATTCGGCCTACGTAGAACATGCTCGATGGTCACCGAATTGTCATTACTTACCCTTAGTGGGACCGAGACATTGAAGTAACTTCTTACCATAATAATCTGTTCATGGATACTTTACAAGAGAACATTTGTGCTTTGCCTGTGGAGTTGAGAGAACGCATTTATCGAGAACTGGTCAAAATACAAGTGAAACGTAAAGAACAATTGCATCCGTTACGTCACCGGTGTTTGAACCACTGGTACCTGAAGGCTATACAAGGACTGATTGAGTTGAAAGTGTTCCATTGGACAGACATTGATCAACGACCTCCTGGTTATAAAAAGGATTGGTTTGGTATTGACGATTCTATCTACTACATTGTAAACGTACTGCATCGAATTCCAGAGGAAGAGTTAACGAATTACCAACATCTTGAACACAATGTCAACTTGGTGAAAGAGGAAACTTCTGAACGAATTGTAATGTGTAGATTAGTGACTCAACGATTTAAATTCGACACTGAAGTGAAACCATGTTTGTGCAAAGAGTACATTTCTTGTGTCAGACCAAAGAGGATTTAGTATGACCTATTCATGGATACTTTACAAGAGAACATTCGTGCTTTGCCTGTGGAGTTGAGAGAACGCATTTACCGAGAGCTGGTCAAAATACAAGTGAAACGTAAAGAACAATTGCATCCGATACGTCACCAGATCTTTAACCACTGGTACCTGAAGGGTATAAGAGAACTGATTCGTCAGAAATTCTTTCAATGGTCAGACATTGTTCAAAACTTTGAGGTCGCTAATGATCGACATGTTCATGATTATGGTTACTTCGAGATTCACCTAGTGCAATGCATTGAGGAAGACAAGTTAAAGGATTACCAACATATTTTACGTGGAATATACTTAGAGGAAGAGGAAACACCTAAACGAACTCTAACGTTTCGGTTACAGTATGCAAGATTTAGATTCCCTACTGGAGAACGAAGATCTCTGGCTAGAAAGTACGTCTATTGCATCCGAAAAAAAGAGAATATAAAAACAGGCTGCCATGCCACGGTTTATGTCACATGTCATCCAACAGATTCCGTGGAAGGAACTCAATGACCATATTCAAACCGTGGATCATTACCATCAATTATTACAAGAACTGTATCCATTCAATTTTGGACGACAAGTGGTGTGTGTCTTAGTGACTTGTTTTCTGGGATTTCGTTTACCAGCCGATTCCTTGTGGACTCTTTACGATCAGTACTTACCACCTCCATGGCCTTAAATGGTCACGAAAAACTCCTTTTGTTCAAAGCCTTGCGTTTTCATCTGGATACTTCTCGACCTCAACAGGAAAAAAAGATTCGTCAACTTTTAGCGACCCAAGACGTGTATGACGATGTGTGTGTAGCTTGTGACTTACACCCTCATTGGACAGATGTTCGTGATTGGAAAAAGGGGGGTTTTGAGGTTTGGACCCAAGAAGTGGCCCAGTATGCACAAGAGTTGTTCAAGGAAAAAAGTTACTTTTCAACCTGTGTTAGTGACGGTGCCAGAAGAACCCGTCACCGAGAACAACCACTCGCTTCAGGACAGGACTGTCATGGACATACCTGAAAGGTCATTCCGGGAGGACACTTGTGTGACAATACCTCAAGTAGAGACTGTAAGAACATTACACACTGTCCCTAGGACATCTTCGTTACCCAAAACATGTTGTACAGACACTTGTTTATATTTCACTTTGATTGTTTTGCTGTGTTTTATATTCCTGTACATCACTATTTGGGTTGTATGTATTTTTGTCTTTCGTGTTCATATTTGAAACATTCAATAAACGTGTTCTGAAAAAGTATATAAACTCTTGTCTTGTTTGTTTTTAGTGTCACAAGTGACATTTCTCACACCATGGCTACCTCTGCTGTCTCTGCTCCCTCTTCCTCTACTGTCAAAGTCATTGACGAACACTTAGATCGTGCCAGTTGGGAGGCTTTGTATCTTCGCCATCCCTTTAACATGCTCATTGCTGGACCTAGCGGTTCAGGCAAAACCGAATTCGTCAAACGTTTGATCGAACATAAACATCATTTGATCGATCGACCCCCTCAACGGATCGTGTGGTGTTACAAAGAGTGGCAATCGGCGTACAGCCTCTTGCGAGAAAGTCAAGGCGATTCCATCGTGTTTGTGGAAGGCATTCCTAAAGAAGACGATGGCATCGTCTCTGACTCCCGTCTAACCCATTTGGTCATTTTCGACGACATGTTAGGAGAAGACGAAGAAGAAATTAAATTGTGGTTTACGCGCAAAGGGCATCACCGTAATGCCAGTGTCGTTTACATCACCCAAAATTTGTTTCAACAAAGTAAAGCCCATCGCACCATCAGTCTCAATGCGCATTACGTGGTCTTGTTTAAAAGTCCTCGAGATAAATCGCAAGTGCAAGTCTTAGCCAAACAGTTAGGAACGCCTTGGCTGACTCAGGCGTACGACGATGCCACTCAAACGCCACACGCCTATTTACTCGTCGATTTGAAACCTACGACCCCCGAGGATTTGCGATTTCGTACCCACTTGTTTCACCACTGGTGCCAAGACGGAGGGCCTGTCCTGTACACGTCTCCGTCCTCGACTTCATTTCACTCCCCATGAAAAAAATCTATAAAAACCTCAGACCCTTTTTCGTCTGTCTCACACAGTGTGAACATGACGTCCCTTCAGTCGCATCTTCCCGTCAAATTGATTCGTGCCTTGTATGGCATCAGTCGAGAAAAAGATCCACAAACACGAGCCCGTGTCTTAGAAGCTAGTCTCAAAGAAGTCTTACGATGGTTCACGGTGACGGCACGTCAATTACTCCAAGGAATCATTCAGATTCCTCATCAAACCAAACGCTTTTTCGATCGAAACAAAGTCGCTTTGGTCCAACTGGCCGATCCCCGCATCGACACTCAAACCAAAAAACAAATCATTTTGAAACCTGGAGGGAGCGGTACTCTAGGAGGGGTCATCATTCGCTCACTCTTAAGATGGGATCCTAATGCCCCCAAAGTTATCCCCAAGACAAAAGTCCAACGAATCCCCAAGAAGAAAAAGAAAAAGACCAGGTCCCCAAGAAGAATAACTTCTCCAGTGGCAGGACCCTCCTCTTACCAGACACCACCACCATCACCCCGGAAAAAGAAAAGAAGCCCCCAGAAAAAGAAACAGAGAAAAAGTCCCCAGAAAAAGAAAAGTCCACAGAAGAAGAAAACTAGTCGCAAGAGAGGCACTTCGGCCAGGACGCAACCTTACACTCGCAAGCCACGACCTGCCACAGCGTCTCCGGCAGCCTCACGTTTGTCCACTTCTCCGTTGATGTCACCAGGAACTGAAGAGTACTTGGAGACGTTGATCACACCAAGAACTTCTCCGTTGATGACCCCCAAAAGAACTTCCCCAGTGGCAGGACCCTCCAATTTAGCGGCAGTGGCTGCTGCTCACAAAGTACCTTCTCCCAAAATCAAAGTCCATGAAAGATCGGGCATGTTACAAAGTTTACTGGATTTGTCCAAGCAAGAACTGGCTCGATTTAGTCCGTTACGTACCCCTGCACGACGTGTCATGCCTGTCCTCAAACTAATACGCCGTAAAGACAATCAGTGGCGACGCGTTCCAGTATAAAAAAGGCCTGTGACCGAGTAGGGTATCAGTGTTTTTTGGTGCTCCTAAAGACTCAAAGATGTCACCCTCCAGAAAACCCCAAGGAAAGAAAAGGAAAGGACTGCCACCACGTTTAGTCAAACATGGGGACCTGTTATCTGTCCTGTCCAAAGCTTCTCCACCCTTACGAAAAAAACTCATTCAAACGGCTTCCAGAGAGGTCATCGATACCGTGTGCGAATGTTGTTTGAACGTCTTGAAAGGCACGATCCCTTTGTCCAAACACCAGAAACAATGCTTAAGCAAGCATCGTCACGTTCTTCGCCAAATGGTTCGAAAAAAATTCCCATTCGTCAAAAAAAGAAGATGTTGGTCCAACGTGGAGGCATTTTGCCTCTCTTGTTAGGCCCCATACTGAAAGGAGTCTTGGGAACCATGTTGGGAGGACTGGTGGGAGCAAGATAAAAAGGCCCTCGGAAGTCCCAAGATCTCAGAATCGACCCCTGACAACCCCATGGAAGGACGAAAACTGGCTTTAGTGCCTTACAAACGATGGATGGAATACCATCGGTGGCAAGAACAACGCACCCCGCATTTACCTCCCAATCCCAATTTGAGCGCAATGTCCCAGTTACAACACGAATTGCAGTCCTTGATGGATCGCCAAGATTTGTCCGAAACAGAAAAATCGCAAAAGTACGGTCAACTCTTGCAACGATTGCAACTCTTTCACCAGAAAGCTTTAGACGAAACAGCTCTACCCACTCTGAAAGATTTTAAGACCTTGATGAAAAGTCCAGCACCATCACCAGTACCAGTACCAGTACCAGTACCAGTGGTCAAGACAGAAAAAGGAGAAGAAGAAGAGGAAGGGTTTCTAACTCCACCAGAAAAAGTACGCAAGTTAACAACACCACCTACCTCCAGAATTGGATGGATTAAAAAGATGATGGCCACCCCTTCTTCATCACAAGAGAAAAAGAAAGTGAAGACAGAAGTGAAACAAGAACCCATATCCCCTGCACAGACATCCTCCTCTTCGACACCTATTGCTGGTCGCACACGCAAAGCCTTGCAATCCAAGAAAATACCCCAAGAGAAAAAGAGTAGCCTCTTCCAAGAGTGGGTGCCTTATTAACACATCAACCAACACAAAAAATGGAAAAAGTCTTAGCCAGCATTTACTACGATCCCTCGCATCCTGCAGGTTACGCAGGAGTTCAAAAATTGTATCGTGCTGCCAAAACTCGACTGAAAAGTCTCCGTTTACCTCAAGTGCAACGATGGTTACAAGAACAAGCTACCTACACTTTACACAAACCCATTCGACGCAAGTTTGCCAGAAGTCGCACCCGAGTGGAAGGCATCGATCATCAATGGCAAGCCGATTTAGCCGATGTCTCTCATTTGGCCAGCTACAATCGCGGCTACAAATATTTGTTTTGTGTCATCGACGTCTTTTCCAAATTTGCCTGGGTCGTGCCCTTGACTTCCAAATCGAGCAGCGAGTTAGTGCGAGCCCTGCAACGGGTGTTGAAACAAAGCGGTCGTCGCCCTCTTCGATGGCAAACGGACAAAGGCACCGAATTTCTGAACCAAGCTTTCCAAAAAGAATTAAAGAAACGTGACATTCATTTTTTTACCACCGAGAATCCCGAAACCAAAGCCAGCATCGTGGAACGTTTTCAACGTACTTTGAAAGAACGCATGTGGAAATATTTTACGCATCACCACACTCTGAAGTACATCGACATCTTACCGCACCTGGTGCAAGCGTACAACCAATCTTACCATCGAAGCATCGGACGTGCCCCGCAAGAAGTGACTCCCGACAACGAAGTGCTGGTGTTTGAGCGTCTGTTCGGTACGTCCCCGACGAGGGCTGTCCCCAAGAAAAGTGGAGAGTTGACCGTAGGAGATTGGGTGCGCATTGGCAAAACCAAACGCACTTTCGACAAAGGTTACTTACCTAACTGGACGACCGAATTGTTTCGCGTCACTGGACGAGTGCATGGCCGTCATCCTGCCGTCTATAAATTGGAAGACATGAACGGAGAAGTACTCAAAGGAACGTTTTATTTGCCCGAGTTACAACGTGTGACCAAAAAAGAAGACGACGTGTACGACATCGAAAGCATTCTCGAACGCAGAACCCGTAAAGTGGGCAAACGACGTGTCAAAGAAGTCAAAGTACGTTGGAAAGGATATCCACCCAGTTTCGATTCTTGGATCGACGCTTCGCAAGTCATCGACTATAAAAAGAAGAAGTGACCATCATGCCCTTTCACACAGCAGACGCAGCTACGTCGACCAGTCCTTCTTCCCCTAGTTCTTCTGTGCAAGATTTACAAAAACAACCCTTGTGGGTGTGGTGTGGAGAACGTGTGCCTAAAACGCAAATCGTCTTTTTCTGCCAAATCTTCGTGGTGTATTGTGTCATCGGGGCAGCCATCGCCAATTTGAGTTTGCAACAAGGAGACAAACAATTGTGGACCATTTTATTGAGCAGTTGCATCGGTTACCTGCTTCCCAATCCCTCCCTGAAATTCTCCTCGAACGGGAACGTTGTGTCCAGTGCCAGTGCCAGTCACCACTCCAACCACAACCACAACCAGAACCCCATTTTGGACGGAGACACGCCTCTGACATCCACTAACCCCTCGGACAGCCACAGAACTCTGGAATTATGAGTCACCAAAACCAATTTTACTTAACCTTACCCAGTGACAGTTCCATGGAGGTGTTTCCCCACAACACGTTGTGCTGTTACACGGCCAAATTACCTCAGGCCATCCCCTTAGATCACGAAGCCCATTGGGAAGTGGCTTTAGTGGAAATCATTCACCCGACCCAAGTCCTCAATGTCCTTCCCAATCAAAATTTTTTTCATGTGGAAGTTCATGACGAGTCATTGCAACAGGAGTTGAATAAGAAAGTCATATATGACAATAAAACCTATAATGAGAAAACTCAAAAGTGGACCTACCACTTTTTCATTCCTCCAGGTTATTATTTTAGTGGTCAACATTTGGTCAGCACCATAGCCTCCAGGTTTAATGCCGTGTTTCTGAAAGCTTTGGAGCATGTTAACAAAAGTGTCACCATGGAGTACCACAAAACAGCTCGTCGCTTCTCGATGAAATTTGAGCGGAGTAAAATCATGTCCATTTTATTTTGTCCTGAATTGTTTGACATGTTGGGCGGAGACATGAACCTGAGAATGAACATACTCAAGAACAACGAATTACCCATCGTTTACGACAACGAGTCTTTTAGCAAGTTATTTCGTACCCCAGTAGAACTGAACCAAGGACTGAATTTGATGTTCGTGTACTCCGATGTGGTGGAGTATAACGTGGTGGGACACACCTCCGTACCGTTACTGCGTGTCATTCCTTTCAAAGTGGATTCTGCCGCGAACGCTGACGAGGAAGGTGGAAACACTTACCACGTCCACCGCGAATTTGTCCATCCTCACTATTTGCCAGTCAGCAAGTCGTATTTGGACACGGTCAACATTACTATAAAAGGAGATCTGGGACAAAATATTCCATTTACCAAAGGAAAAGTCACGGTGAAACTCCATTTTCGAAAACGGTTCTCTCACGATTCGTAAGTAAGTCATGTATCCAGTGTACCAAGGGGTTGCACGACAGCGAGGACACGGTTTAGGAGACATGTTAAAATCGGCCTTTCGTTCGGTGGCCCCGGTGTTGAAACCGATGGTGACACGCGGATTGCACGCCTTGAAAGATGCGGCACTGACGCAAGGCAAAGAATTTCTCCAAAATGTCATCATCGACAAACAAAACCCTAAAGAAGCCTTCATGAGGGCAGGCAAAAATGTCCTGCTGCAAACGGGTAAAGACATTTTGGGCCGACGAGACACACCTATAAATGCCCTGCACGTTACCGAGTCAGGCATTCAGCAAGGACAAGGCAGAAAGAGACGACGAAGAAAACACCCTTTCACCAGACTTCAAGCTAGAAAAGCCAAGAAAAGAAGAACCGTTCGAGACTTAGACGTTTTCGATTATTGAGACACAGAAAAAATGATGCACCGAGAGTCATGTGCTTGTTCCAAGACGGAACTGGATATGTTTGCCATGCCCCCCACCATGATGACGATGCAAGAATCCCAGTGGGTGGAATTTCATCCCGTCTCCTCTTTGACGGATTCCGCTCCCATCGAGTTCGAAATCAAAGGACAACCCGAAGATTACATCGATCTGAATAGCAGTTACCTGTATTTGAAAGTCAAAGTGATCAAAACTGACAACACCAATCCTGGAGCCAATGATAGGGTAGCGCCCGTCAACAATTTCATGCATTCCTTGTTCAGCGAAGTGGACTTGTACTTGAATAACAAACTGGTCAGCAGCAGCATGGATACTTACCCATATCGTGCCTACTTGGAAAATCTCTTGACCTACGGAAAAGAAGCCAAGAATACTCATCTGGATGCTTGCGTGGTATGGAAACCTGACACGGCAGGTGCAGGCACGTTTAGCGACACAGCCCTGACAGAAGATGACAATCCTCACAATGTGGGGTTTAACACACGTAGAACTAAAATTTTGCAAGGACGTAGTTTAGAACTGATGGATCGTTTGCATTTGGACATGTGGTTACAAGAAAAGTATTTACTGAACGGAGTTGATATTCGCCTGAGACTGAATCGTAGCACTGCCGCTTTCCATTTGATGGCTCATGCCAACGAATACAAAACTGTTATCCAAGAAGCCAGACTTTACGTACGCCGTGTGGAAGTGTTACCTAAAGTGGGAAACGACATCAGTCAGACGTTGAGCAGAACGACCGCCAAGTATCCCATACGACGTGTGGAAGTGAAAACGTTCACCATTCCTGTTGGACAGCGATCCATGATCGAAGATCATCTGTTCCAAGGACAGTTACCCAAGCGTTTGATCGTTGGTATCGTCAGGAATTCAGCTTTCAATGGACTTCACAACGAAAATCCTTTTGAGTTTCGACACTCTAGCGTGTCCAAAATCGAAGTCAGTCGTGACGGCAAGACCTTGTGTACACGACCCTTTGAGCCTAACTTTGCCCAGAACAATTACTTGAGATCGTACTTGTCCCTGTACGAAGCCACCGGACAGTTAGGAACCAATACCAGTCACGGTATTACGTACGAAGATTATGCAGGAGGCTACGCTTTGTGGGCTTTCGATTTCACTCCAGACCAAGGCAGCGACGAGGGACATTTCCACCCTATAAAATCTGGCCAGATTCGTGTGGAAATTCAGTTTGCAAATCGAGACCCTGCTGATCCAACGTTGAACGTGATCCTGTATGCAGAATTTGACAATACGATAGAAATCAACAGTTTGAGAGAAGTCATTCTAGATTACTAGAAGCCATGGAAGACTGTTATCCCTCTTTACCTAGTGAAGAAACTTTGGACATGAAATGTGAGGAGACCGTGGAAGGAGAATCCCAAGACAAAGACGAAGAAATTGTCATGATGAAGTCGAGATGGCCAGAACAAGAAGCCCATTTAGTCTCCTGTTTTGCCAAACACTTGGTCGACAAAATGACGGAATTGATCAAGAAAAATTGTTATGGATGTCAAAACGATCATCCCAGTCAAATTCAACACGATAAATGCCTGATGTTGAGTCAAGAAGAAAAATTGGACGAGTATCTGGACGAAGCTTGGAGTCTCATCTCAAACAAAGACGTGTTGCACCAGTGGTATAAAGACTTGCGTGAACATTCTTGTCCACCATTAACCACTCAAGAGATCCATCGTATCGAAGCTCTCCTGAATCAGAGTGAGGAAACAGAACGAATAACCGTTTATTCGTCAGACATTTTCAAGCAAAAAGTCAGGATCGAATTGACGACTTATTATTACCTGTGAAGAAGAAAAAAAACACAAATCAATGGATACCTGGGAACTTTATTACCTTTTGAACCATAGTTCGTATACGGCTTCTTGGAATCCTGTCGTCTGTGCTAAAGATGAACTCCCTCATCGCAAACCTAAAGACCATCAAGCTTACGTGATCAACACGGACGAAAGTCATCTCCCAGGAACCCACTGGGTAGCCGTCTACTTTCCTCAAGAAGGATGTGTGGAATATTTCGATTCGTACGGATTGCCCCCTTTGGAAGACGATATCATCGACTTTATGAGAAGAAATGCTCAAACCACCCGATTCAATAACGTGAAATTACAAGGCACAGATTCCTTGGTGTGTGGACAGTACTGTGTGTATTTTCTGCATCATCGCAGCCTGGGCTATTCCTTAGAACATTTAGTGACTCATTTTGATCCTCGTTCTTCTGCTAGAAACGATGTGAAAGTAGATCGATGGTTTTGTGACCATTATGCTTATCTTTTGTCTCAAGCTAGGAAACGTAGTGTCCATCAATGGCCTAATGATTTCCAACAGTGGAAATCACAATTTCATTCACAACGTTGTCAGCCTTGTTTAAAGTAGATAGTATTTGAAGAAAAAAATGTTTGTGATTTGAAAAAAAATTGTTAGATGTTATAGTGTTGGATTAATGTTAAAAAATGTTAGAGTTGTTGTTGTTTAGTGTTAAGTGATTTTTGAATAAAAATGTTGTGTTTTGAAAAAAATGCCTTTGTGGTTTGTTTAGCTATAAGAATATTGGATTGATGCTCTTTCATTTCTTACTATCCCACTCATGAACGTTGCGGCTCGAAAACCGTGTGGGGGATGTTTTCCTTCACGTCCGCGCTTTAACTTTAAGAACCGGGTTGTTCCCAGTCTAGCCATCCATTGTCGACTCATCCTCCTAAGAAGATGTGCTCCAAACTAGCTAAGCTCAACGAAGCCTACGTGAATTTGCATAGGGTCAGACACAGTCTGATACCGAAGCCAGAAGAAATAGAGAATGTGAGAATGTTAAAAATCACTGAAGACCTGATAGAAGAGCTCTTCAGAGAAGAAATGAACAAGGAGAAAGAAGAATGGACAGAGAAGTACAGACTTCAGAGACAGCAGCAACAGCAGCAACAACAACAGCAGCAGCAACAACCTGAAGCTGACAGAGGCTTTGTCGATTGTCGTATCGACACCAAAGAATTCTTCTTCTCTTTCCGAAGAAGCAGACCTATTGCCAGAAAGTCTATCCTCAGAGGACATCGCATTCTTAGAAACTAAAAAAGAATGCCATAGCAAAACAAAAAACAGCCCTTTTCAGGGCTACCCAATACTCTAGAAAAGAAATAACTATTAATTTGCCAATGTGTGTAGGTAGAGTAGTGTGAAAATAAACACTAACTCTTTCTTAAAGAATGTGAGGGTATGAGTTTGTGTGTTTGTGTAATTGTGTTTGTAAGTGAAAAAATAGATTGATGTGTATAGTAGATTAAAATGATGTTAGTTTTTTTGGCTGTTTGAGGTGTATATTTGGGGTTAGATTGGATTGCCTTGCGTATGTGGATAGTCTATTGAAGTGATGGGTAGCATAAAAACGTGAGTGTTTCTTTTAGGTCCGCGCGTTGTTGTTGTTGTTTCTTGGTCATGATCTAGGTAAGATGAATTTTATGTTTTTAGGGGATGTTTTCCTTCACGTCCGCGCTTTCAGTATAAATTGAAACTCGTTCGGCAGTCCAGCTACCCTTGTTGATTGATCAACACAGCCAGAAGAATGACTAGCAGAATAGTGAAACTGTTAGAACTCCAGATGCACCTGGAATATGCCAGGCGGATAGTAAACGAACTATCAGCGGAGGCTATAGTAGAAGAAGCAAGAGTAAAGAAGGAAGAAGAGGAGAGAAGACAGAGGGAAGAGGAGGAAAAGAAAAGAGAAGAGATGATGTCGTTTAATATTCCTGAAACAGAGGATTGGGGTGCTGAAGCGAATCATCCTCCCTCTGCGCTCCCCAGAAGAAAGGTGAAAGAAGACTGGGGAAGAAGATGCGTGTGCGGCGCAAGGCCAGGAAGGTGCAACCATTAGATAGGTGCATCTGGAGTTTAAAAAAAACAGCCCTTTTCAGGGCTACCCAATACTCTAGAAAAGAAATAACGATCGATTTGCCAATGTGTGTAGGTAGAGTAGTGTGTATATAAACACTAACTCTTTTTTAAGATAGTGTGAGGGTATGCGTTTGTGTGTTTGTGTGTTTGTAAGAGCTCAGGTATGTTTGTGTGAATAGTAGATTATGGGTTTCTTAGCGTATGTGAAGAGTATAGTTAGGGTTTTATTATATGAAATGAGAAAGTAGGGGATGTTTTCCTTCACGTCCGCGCGTTGTTGGGTCATGATCTAGGTAAGATCCATTTTATGTTTTTAGGGGATGTTTTCCTTCACGTTCGCGCTTTGAGTATAAAACTAACAGTGTTGGCCATTGGAACCCATTCTACGGAATAAGCAAACAAGAAGATGCCAGCAGCTTCAGCTTTATACAACGATCTTATGGGAAGTTGGTATTGGATGGTAGATGGATTGAGTGTAGTAGAAAGGGTTGAACAGGAATGGAGGTATGCAGTGACAAAAGACTTCGTCTCAAGACAAGTAACCAGCCTCCACTTATCCGTAAATATTGTAAAAGAAATGATAGATGATGAGGAGAAGAGAATCAGAGGTTTAATTAACCCACCGTATGTCAAAGTGGGTAAGTTAAAAGAAGCGATAGATCATGTGACGAGTGCAAGGTGCTTTCTAGAAGACATTGCAGAATGGACAGATTGGTGTTTCGCGAAGTGGGGGTTAGAAAAACTTAAGAAAGCTGAAGAACTAATGAGGAATGTGCTGACCGAAGAGGTCAAGAAGATCAAAGAAAAGTGGTTAAAGGAAAGAAAAGAAGAAGAAAATAGAAAAAAAAGGGATGAATTTGAAAAACTGAACACAAACTGGATGAAAATCCAAGAGAAGTTCCGGGCCATGGGCCACCCGGACTGGTTGCCGGAAACAGAAAAGAAAAAGAAGAAAGGAATGATGGACAAAATAAGAGGATGGTGGAAGAAGTTAAAAAGTTAAAAGAAGAAGAAAAAACCCAAAGGCCCTTTTCAGGGCCAGCCATATATCTCGAAAAGAGAATGACTTCTCAATTGCCTACCCCTTTTTTTAAAAAAATTTTTTTTAAAATTTAAAAAAATCCCATGTTAAATTCCCCTTGTCCGTAGAGTGACCCACGATTTATTCCCATGTTAAATCCCCTTGTCGGTAGAGTGACCCACGATTTATTCCCATGTTAAATCCCCTTGTCGGTAGAGTGCCCCACGATTTTTCGCCATGTTAAATTTCCATTGTCGGTAGAGTGCCCCAGGGGTGTTTTTAATGGTAATTCCCATTGTCGGTAGGGTGCCCCCATTCACTACTCACATAACAATGATCTGTACGGTGGCGATCGTCATATTTCACCAGGAATTGTACATATTACGTCAACGTCGTAGTCAGTTAATCTTGTATGTTACGCAACTGATGACATTTATCAAACAGATCTTGAAAAATCAAATCAGGCTCAACAAGGATATATTTTATATACTGTTACACCTCTAGTACCTCCTGGATATTTGATCAAACAAAAACCGATTAATCCGGTTTATCTGCGTTGTCATTATCAAGATTACATTTCAAACTTAATAACCAATCCTCACATTTACTTGATTTATAGAACAAAGTTTTGAATATGAATCTGTATGTAAGATCATAGATCTTCACGTTAGTGGTTGATTTTCAATCCTGATTCATAATCAGGGGAAATAAAATGATAAGACAGAATTTTTTAAAATACTGATTCTCGTTCAGATTTCAGGTAAATGTTGCTCAAAATAACGAGAATCAGTCAGATTTTTATAATTGATGAGGTAAAATGATACTCAAAATAATAGAAAAATCTCATCGAAACAGAAAAAATTACATAATAATTTAATAATAATGATAATAATAATAATAATAATAATAATAATAATAATAATAATAATTTCATCAAGGAACAAATAATTACATCATAACATAATTTTTTTTGTACTGATTCTCGTCCAGTTTTGAGGTAAATGGTACTCGAAATCATGAAAATCAGTCAGATTTTATAATTTGATGGCGTGAATGAAACTCTAAATTTCGAAAATCCTACAGAAAAACCCCAGAAAATTACATAATACATTTTATTATCTGAATAAATGTTATTATCCGAATAAATAGTCTTATCTGAATAAATATTATTATCAGAATAAATATTATTATCAGAATAAATAATATAATCTTATACTTAACTGATTCTCGAATTTGAGGAAAATGGTACTCGAAATCATGAAAATCGGTCAGATTGTATAATTTGATGGGGTAAATGGTATTTAAAAAAGTTTGAAAATCCTACTGAGCGGATTCCAATAATAACACGGGTCCTATGCTATTTATACTAACCAATATTTTGAAATCCACAACTAGCTCATGCAATGGGCGTGGCTTATTCGCTTTTCGTATTATCTAAATTATTGCCGCTGACAAAATCTAGAAGAAGCAAGGAACCTGACAGATTCTGAAAAATAAGGATAATGCTAGTTTAAAAAAAAACAACCAAAAAATCATTATTTATCAGTAAATAAAAATTATTTATAAGATACAGGTTCTACCTTTATCTAACAGAGTTATATCTTGGTTTAGTTTAATAACAAAATCATTGACTTTGAAATATTTTGTCTTACAATAAAGTCATTGACGATGAATTTCGCTGTCTTACAATAAAGTAATACTCTGAAGTAAGATATCATTGTTTGTATTTCTTTGAAAATACCGATTTGGTTATATCATTTGCAACACGATGGGAAAAATAACCCAAAAATAATTTATTTATAGGAGAATAATATTGTAAGATACAGGCGAGATAACTTTTAATCAGTCTATATTTTGCCTGACAGAGTTATCTCCCCTTTCATCTGTTGCATCTAACACAATCGATATATATTGAAATGTTATTTTTTCTTTATATTTCTTTGAAAACGCCGATCTGGTAACATTATCTGCGACATGTTGTACAGAATTTGGGTGAATATCAAAATATTTACCAGCTGTATTCATTGATTGAAATATTATTTTTTCGCCAGTCTCTGCATTTACAGATTTAACCACCCTTTTGCAATTGTTTTGTGCTTACCATTACCACCACGTGCAAAATTCTGAATCTGTGTGATAGTCTGTCATTAGCCCAATAATATGATAATCACAAGACCGTCTTCGATTACTCAATGGAAACACTTCTAAACGAACTTACGAGAGTAATATTTTTTCTCCCCATCAAACCAAAGATTAGATAACAAGTAGTATTGACAGAACCGACTGGTTTTTTTAATCGACAGTTACACTTAGTCTGTCTCTAGATGCTTCATAATTCTTGATGATAGGATTTTCATAAAGTCATTTTTTTCATTTTGGTGTTACAATATTATTTGTCTAAATAATTATTTTGATAATCTGGCGAGATAATCTTCAGCAGTTTTTTAGACTATCATTAATTTCGGTTAATTTTTAAATCATAATATTGTTTCAGCTCTCTGTGATTTTTACTACCACATTGCACACACAACTGCGTTTCTCCTCTAGCCCCCAAACCACACTTCAAACACGGTTTTGGTCCTAGACTTCCGCGACGCACGCATTGTAGGTGAAGTCAACATAATTCGTTTAAATCGTTTTCTTATAATTCTATTTTAATTTAGATATATATTTTCCTTAATTATAATATGGAAGAAATTGAGAGATTATCTATATTCTAAATATAGATTCGATCTTGACAGGAGTACCCCGGACTTTCGTAGGTGAGCTCTGGTTGATCCGTCGGAAACTCTGATTAAAAGTATTCGTGGCGCCAAGAAAGAATTTCGCGACGTTGTTGCAGCTCATGTGTGCTCAACATTCAGAATCATGCACAATAATGCCAAGGGTTACGTCGATGCGACAATGAATGACCAACGAGCAGCGACAATTATTATTTATCACGACAATCAAAGATCTTTTTAGAATAAAATTTATTGCGAAAGTAGCCGATAACGATACTTGGATTATCTGTGTCAAACGTGACCCTGTTCAGTTACATCACACTGAAAATATTGTTGCATTAAATAAAAATTCCAAACCACGAATGTTGACTGGTATTGATAAACCGTATTATGAACGAGCATATCCTGTAACTGCAGTTATTTATTCAATATATCCAATAAATAATAAACCTAGCGTTCATGATCTTAAACCAATGAAATGTTCGAAAATAAATTGTTTAGCCAAGCGCATTACAAAATATTTCTCAAACGCGATATGTGGAAACAAACTAACGAATCTAAGACGTAAACAAATAAATGATTGGGCAGAAACAGTTAAAGATGCCGGAGAGTCTATCAAAGACGTTGCTGAACTGGGAGGAAAAAACTAAAATTCCCAGTAATAGTAAACTCACTTACAATTTTGTACGAATCGAAATATAAATCGATTGGAGCTCCTATAAATATTATTGATCATAATGGGCATGCGTGGGCGATGACAATATTTCCACGAGATAGAACAGTAAAATTTTATCCAGGAAATAGTTTCGATTTTATTAATCAGATTAGTAAAAGTGATCCTGTATCTGTATGGTTGTTCCAAAGCTCTGAAGATGATTGTGATCTGATAAGGTCTGATGGAAGTCTTTGTATCGCAGAAAAAAAGCAGATTTGATCAGTTTGTAAGACCTAATGGTAATATTTATCGAACAGGGTCTCTTCATACAAAAACGAAATATCTTCCGTTAAAATATTTCAGCGACTATGAACACTTACTCTTTTTAATTGTTTTACTGTTCCATCTATTGCAACTCATTTCGCGAGCGAGAAAAATTCGTGGAAGCCGACTAGGTTTGAATTTCTCGATGATGTAATATCAAGTTGTGTCAGAATATGGACATGGTGGATTATGGAATACCAAATACGATTTTAAAGAATATGATATCATTTGATATAGCACCGTGTTATCCTGGAAGTTTTCTTGGAATGGGAGAATGTTTGGACTATTTTAATAGATTTCTACATTCAACCCATGCAATGACTCGAGTTTCTGTAAATGGACCTCTACCAGATTTGGACATAACTGGTTTTGCACAAATTACATCATTTAAGTTTGCTGAAAATCTTCATCCGATTTGTTATGTCTTATTGGTAAACATTTGTCAGAGAGAACGTGGGCATCAACAGTATTGTTACGATACATGCTTGATTCATGAATTTTATTATTGTTAACAGTGAGTGAAAATTAATGTCGTATTGTCCACAAAAACAAGTTTGGTTACCAGAAGAAAGAAATTTGTTAGATCCACTTTGAGGATCCAGATATGATTGACCATGAAAATAAGAAAAGGATCTCGGTAGAAGGATAATTGGAAAGTTTATAAAATATAATACTTATTATAGCTTCTTTCCTTTGAAGGGTGATAAACGGACTCCTAAACGAATGGGTGAAAAAATTGTTCCAAGGATTATTATATGGGATGAAATGTGTACCGTTCCATTAGAAGCGTTAAAAATATTGATTGATTGGTTGTTGACGAAAAATACTGCTATAATAATGTGTGGCGATCATGGTCAACCTCCACTTTTTATTTTTTTTTATTGTCTCCACGTGAATGGCTGATGAATTTTGTTGATTATTATGAGGAAATAACTGATGATTATAGAGCGCTTGACCCAGAGTTAAGAGAGTTTAAGAAATTAATCAGACTACAAACAAATAAAATTCAGTGTGAAATAATGCGTGAAATAATTTCAATAACTCCTGTGAACAATTTTTGGAATTTATGGAGACCAGATGATTTAAGTTGCAAGTAGAAAGATAGTTTATGAAACACTTGAACAACAATTATTTCTGTAACATGAAGAAAAAAATTCAAATCTACCCGTACCATTTTATTCTCGACCAGCAGATACTCGACGGTAAAATATCAATGTTGAAATGTGGTAGTAAACAAAATCTTGTACTAAATGATATTGGTTTAGTTCCTGTCACTGTTGTTGAGAGCGCGTTAACGATGGACAAAACTCCGTGGACGTGAGGGTATGTTGTAACGATTCATTCGTCACAAGGATTAACTATTTCTGATACCAATATCTGGATTGTTGATGATCGTATTGAGTGGTTAAACTTAGTTTATCTCTCAGCAACTCGAGTCAAAAGAATATCTCAACCGCGGAGGGTTATTATCGACAAAGAAAATCAATAGCGATGATGTAGTAAGAAAACAATTCACTGGTTATAAACAGTGTGACAAAAACAAAAAGTAAACGCGACTTTGATCTCGGCGCTGAATTTATCATGACACAGAAACAACGACAGAATAATTATTGTGCGAGCTGTAACACAGTAATGTGGTAGTATTCGAATAATAATACAAGACAGTTTACCGAAGATAGAATTTATAGTAGTCTTGGTCACACACGCGAAAATGTGATGCTCACCTGTCTTGAGTGTAATCGACGTCGAGGCGCTAGTTCACAAAAGTGAATGCGGTGGTAATTGTGTGTCTTCAGGAATTACTTGTATTTGTTCGCTTACAAATTCACGTTGAGGAACAGTTCAGTCTAGTCTGTAGATTGCAGGTCTACCCGTGGATCTTACCACGCTGGAAATTGTATGTGTTGTCACACTCCAAACAGGATCAGTCGCTTTTTTTTTTACCACCTTCAAGTACACCAGGTTCATATAAATACCTCACAGGCACATTATCTAGTACTGGCTGTTTTGAAACGTCATGTGGTTGTAGTGGTATATATTTTGTTGTGATTGCATTGATATGTTTCATAGAAATTGCACGAGTGATTTCATTATTTAATGTAGCTATCACTCTTGGTGGTCTTGCAACCCATTCACGAGGTCTCTTGTCTTTCAGAATTATTTCCTTCGCATACTGATATCCAAACAAACTCTCAGTAAGTGTTCATTTAAATTGTTCAACAATTGCCTGATCGCGATGAATTGCGGTATGTTCTCGTCTGATTTTGACGTTATGTTTTTTCATCAGAGATGATACTGCACCAAGAAATTCCTTGCCATGATCAACATGTAGTAAATGAGGCCATCGCAAGGGTCCTCGTTGATAAATTCGTTCAAACGCAGATGCAACTTCAGCTGCTGCTTTAGTTGATAGTGGTTCTGCTTCCTTATACTTACTTGCAACGTCAACAACAATCAACGCGTATTTGTATGTTCATGATTGACGTCTACCAATTTTAACGGTATCGTGTATTAAAGATAAACTATCTGCTTGATGAACTTCACTGTGAGCGCTAACATCAAAATGTGCATAGTGAACTTGTTTAGGTGGTGGTAAATAAATTTGCCATATTGCCTGTCGTGCTTACCAATTTGCACAAACATAACGTGTGACATTTGCTGCATCAGCAAGTTTGCTAATTGCTGCTCTAACCCTCCAATATTCTCTTGGGCTATAATAAATCGATTCCATTATAATAATAATTGGTTGATTAATTACCGGTCCCTAATACTAGTTTACCTTTCATCGCGAATTTCACTAGGAAGCTAGCAAGTTTTTCTCGGAGATATTTTTTTTTAATCGAATGAATCAATTTCAATCCGCAATATGTCTTTGTTGTAAATCTTTATTTTTATATGCTACATCACGAACGTGACATGCTTGATCAATCGCATTTATTGATACTCTTGTTTATCAAATCGGAATTGAATTGAACCTTTTCTTTGTTTAATTATATTCGTCGTAAATATATTATATCTACACCATGGTATTTAGTCTTTGCTTTCGCAATTAGTTAGTCCTTGCTTTCGCATTTAGTTAGTCCTTGCTTTCGCAGTTAGTTAGTCCTTGCTTTCGCAATTCGTTTGTTGCGGGTTTGTTGATTTTAATCATCAGTTTGTTTGAGTCTTGAGACTGGTTTTCATCAAGTCTTGTGTCGAATAATTATTTTGTGCATATTTTTTAATGTATTTGCTTAAATTCAGTCTAAATTCAATGCATGAAACCTAATAATATTATGTTACGTTAAGATAGTTTCTTTTGGAAATATTTGTTTAAAGAAACTAGAACTCTGTGTTGCGTTGAATGTTATGCTGTGAACTGTACCACTGGCTGCAGCCAAACCTGTTGATAGCAGTAAATTTCCTAGCCTTTTCAAACACCGTACTGTATCTTGCCTAACTTTTATTTTGTTCACAGAAATTGCGTTGTAGGGTTTCTTCAGGTCATTAAACATTACTAATTGTAACAAAAGTTCGTCTTGAATCAGCATGATCAAATATCAAACATGATCTTATGTTGGGTTATTACTTTTTGACTGAACTCTGTTCAGATGACTTTGTAAGGATTCTCCATGTTAGATTCAATTCATTAGCATTATATTGTTGTCTGTATATTTTCATTACTTCAGGATAGATCTATTTTGTTGAGTCAGCAGCTCATTATGTTTCAATATCACTTGCTATTGAAAACGACAATTCAGATTTGGTCATCAATAAACTAATATGATTAATGATACATTTTCAGGTGCAGAAGCTCAGCTGAGTTCATAATTTCTGTCTCAAATTATTAAGTATTTGACACCACAAAATATTTATATCTTGACATACACCAAACATATTAGATAATGGCAAAAATGTGTTTGTTTATCGCCAGAAGTAAAGAAGATTGCTAAATATATTTTCAGTAAAAAACCTTAATGAATTATATATATATATATATATATATATATATATATATATATATATATATATATATATATATATATATATATATATATATATATATATATATATATATATATATATATATATATATATATATATATATATATATATATATATGCATACATACATACGTCCATTCTACATGTGGACCCTCCAATATATTTTTTCTATCTTGATAACGTTTATTTTGCATCCAACATGTTAAGTACAAGCACTTGGGAAACTATTGATTATGTAATGAAATGGCACTTGTTAGTCGTCTTCATGGATGACAACTACAAAACAAGAAAGTTAAGATGATCCAGTAATGCTTATGGAAAGATTGCATTCAAATTCAGAAACTAAAAAGTATATTAATAGTTTGACGATGACACGATTCCTGTAATTTCATAATGTTTGATCATATACTAATTAAGATAAATGAAAGTAGTGACTAGGGTCACCCTAGCGTCAATGGGAATTAGCATTACAGACACACACACCCCCCCCCCCCCGGTCAATCTAGCGTCAAGGGAAAATTAACATGGAGAAAAATCGTGGGTCAATCTAGCGTCAAGGGGAATTTAACATGGAGAAAAATCGTGGGTCAATCTAGCGTCAAGGGGAATTTAACATGGAGAAAAATCGTGGGTCAATCTAGCGTCAAGGGGAATTTAACATGGAGAAAAAATCGTGGGACTGTCTGGCGTCAAGGGAAATTGAATATGGGATTTTTTTTTTAAAAAAAATAAAAAAAATTTTTTTAAAAAAAAGGGGTAGGCAATGGAAAGTCATTCTCTTTTCGAGACCTATGGGTGGCCCTGAAAAGGGCCTTTGGTTTTTCTTCTTCTGCTTCTAATTTCTTCTTTTTCTGAACCAACTTCTTATTTTCTCTCCTACACTCTTTCTCTTCTTTTCTTTCTTTTTTTTCTCCTCCTCTTCTTTCTTCTTCTTCTCTTCCTCCTCTTCTTTCTTCCTCTTCTCATTTTCTTCTTCTTTTTCAATTTTTTCATTCCATTCTCTTATCCTTATCCTTTCCTCTTCATCCTCCTTCTCCTCCTTTATCTCTTTCATGACACCACTTATTATGTCCTTTACTTTTCTCAAGTTATTAATCTCCATCTTTACTCGATGGGGACTATAGGAATAGTGGTCTTCATTGAGTCTCACTAACATCTGCTCCATTATTCCTAAATTGTCCAAAACGTCTTGTAATTTTTGCATTTTGTCAAGGTGGTTCGAAGCCATCTTCTTTGTAGAATGGTTTGAACGACGAATACTGTGGGTTCTTATACGAAAAGCGCGGACGTGAAGGAAAAAATCCCCCTAAAACATAAAATTGATCTTACCTAGATCATGACCAAACAACGCGCGGACGTGAAGGAAAACATCCCCCACTTTCTCATTTCATATAATAAAACCCAAACTATACTCTCCACATACGCTAAGAAACAATAAAGAAACCCATAATCTTCTATTCACACAAACTTACGTGATCAGTTACAAACACAAACACACAAACACATACACTCACATTATGAAAAAAAGAGTCAGTGTTTATATTCACACTACTCTACCTACACACATTGGCAAATCGATCGTTATTTCTTTTCTAGAGTATTGGGTAGCCCTGAAAAGGGCTGTTTTTTTTTGGAACTTCATGGACACCTGGTTAATGGTGGCACCTTCCAGGCCTGGCGCCACATACACATCTTGTTTCCCAGTTGCTTTTTACTTTTTTTGGGGAGAGAGCAGAGGCAGGATAAATAGCTTCAGAATCCCAATTTTCTGTCTCTGGGAATCTGAAATTTCTCCTTCTCTCTTTTTCCTACTCTTCTTTGTTTCTTCTCTCCTCCTCCTCTTCTTTGTATCTTCTCTCCTCCTCTTCTTTGTTTCTTCTTTCCTCCTCCTCTCTCATCCTTCCCTCTTCGACAATGGCCTCCGCGGCCAGTTCGTTCAACAGGCGCCTGGCATATTCCAGATGCACATGAAGTTCCAACAGTTTCGCTAGTCTGGTGTTCATTCTGGTGTTGATCAATCAACAAGGTAGCTGGACTGACGAGTGACTTTTAATTTATACTAAAAGTGCGGACGTGAAGGAAAACATCCCCCTAAAAACATAAAATTGATCTTACCTAGATCATGACCAAAAACAACGCGCGGACCTAAAAGAAACACTCACTCACTTTTTTATACTACCCATTCCTATTCTAAAAAATTATTTTCATTAATCACTTCAATATACTATCCACATACGCAAAGCAATCAAACCCCAAATCTACTCTTCCCACACCTCAAACACCAAAAAAAACATCATCTTAATCTACTATCCACACCAACGTACGTGAGCGGTTACAAACACAAACACATACACTCGCACTATTAAAAAAAGAGTCAGTGTTTATATTCACACTACTCTACCTACACACATTGGCAAATTGATGGTTATATCTTTTCTAGAGTATTCGGTAGCCCTGAAAAGGGCTGTTTTTTTTTTGTTTGCTATGGCAATCTTTTAGTTTCTAAGAATGCGATGTCCTCTGAGGATAGACTTTCTGGCGATAGGTCTGCTTCTTCGGAAAGAGAAGAAGAACTCTTTGGTGTCGATACGACAATCGACAAAGCCTCTGTCAGCTTCAGGTTGCTGCTGCTGCTGCTGTTGTTGTTGTTGTTGCTGTTGCTGATGCTGTCTCTGAAGTCTGTACTTCTCTGTCCATTCTTCTTTCTCCCTGTTCACTTCTTCTCTGAAGAGCTCTTCTATCAGGTCTTCAGTGACTTTTAACATTCTTACATTCTCTATCTCTTCTGGCTTCGGTATCAGACTGTGTCTGACCCTACGCAAATTCACGTAGGCTTCGTTAGCTTAGCTAGTTTGGAGCACATCTTCGTAGGAGGATGAGTCGACAATGGATGGTTAGACTGGAAACAACTCGGTTCTTAAAATCAAAGCGCGGACGTGAAGGAAAACATCCCCCACACGGTTTTCGAGCCGCAACGTTCAATGAGTGTCATGAGAGGGATAGTAAGAAATTAAAGAGCATGAATCCAACATTCTTATAGTCAAACAAAAGACAAAGGCATTTTTTTTAAAACACAACATTTTTATTCAAAAATCACTTAACACTAAACAACAACTCTAACTTTAACAATAATCCAACACTATAACATCAAACATTTTTTTCTCATGACAAACATTTTTTCAATTCACACTCTACTTTAAACAGGGCTGACAACGTTGTGAATGAAATTGTGATTTCCACTGTTGGAAGTCATTAGGCCATTGATGGACACTACGTTTCCTAGCTTGAGACAAAAGATAAGCATAATGGTCACAAAACCATCGATCTACTTTCACGTCGTTTCTTGAAGAAGAACGAGGATCAAAATGAGTCACTAAATGTTCTAAGGAATAACCCAGGCTGCGATGATGCAGAAAATACACACAGTACTGTCCGCACACCAAGGAATATGTGCCTTGTAATTTCACATTATTGAATCGGGTGGTCTGAGCATTTCTTCTCATAAAGGCGATGATATCGTCTTCCAAAGGGGGCAATCCGTACGAATCGAAATAATCCACACATCCTTCTTGAGGAAAGTAAACGGCTACCCAGTGGGTTCCTGGGAGATGACTGTCGTCCGTGTTAATGACATAAGCTTGATGGTCTTTAGGTTTGCGATGAGGGAGTTCATCTTTAGCACAGATGACAGGATTCCAAGAAGCCGTATACGAACTGTGTTCAAAAGGTAATAAAGTTCCCAGGTATCCATTGATTTGTGCGGTTTTTTCTTCTTCTTCACAGGTAATAATACGTCGTCAATTCGATCCTGACTTTTTGCTTGACAATGTCTGACAAATAACCGTTTCTTCGTTTCGTCTCCTCACTTTGATTCAGGAGAGCTTCGATACGATGGATCTCTTGCGTGGTTAATGGTGGACAAGAATGTTCACGCAAGTCTTTATACCACTGGTGCCACACGTCTTCGTCCGAGATGAGACTCCAAGGCTCGTCCAGATACTCGTCCAATTTTTCTTCTTGACTCAACATCAGGCATTTATCGTGTTGAATTTGACTGGGATGATCGTTTTGACATCCATAGCAATTTTTCTTGATCAATTCCGTCATTTTTTCGGCCAAGTGTTTGGCAAAACAGCAGACTAAACGGGCTTCTTGTTCTGGCCATCTCGACTTCATCATGATCACTTTTTCTTTTTCCATGGTCTCCTCACATTCCATGTCCAAAGTTTCTCCACTAGGTAAAGAGGGATAACAGTCTTCCATGGCTTCTAGTAATCTAGAATAACTTCTCTCAAACTGTTGATTTCTATGGTATTATCGAATTCTGCATACAGGAGGACGTTCACCGTCTCAGAGCTTCTGCAAACTGAAGTTCCACACGAATCTGGCCGGATTTTATAGGGTGGAAATGTCCCTCGTCGCTGCCTTGGTCTGGAGTGAAATCGAAAGCCCACAAAGCATAGCCTCCTTCGTAATCTTCGTACGTAATGCCGTGACTGGTGTTGGTTCCTAACTGTCCGGTGGCTTCGTACAGGGACAAGTACGATCTCAAGTAATTCTTCTTCTCAAAGTCAGGCTCAAAGGGTCGGGTACACAAGGTCTTGCCATCGCGACTGACTTCAATCTTGGACACGTTGAAGTGTCTAAAGTGGAAAGGATTTTTAGCGAAGTGTCCGTTGAAGGCATCATTCTCGACGATACCAAGATTCAAACGTTTGGGTAACTGTCCTTGAAACAGATGATCTTCGATCATCGATCGCTGTCCCTTGGGAATGGTGAAGGTTTTCACTTCCACGCGACGTATGGGATACTTGGCGGTCGTTCTGCTCAACGTCTGACTGATGTCGTTTCCCACTTTGGGTAACACTTCCACGCGTCGTACGTAGAGTTTGGCCTCCTCGATTTTGCTTTTAGGAGTGCCATTCTTAGTAGCATCCTCATCAGCCAACAAATGGAAAGCGGCACTGCTGCGATTCAGTCTCAAGCGGATATTTACCCCGTTCAGCAAATATTTCTCTTGCAACCACATGTCCAAATGCAAACGATCCATCAGTTCTAAACTCTGTCCCGCTGTGATTTTCTTTCGTCTTTCCTCAAAGCCGTCATTGTTAGTTGCGTCAAACTTGCCCGCTTCGTCAGGTTCCCATAGCACACAAGCATTGAGATGAGTATTCTTGGCATGTATTCCGTACGTCAAGAGATTTTCCAGGTAGGCACGGTAAGGGTAAGTATCCATGCTGCTGCTGACCAGTTTCTTATTCACTGAGCTGAACAAGAAATGCATGAAATTTTTGACGGGGGCTATATTCTCGCTGTCTCCTACTTCACCATTATCCTTATCTAGAACTTTGACTTTCAAGTACAAGTAACTGCTATTCAGATCGATGTAATCTTCGGGCTGTCCTTTGATTTCAAACTCGATGGGAGCGGAATCGGTCAATGAGGAGAGGGGGTGAAATTCCACCCATTGGGATTCTTGCATCGTCATCATCGTGGGGGGGGGGCATGGCAAACAGGTCCTGTTCCGACTTGGAACAAGCGCAAGATTCTCGGTGCATCATTTTTTCTCTGTGTCTCAATAATCGAAAACGTCTAAGTCTCGAACGGTTCTTCTTTTCTTTGTCTTTCTCGCTTTAGACGTGTGAAGTCTGGTGAAAGGGTGTTTTCTTCGTCGTCTCTTTCTGCCTTGTCCTTGCTGAATGCCTGACTCGGTAGCGTGCAGAGCATTTATAGGTGTTTCTCGGTGACCCAAAATGTCTTTGCCCGTTTGTAGCAAGACATTTTTGCCTGCCCTCATGAAGGCTTCTTTAGGGTTTTGTTTGTCGATGATGACATTTTGGAGAAATTCTTTGCCTTGCGTCAGTGCCGCATCTTTCAAGGCGTGCAATCCGCGTGTCACCATCGGTTTCAACACCGGGGCCACCGAACGAAAGGCTGATTTTAACATATCTCCTAAACCGTGGAATATTTTGTCCCAAATCTCCTTTTATAGTAATGTTGACCGTGTCCAAATACGACTTGCTGACAGGCAAATAGTGAGGATGGACAAATTCGCGGTGGACGTGGTAAGTGTTTCCACCTTCCTCGTCAGCGTTCGTGGCAGAATCCACTTTGAAAGGAATGACACGCAGTAACGGTACGGAGGTGTGTCCCACCGCGTTGTACTCCACCACATCGGAATACACGAACATCAAATTCAGTCCTTGGTTCAGTTCTACCGGGGTACGAAATAACTTGCTAAAAGAATCGTTGTCGTAAACGATGGGTAATTCGTTTTTATTCATCATGGTCATTCTCATGTTCATGTCTCCGCCCAGCATGTCAAACAATTCAGGACAAAATAAGAAAGACATTATTTTACTCCCCTCAGGAAAAAATTTCACCAGGAAGCGACGAGCTGTTTTGTGGTATTCCAGGGTGACACTTTTTTCGGCACTTTCCAAAGCTCTCAGAAACACGCCATTAAACCTGGTGGCTATGGTGCTGACCAAATGTTGACCACTAAAATAATAGCCTGGGGGAATGAACAAGTGATAGGTGGTGTACTTTTGATTTTGTAAACGGGATTTCTTGTCATATTTGATATTGGTATCCAAGTAGTTTTGCACTCGCTCGTCCTGAACTTCCACATCAAATTTATTTTGATTGGGAAGGACATTGAGGACTTGGGTCGGGTGAATGATTTCCACTAAAGCCACTTCCCAATGGGCTTCGTGATCTAAGGGGATGGCCTGAGGTAATTTGGCCGTGTAACAGCACAACGTATTGTTGGGAAACACCTCCATGGAACTGTCACTGGGTGAGGTTAAGTAAAATTGGTTTTGGTGACTCATAATTCCAGAGTTCTGTGGCTGTCCAAGGGGTTACTGGACGTCAGAGGCGTGTCTCCGCCCAAAATGGGGTTCTGGTTGTGATTGTGGTTGGAGTGGTGACTGGCACTGGCACTGGACACAAGGTTCCCGTGGTTCCCGTTCGAGGAGAATTTCAGGGAGGGATTGGGAAGCAGGTAACCGATGCAACTGCTCAATAAAATGGTCCACAATTGTTTGTCTCCTTGTTGCAAACTCAAATTGGCAATGGCTGCCCCGATGACACAATACACCACGAAGATTTGGCAGAAAAAGACGATTTGCGTTTTAGGCACATGTTCTCCACACCACACCCACAAGGGTTGTTTTTGTAAATCTTGCACAGTACGTGAAGGAGTGGTCGACGTAGCTGCGTCTGTGTGAAAGGGCATGATGGTCACTTCTTTTTATAGTCGATGACTTGCGAAGCGTCGATCCAAGAATCAAAACTGGGTGGATATCCTTTCCAACGTACTTTGACTTCTTTGACACGTCGTTTGCCCACTTTACGGGTTCTGCGTTCGAGAATGCTTTCGAAGTCGTACACGTCGTCTTCTTTTTTGGTGACACGTTGTAACTCGGGCAAATAAAACGTTCCTTTGAGCACTTCTCCGTTCATGTCTTCCAAATTATAGACGGTAGGATGACGGCCATGCACTCGTCCAGTGACGCGAAACAATTCGGTCGTCCAGTTAGGTAAGTAACCTTTGTCGAAAGTGCGTTTGGTTTTGCCAATGCGCACCCAATCTCCTACGGTCAACTCTCCACTTTTCTTGGGGACAGCCCTCGTCGGGGACGTACCAAACAGGCGCTCAAACACCAACACTTCGTTGTCGGGAGTCACTTCTTGCGGGGCACGTCCGATGCTTCGATGGTAAGATTGGTTGTACGCTTGCACCAGATGCGGTAAGATGTCGATGTACTTCAGAGTGTGGTGATGCGTAAAATATTTCCACATGCGTTCTTTCAAAGTACGTTGAAAACGTTCCACGATGCTGGCTTTGGTTTCGGGATTCTCGGTGGTAAAAAAATGAATGTCACGTTTCTTTAATTCTTTTTGGAAAGCTTGGTTCAGAAATTCGGTGCCTTTGTCCGTTTGCCATCGAAGAGGGTGACGACCGCTTTGTTTCAACACCCGTTGCAGGGCTCGCACTAACTCGCTGCTCGATTTGGAAGTCAAGGGCACGACCCAGGCAAATTTGGAAAAGACGTCGATGACACAAAACAAATATTTGTAGCCACGATTGTAGCTGGCCAAATGAGAGACATCTGCTAAATCGGCTTGCCATTGATGATCGATGCCTTCCACTCGGGTGCGACTTCTGGCAAACTTGCGTCGAATGGGTTTGTGTAAAGTGTAGGTAGCTTGTTCTTGTAACCATCGTTGCACTTGAGGTAAACGGAGACTTTTCAGTCGAGTTTTGGCAGCACGATACAATTTTTGAACTCCTGCGTAACCTGCAGGATGGGAGGGATCGTAGTAAATGCTAGCTAAGACTTTTTCCATTTTTTTTGTGTTCGTATGTTAATAAGACACCCACTCTTGGAGGATGCTACTCTTTTTCTCTTGGGGTATTTTCTTGGATTAAAATGCTTTGCGTGTGCGACCGGCAATAGGTGTTGAAGAGGAGGATGTCTGAGCGGGGGATATCGGTTCTTGTTTCACTTCTGTCTTCACTTCTGTCTTCACTTTCTTTTTCTCTTGTGATGAAGAAGGGGTGGCCATCATCTTTTTAATCCATCCAATTCTGGAGGTAGGTGGTGTTGTTAACTTGCGTACTTTTTCTGGTGGAGTTTGAAACCCTTCTTCTTCTTCGTCTCCTTTTTCTGTCTTGGTCACTGGTAGTGATGGTTCTGGTACTGGTACTGGTGATGGTGCTGGACTTTTCATCAAGGTTTTAAAATCTTTCAAAGTGGGTAGAGCTGTTTCGTCTAAAGCTTTCTGGTGAAAGAGTTGCAGTCGTTGCAAGAGTTGACCGGACTTTTGCGATTTTTCTGTTTCGGACAAATCTTGGCGATCCATCAAGGACTGCAATTCGTGTTGTAACTGGGACATCTCGCTCAAATTGGGATTAGGAGGTAAATGCGGGGTGCGTTGTTCTTGCCACCGATGGTATTCCATCCATCGTTTGTAAGGCACTAAAGCCAGTTTTCGTCCTTCCATGGGGTTGTCAGGGGTCGATTCTGAGATCTTGGGACTTCCGAGGGCCTTTTTATCTTGCTCCCACCAGTCCTCCCAACATGGTTCCCAAGACTCCTTTCAGTAAGGGGCCTAACAAGAGAGGTAAAATGCCTCCACGTTGGACCAACATCTTCTTTTTTTGACGAATGGGAATTTTATTTTGAACCATTTGGCGAAGAACGTGACGATGTTTGCTTAAGCATTGTTTCTGGTGTTTGGACAAAGGGATCGTGCCTTTCAAGACGTTCAAACAACATTCGCACACGGTATCGATGACCTCTTTGGAGTCCGATTGAATGAGTTTTTTTTTGTAGAGGTGGAGAAGTTTTGGACAGGACAGATAACATGTCCCCATGTTTGACTAAACGTGGTGGTAGTCCTTTCCTTTTCTTTCCTTGGGGTTTTCTGGAGGGTGACATCTTTGAGTCTTCAGGAGCACCAAAAAAACACTGATACCCCGACTTGGTCACAGGCCTTTTTTATACTGGAACGCGTCGCCACTGATTGTCTTTACGTCGCATTAGTTTGAGGACAGGCATGACACGGCGTGCAGGGGTAGGCAACGGACTAAATCGAGCCAGTTCTTGCTTGGACAAATCCAGTAAACTTTGTAACATGCCCGATCTTTCTTGGACTTTGATTTTGGGAGAAGGTACTTTGTGAGCAGCAGCCACTGCCGCTAAATTGGAGGGTCCTGCCACGGGGGAAGTTCTTTTTGGGGTCAATAACGGAGAAGTTCTTGGTGTGATCAACGTCTCCAAGTACTCTTCAGTTCTTGGTGTCATCAACCGAGAAGTGGATGAATGTGAAGATGCCTGAGACGCAGTCACTGCCGTGGCAGGTCGTGGTTTGCGAGTGTAAGGTTGCGTCCTGGCCGAAGTGCCTCTCTTGCGACTAGATTTCTTCTGTGGGCTTTTCTTTTTCTGCGGACTTTTTCTCTGTTTCTTTTTCTGGGAGCTTCTTTTCTTTTTCCGGGGTGGTGTCTCTTAAGAGGAGGGTCCCGCCACTGGAGAAGTTCTCCTTGGGGACCTGGTCTTTTTCTTTTTCTTCTTGGGGCTTCGTTGGACCTTTTTCTTGGGTATAACTTTGGGGGCATTAGGATCCCATCTTAAGAGAGAGCGAATGATGACCCCTCCTAGAGTACCGCTCCCTCCGGGTTTCAAAATGATTTGTTTTTTGGTTTGAGTGTCGATGCGGGGATCGGCCAGTTGGACCAAAGCGACTTTGTTTCGATCGAAAAAGCGTTTGGTTTGATGAGGAATCTAAATGATTCCTTGGAGTATTTGACGTGTCGTCACCGTGAACCATCGTAAGACTTCTTTGAGACTAGCTTCTAAGACACGAGCTCGTATTTGTGGACTTTTTTTCTCGACTGATGCCATACAAGGCACGAATCAATTTGACGGGAAGATGCGACTGAAGGGACGTCATGTTGACGTTGTGTGAGACAGACGAAAAGGGTCTGAGGTTTTTATAGATTTTTTGATGTGGAGTGAAATTAAGTCGAGGACGGAGACGTGTACAGGACAGGCCCTCCGTCTTGACACCAGTGGTGAAACAAGTGTGTACGAAATCGCAAATCCTCGGGGGTTGTAGGTTTCAAATCGACGAGTAAATAGGCGTGTGGCGTTTGAGTGGCATCGTCGCACGCCTGAGTCAGCCAAGGCGTTCCTAACTGTTTGGCTAAGACTTGCACTTGCGATTTATCTCTAGGGCTTTTAAACAAGACCACGTAATGCGCATTGAGACTGATGGTGCGATGGGCTTTACTTTGTTGAAACAAATTTTGGGTGATGTAAACGACACTGGCATTACGGTGATGCCCTTTGCGCGTGAACCACAGTTTAATTTCTTCTTCGTCTTCTCCTAACATGTCGTCGAAAATGACCAAATGGGTTTGACGGGAGTCAGAGACGATGCCATCGTCTTCTTTAGGAATGCCTTCCACAAACACGATGGAATCGCCTTGACTTTCTCGCAAGAGGCTGTACGCCGATTGCCACTCTTTGTAACAAAACACGATCCGTTGAGGTGGCCGATCGATCAAATGATATTTATGTTCGATCAAATGTTTGACGAATTCGGTTTTGCCTGAACCGCTAGGTCCAGCAATGAGCATGTTAAAAGGATGGCGAAGATACAAAGCCTCCCAACTGGCACGATCTAAGTGTTCGTCGATGACTTTGACAGTAGAGGAAGAGGGAGCAGAGACAGCAGAGGTAGCCATAGTGTGAGAAATGTCACTTGTTGCACGAAAACAAACAAGACAAGAGTTTATATACTTTTTTCAGAACACGTTTATTGAATGTTTCAAACATGAAAGACAAAAATACATAAAAGCCAAAGGCTTAAGTACAAGGATAAAAGGCACATGATAACCATTAACGTGGAATAAAAACAAGTGTCTGTACAACATGTTTTGGGTAATGTTCTAACCAGTTCTATAGTAGGGGGTAAGGTCACACAAGTGTCCTCCCGAAAGGGTCTTTCAGGCCTGTCCACGACAGTCCTGTCCTGGGTGACGGGTTCTTCTGGCACCGTCACTAACACGGGTTGAAAAATAACTTTTTTCCTTGAACAACTCTCGTGCATACTGGGCCACTTCTTGGGTCCAAGCCTCAAAATCCCATTCTTTCCAGGCACGGATATCTGTCCAATGGGGATGTAAGTCACAAGCTACACACACATCGTCATACACGTCTTGGGTAGCTAAAAGTTGACGAATCTTTTTTTCCTGTTGAGGTCGAGAAGTATCCAGATGAAAACGCAAGGCTTTGAGCAAAAGGAGTTTTTCGTGACCATTTAAGGCCATTGAGGTGGTAAGTACTGATCGTAAAGAGTCCACAAAGAATCGGCTGGTAAACGAAATCCCAGAAAATAAGTCACTAAGGCACACACCACTTGTCGACCCAAATTGAATGGATACAGTTCTTGTAATAATCGATGGTAATGATCCACGGTTTGAATATGGTCATTGAGTTCTTTCCACAGAATCTGTTGGATTACATACGACATAAGTCGTGGCATGGCAGCCTGTTTGTATAGTCTCTTTGTTTCAGAAGCAATACACGTACTTTCTAGTCAGACATCTTCGTTCTCCAGTGGGGAATCTAAATGTTGCATACTGTAACCGAAACGTGAGACTTCTTTTGGAAGTTTCCTCTTCCGCTAAGTAGATTCCACGTAAAATATGTCGGTAATCCTTTACCTTGTCTTCCTCAATATGTTGTACTAGGTGAATCTCGAAGTAACCAAAATGATCAACACGTGGATGATCGGGGGCCTGTAAGTATTGAACAAGGTCTGACCACTGAAACAATTTCTGACGAATCAGTTCTCTTATACCATTCAGGTACCAGTGGTTAAAGATCTGGTGACGTAACGGATGCAATTGTTCTTTACGTTTGACTTGTATTTTGACCAGCTCTCGGTAAATGCGTTCTCTCAATTCCACAGGCAAAGCACGAATGTTCTCTAGCAAAGTATCCATGAATAGGTCAGTCCGTACAATTCACAATCTTCTCCTAGAGCAAAAGTAATCCACATAGTGAGTAATTTCTGACCACTGCCATTTAGGGTAACGTCCAAGAACTGAACTCTTTTCATGTAAACGGTCTAAAGTAATACAATAGGACGAATGCACACTTGACCCAAAGAAATCTAACACACTGGTTGACTTTTTTCACTTTCCTCTTGTGAATTTCACGGCACAAAATTTCTACAGTGACCCATTGAGATTTCACTCTGGCAAGTCCCTGCCAAACTTCCTTGTAAATCTTCTCTTGCAGTTCTTTAGGTAATGATTCAATATCGTTTTTGAAATGAAGTTTAAATACTGGTCTCGTTGATGTCCAACATTTGACTCCTAGCCAAACTGCTTTCTTCTTCGTCAACGACATGGTAAGTTACTTTAATGTCTCGGTCCCACTAAGGGTAAGTAATGACAATTCGGTGACCATCGAGCATGTTCTACGTAGGCCGAATCTTGCGGTTCCCAGTAATGAAGTGACACACCGCAACTGAAGCACTTGACTTTATCTCCTTCGCCCAAGTAGAAAAATCCGGCTCTGGCTAATTCTTCGGGGGTCGGTCCTCCCAGATACTTAGGCCATTTTCCTTTGAACGATTGAAGACGATTTTCTAAGTCACAGTATTCCGACAAACGCACAGGAAACGAATATTCGTCTTTCACAGGTTCGTTTCGATGAGGGTTGGGTGACATGAACAGGAGTTTGCTCAGGGTTGGATGACATCCGTGGGGGGGGGGGTAGACGTGAAGGTGAACATTCCCCTTTAAAACGAAACCCAGTAAAATGTCCAAGAGGACGAGGGCATCACTTTCGCATCCCTCAGGTTTGACACGAATAGCATCCCTTTCCATGATAGGGGTAGTGACACTAAAGTTCCCACGATGCTTTACGGCATCGCTAAGGTCACAATGTACAGCATCGTTCCCATCGCAAGGCTCACAATCGCATTCCACTTCAGAAGCCTCACACTTGAATTGTGCCTTTCTAAACAACTTGTTTTGTGTTTCTCTGAAAGTATTCATCTTGCTCGCTCGGTCTTGGTAGTCCCAATGAACTATCGATCTTGCCTAGGGTTCCTTTTTATATACAGACCAATACCGACGTGTCCATACGGTAAGGTGAAATGATTGGGAAGTCGCACTCGCTTCTGGTACACGATTTGATAGACTTTTTCCAAGGGCCGACTGACGATGTGATGAGTGGGTAAACGTACAATCTTGTTCGGTTGATAGGTGGTCACTTTAAAGTTTCCATCCTCTCCCGATTGCAAGGCTTCTTTCAATACCCCAAAGTTGACCACACGACTGGTACGATAATTCAGAGTCAGTCCTTTCACTTTGTACGTCGTGTGCACTTCTCCTTGTTTGTCCCGGTATTCGTAACCGTAATTTTTGGGACCGCCACTGACGAAACTTAGAATCTTGTCGTCGGGATGTTAGTCTGTCCAGGCTCCTAAATGGTCTCCTTCGATGTCAGGGTGCTGTTGACTCGGGTGATGGATGTAAATGCAACTGTCCGTGTCAAAGTACAGGACGCATTCCCCTAACAGTTCTAAAACTTCGTACAATTTTAAGCGAGCATGGGCTGTCACGTAAGCCGCAATGATGACATTTCCAAAAGGATCGTCTTGTACAAAGTCCAGATCTTCTTCGTAATTGACCAAGATCAAATCCTCTCGAACGACGTCCACGTGTTTCATGTATTTGGTTTTGTCGTGAATCATCTGGAAGTAGCGGGAAGGTTCTGTCAAATATTCCGTCTTGGGTAAACACGGTCGTTGTGCCATTTTACCCCACAAGCAATTTAACATCACTTTGGCAAACGATCGCCTGCCTTCGTTTTTCTCGATGTGGTCTAAAGTGATGCCTTCTTGTTCATAGTATTTCTCTTTGAATTGTATTTGGTCTTCGGGAGTGTGACACCAGGAAGGATAGCCGCTGGCTTCTTGTTTCAGTTTCAAAAAGGCATCCACGTAGTCAGCGAAAATGCCTTTCTGACTGGGATCACCCTTGTGGTATTGTTGTGTCTTAGGAAAGTGGCAAATTTCGTACACTTCTAACAGTTGGTATCCCATGTCCAGAGTTTTGAACAATTCCACGCTGACCCAGGTTCCCGTCAAGGCACGTTCTTCCTGGCTGTGATTACAAGGCTGGTCTTGGTTGCACGTTTCGGCACAAGTACGGCACAAGGGAAACATCAGTTTGCCTTGACAATGGTGAGGTAAGACGGGATGGTATAGGTTCGTGGGAGGCAAAACTTTACACTTGATCAAGCCTTCGTATTGTCGAATGTTTTTCAGGTCGATGTGTTCCGTGAACAATTGCGGGTGCCCTACAGGAAAGCGACAATATTTGCACACGTAGGAATACAGCGAACACAAGTCCAAGTATTTGATTTATTCTCCTTTCTCTTCGTCGGCTTGGTACAGCAAACAGGTGGCATTGGTCCTTCCTCCGTACAAACTATCCCTCGAGTTCAGCGGGTCCATGAACTGGTAACTTTCCACGAGGCGTTTAAACTCGGGATCGGTTTTCATACGGTGATCGTACTCGTGTTCCCACATTTCCACCACTTGGTATCCTTCCTGTTCCAACTTTAGGCGCCGCTGACAAGTGTCCTGGTACAAGTCTTCCATGGTTCGTTGTAAAAACTGATTTTTAGTGCTACGATCAGGGTAACAGACGGGACATCCGTGAAATAAGCAACCGTTAAACTCTTACACGATCTTGGGGTTTTCTAAGTCCCAGCCATCGACCGAATACGTTCCGATGGTCTTTTCACCCCCTCCGTTGCGGGCATGCTGAATACATTTGTCTTCCTTGTCGCACAAGTAATGTAACCAACGTAGGGCTTTGACCGAGTATTGACGTTTGACAGTGGGTCGTTTGAGGGCTGATGACAGCCACGGTGTTTTCAGGCATGAATCGTTGGCGATACACTTCTTTCAAAGGATCGACCCCTCCGTGTTCCATGAACAGTTCTCGAAATTTTCCACAGCAACGCCGTAAAATGTCCACGTCGGAACGACAATACTTTAGCATTTCTTCCTGAAAGTCGAAAGTGTCCGAGGCGTGAGCCTGGTACCAAGCGTAGAAAGCTTCTCGTTGATCGGTACGCATGTTGTCGGGGTCGTAATAGTGAGCCTCAGGCAAATGGGGTAGAACGGCGTGTTGATTGGCTTCCGTATTGAAAAAGAACGGCGTGTTGATTGGCTTCCGTATTGAAAAAGTGTGGAAAGTACCCTTTAGCCATTTCTGTCATTCCAAACGTTTTAGGCATTCGGCTCAAAGGCATGGCCAAGTAACTCATCGAATCTTTAAACTGTACTTGTCCCACTTGCATGAAAATGATTTTGGCTCCGTTCAAAGTCACTTTAGGACGCTCGGTGCCATGTTCCGTATAGTATCTGAGAAGAAACTGTCCATCGTATCCGGAGAAATTGTGAGCCATCACCGTGGCATGACGATGACAATCTCCGTAACGTTCGATGTCCTCTTGGCTCCACGTCTTGTCGACGGGGTCTAAGACCCATTGGGCAAAATCGGCTAGCGTGTTCGGTCCCCGAAAGATTTTTTCACGTCCTCCGGGAATCTTGCTGCAGTGAGGGCAATGACTGAAGATAGGTTCTTGAATGCACTTCTCGCACGCTCGATGAGCCACGCAGAAATTAGGAATGTGAATACCGGTCTCTTGCATGCATTCGAAATCGAAAAAGATGAAATTGCCTTTCTTCTTGTGACCGTCCTCTTTCTCTGGTGGGGGTTGGTATTTTTGCACGTAGCATTGGTGTTCCAAGTCCACGATGTGGTGACAAATGTGGCATTTTTTCTTTCCTCGACATACGTGTGCCTTGGCAGTATTGGTACATATGCCTTGTCCACACGTAGGGCACAATCTCAGGAGTTGACAAGCACATTTCTGCTGTGAACCTTGCGTCTTCAGATGTTGTTGGTAACAGGTAGGGCTGACAAACGTGTGCAGACAAGTTGAACAGGGCACTGGTTCTTCGCTCAGACAGGGTGGAGAGGCTAAACATCCTGGGCATTTCGATCCGCAATATTTGTGTTGCTCTCGATTATTATAACCACGGTCACATTTCTCACAATAATAAACATGTCCCAGGAATCCGGTGATGGTGGTAATGGTATCGAAATGGTCATCGTGATAATAAATATGAATGTATTTTCCATCCTTAAAATCTTGGCCTCGAAACAAGAGAGGCCCACGCATTTCTTGAGGGTGCACTTTCAAGGTGTAGCGAGGAGCTAGGACATCTTGCAATTTTTGCATCTCAGGAATGCCACAGGGTGTGTCTTTGGACAGTCCGGCTTGTTGTAACAGGAGTTCTGCTTCGTTTCGTTGTTTGGCTCGATCGGATTGTTGAATAGTTCTCCAGGTTCTTTTCCATTCTACCGTGTTGTTCTTGTTGGCATAGGTTCTTCCCACCACGATGGCACGGGCTAAACACATCTGGTCTTGAGGGTTGTTAATTCGGACGAGACTTGTTTTGGTGTTGCGAAGGTCGTCCACCAATAACATCTTTTTGCGTCCAGTCCCTTGAGGAGGAGAGACGTGGGTCATGTCCAGTGTGGCTTTACCATCGGTGATGTCAAACTGGTCATTAGATTGTTGTACGTGTTGAATCTTGTCCATGACTTTGGAAGCGGTCAATTCTGCAGGGGTGCTAAACTCGATCCAAACAGGGGATTTCAAACCGTCGTGTTGTATGGAAAGTCTCAAGCGATCGTCTTCTTTGGGTTGACATTGTCGTTTGAGTGTGGTGAGCAAAGAATCCCACACCCCAGTGATAAACACTTCTGCTTTCTCTAACGGCACTTCAGCCTTGAAATCTTTAAACTTCACCGTGTATTTGTAAGCCGTGGTTCTAAATTTTCTGGAGGAGCGCTTTTCCGTCTCTCGAATGGAATAGTATTTTTCAGGGTTGACTAAGGGTGGCAAACTTGGTTTAGAGGGTTCGGATTCTGGTTCACTCATGTCCTCTTCAAAATCACTGGCATGAATTTGTGCCAAGATTTCAGCCCTGGTACGAGGCGATAGATCACGTTTCTGCCTCTTACTTTCTTCTTCTTTCTTCTCGAATGAATAGGATCGTTTCATCTTGAGTGAAAAACGTCAAATGACTCAAGTTTAAACACCATAGACTAATTTATAGTCATGGCAGACCAGCGTATATAAAAGGGTGTGTGTCTTGTCCTTTCACTATTCATTTCACTCTCAAGCTGAGCACAACGATGGAAGAGACTAGCCAAATCGAACGTTTCGTCAGAGCTTTGCGAGGGGTCATTAGAAAATTCTCTTCAGACCAGCCCACGGACTACTCTCCTTCCTTTCGAGATAAAAGTCAAGATACTTGATATATCTGTCAGAAGAACGGGCATTGGTCTTCAGAGTGTCCAGACCGTCAAAAAAGAAAAAAAAGGGCTAAAAAAGACAAAAGTCAAGATACCTGTTATTATTGTCATGAAAAATGACATTGGTCTCCAGATTGCCCAAAAAAGAAACAAGAGGAGTCAGAAGAAAAGAGGAATTCTTCAGAAGAAGAGAAGGATTCTTCAGAGGAAGAGAGGGATTCTTCGGAAGAAGAGAGGGATTTTTCAGAGGAAGAAAGCAGACAGGTGAAGAAAAAGAAACAGGAGAAGAAAAGAAGAAGGGAAGAAAGCGAGGAGGAAGAAGAGGAAAAGAGTGTGACGGCGAAGAAATTTAAAAAACAGGGAGACTAAACAAGGAGAAAGAAGAAGTCAATGAACTTTTTAAAGTGTTCTGTTGTGAATTTTGAATTGGATTGTAACAAATGGAATTGTTTTGTAAAACTTATGTAAATGCTAATTTAGGTGACTGTAAAGTTGCATTGCTCTTTCTTATGCATGTGAACAGATATTGTTAAAAGCCAGGGGTATTTGCTTGACCGAGCGGTGTCAAACCCTGTCGCGATTCCGCTAGAAGTCATAAGTTTATCCCAAATTTCCAAAGACTTCCATACAACTTCAGTTGTAAATTTGAAAGCCGGACGTGTCCGTTCTATACATACATTTTACTGTCTATGCCCATGTAGCTGAAAAAAGAAAATAGTTACTGCACATTAACTTTGGTTCTTCATAACAGAGCTTGATTAAACTTTGCGAATAACTTGCATTTGGAGGGAAGCTGATGTCGTTTCATTCGTGGGTCAAAAGATCACTTAGAAGGAGGTTCGTGTCGTTTGATTTGCAGGTTAAAAAAAAATCAATATTATGGTAAGAGTCATTGTGTTTTAAAAACGAAATAAATGTTCTACACAAAGATCTCGGCTCTCGACCACATACCTTCTTTAAAGTTTATGGATGGCTTACCTTTTGCCCATTAAAAATGTATATTTATTTTGGGGTCTAAAGGTAAAGATCGGGATAACTGTTAATAAAGAAGAAATATTATTTGTCGACCAATGTTTTTCGGTGGATGGCGTCTGCTTCAAGTGAGGAAGATCTCATGATTTGGGGGTCACGTGTTCAATTTTATTGTGAGGTAAAGAAAAATGAAGTTTACACACTAACTTTATTTACTGAGTAAGTTCCGTTACCAAACTTAGTCGAATTATTGTATTTAGAGTGTTTTTTTAAAAAAAAATCAATAGATTTTGGGATCTAAAGGTCAATATTATTCAAGTATCATAAGAAAATAATCATGTCACAGTAGATTCAGCTAAAGATGAACTCCCATAAGGTCAGGGTCATTCATACCTGTTGGTTAATAAACTCCTGAGTAAACCACGACATATTAGTGCATGCGCAGAGGGCTATTAAACATGGGCTAGGCCTATAACTTAACGTTTATGATAATCTCGTTAATTAGTTTAGTTAACCAACTTTTCTAAAGTCATTAATTGACTAAAAACATCCAGCCAAAACAATTTGATGTAACATTCTTGAAGTGTTTCCAGTTAATGAATGTTGGTTATATTATTGTTAGATTTATATATTTGGAGAAAAAAAAGGTTCAGGAATTCAGCTTTAGTTTTCTGCGATATATCTTTTCTTCTGACATTTTTATTTTTTGTAAAATTCTTTTTTCACACAATTTAACTGTAAAAAATTCCTATTTAAGTGCCAGGTCATGCAGGGAATCTGATAAACGAAAAACTGGAGGGTAAACAGGTGGTGCTAATGCAGAGCAGAGCTCATTTATATGAAGGATATTCTATACATAAGTAACTGTAGGGTAAACAGGTGGTGCTAATGCAGGGTAAACAGGTGGTGCTAAACAGGTGGTGCTAGTGCAGGGTAAACAGGTGGTGCTAATGCAGGGTAAATAGGTGATGCTCGTGCAGGGTAAAAAGGTGGTGCTAATGCAGGGTAAACAGGTGGTGCTAATGCAGGGTAAAAAGGTGGTGCTAATGCAAGGTAAACAGGTGGTGCCAATGCAGAGTAAACAGGTGATGCTAATGCAGGGTAAACAGGTGGTGCTAATGCAGGGTAAACAGGTGGTGCTAATGCAGGGTAAACAGGTGGTGCTAATGCAGGGTAAATAGGTGATGCTCGTGCAGGGTAAAAAGGTGGTGCTAATGCAGGGTAAACAGGTGGTGCTAATGCAGGGTAAACAGGTGATGCTAATGCAAGGTAAACAGGTGGTGCTAATGCAGGGTAAACAGGTGGTGCTAATGCAGGGCAGGGCTCATTTATATGAAGGATATTCTATACATAGAGTAACTGTAGGGTAAACAGGTCGTGCTAATACAGGGTAAACAGGTGGTGCTAATGCAGGGTAAACAGGTGGTGCTAGTGCAGGGTAAACAGGTGTGCTAATGCAGGGTAAACAGGTGGTGCTAATGCAGGGTAAACAGGTGGTGCTAATGCAGGGTAAACAGGTGATGCTAGTGCATAGTAAATAGGTGGTGCTAGTGCAGGGTAAACAGGTGGTGCTAATACAGGGTAAACAGGTGGTGCTAGTGCAGGGTAAACAGGTGGTGCTAGTGCAGGGTAAACAGGTGTCGCTAATGGAGGGTAAACAGATGGTGCTAGTGCAGGGTAAACAGGTGGTGCTAATGCAGGGTAAACAGGTGGTGCTAATGCAGGGCAGAGCTCACTTATATGAAGGATATTCTATACATAGGGTAACAACTTCTATCGTCATCTTATATTGAGTACGTCATGTGTTTCTGTTCTTAAAGCATTGTTGAGTCCGATTACAACCAAAGTAAAGTGAAGTAAAGTTTTCATCTCTTTGTTACAATATACCCATTTTGTCAACAAAGTATAAGATGCCAGTTTCACTGCATACTTCATACATGACATAATGATTATAAAAGACCACTTCAGTGTGCCTGGATTTTCTGCTGTCGATCCACTCGTTGGACCCAGTGATGAAAAGTGACACATTCTAACATGTAACACTTGATTTCATTCATGCTTTAACAAACTTTCAAAAATAGGTTTAATTGCTTTCAGATATCTACATATTATGCTAGGTCAGTAATAGGCCACCTGAAATTACAGTTACACACGCTTCTAATCGAAGTCAAACGTTGGAAGTAAATGTCTGCTTCATAAGTTGAGTAGATTTGTTTTAAACATGAATCTTGATATATGGGACGTAGGGTTTGTGGAAACCTGGAGGAGAAATATGAACATCTGATATGAAAAATATATAATTTCCTTTTCATGCAGGTTGAATAATTAACTGACTTTGTAGCTGGTTAGATGCTAACCGTACGGGACATCATATATCCTTAGATATCTTACATACATGCAGTGCCGGATTACTCATGAAGCACACAGAGTCCGTGCTTAGGGCAACAGGTCAACAGGGGCTTGAGAAAAAATTAAGTTTCATCGTGGATGATAAAATTGAATGGATTATATAGGACCATTCGATCTGCATGTACGAGTATTTTGATTGGGTATAGTGGCAACACTGGTATTTTCCAACCTTTTTAGCTTTTAATTTTTTGTTTATTTTGAGGAAGGGGACACCATAATAATTTCGCTGCTTATGGCCCTCGAAAGCCTTAATCCGGCACTGCATACATGTAAAGTCCAGATGTGTCTGATGCCTCACAGCGCAGAGCAGAGGCGTCTTGATTTGGTCATGCCAACCCATTCCTCATTGGAAACTTGTTAGTCAGTTTGCGCAGAAGTCACTCATGTTAGATACATGAAATTGGGCAAGCATATGTGTATGCATATGTGGATGACCTGATTAGATTTTATGAAAGTAATATTGGCAGGATGAAATAAAATCCACTTGAGATGGAGACATTGCATTTGGTTGGCATACTGGTATTCATATATTGAATTTCAAGCCACTGCTATTTTATTTATTCATTTCTTCTCAGAAACCACTTTAGATATATTTATCAGTTTTTAACATTTAGGACTTTGACATTTTTGTCAGCATTTAGGGCGGATCATACATGAATTACAAGCACAAATCTAGTTCTATTCAACATTTACTTCTACAGGTTTGGACCAAGGTTCCCTTCTACATCGGACGCATATGATGAAGAGTTCAGATAGCTAGCCAAACAGAAAGCTAAAGAGCTCGTCTACGACAGCTTTGTACCAGTGTGTGTGTGTGTGTGTGTGTGTGTGATTTTGATTTTTAACGTAGCTTTAACAATTGTTCAGTCATATCGCTACGATGTCTGCAGTGTGACAGTTTATAGTGATGTCTAGCACTGGAGCATCATGCCGCAGATATGTAGCATGATGTCCCACCCAGTCACATTATCCTGACACCAGGCCGACCAGTCCTAACACTAACCTCTTAATGCTGAACGCCAAGCGAGGCAGCTGTTAGTACCATTTTTGTAAGTCTTTGGTATGACTGGGCCGGGGTTCGAACCCACGACCTCCCGCATCCGAGGCGGACGCTTTAACCACTAGGCCACCGAATCGGTCGATAGCTTTGTACGAGAGGGTGTGTATTGTTATTTAGTAGGACCTTGCTGCGAGAGTATCACAGAGTGTCGTTTTCTCAGAATTGTTGGGGTAGACTCTACAGGTATCTTGTGAATTACGCTGTTAGCATAATTAGCATAGTTCAGCATAATTAGCATAATTCAGACAGATAGCCAAACAACCAAATATCAAACGCGCCCTCTTGGTGTCAGTCTCTCACAAATTTATACAACTGATGGAGATCCATAATCAAATATGGCCACTGTTCTAAAACAAGAAAAATAAATAACTTCTCCAAAACTGCTCGTAACAATTTAAACCAAATTTTGGACGGAAGGCATCTGTCATGCAAGGTTTTCAAAAATTTTACGAATAATACCTCTTCACGGTTAAAATGTGTCCACTTTAGTAAAACTTAACGGAACAAGCTTCAAACTAGAGTAGGAATGCCTGAAGCTTTTTGTTAGTTTGGCGGGGAAGTGATTTTAATACTCCTGATGCACGGGAATCATGCACCGCGATCGATCACTCGCTCACTCATGACAACCACGCACATTGGTACACGACGCAAGTCCTGGGTCACATTAGCAACCTCGATGGTCTGTTTGAGGAAGGTTTGATAACAAGTGAAGAATATGACACCCACCAAACAAGGCTGAGCAGCGTGGCAGAGCTAATGAGGGTGTGAAAGACTAAGGCGACACCAAGCCTGAATATCACAAGCTCGAATCTGACGCTTTGCTATTTCTTGACGCTGTTTCGCGTGGCACACAGGACATCCTTTGTACGGAGATGCGAAATCTCAGCGGCCTGAAACTTTGTCTCGTGCTGGCACAGCTCTAGAAGGCTGCAACGGGTCAGCAGGGCGACACAAAAAAAAGTTACAGCCTCTTTTTGAAGAGCTGCAGCCCTGCACATTGAACACGTTTAGTAGTTGATTACCCAAGGCAACTCTGCATTTCAACGGCGCATCAAAGAGTAAATGAACGAAAGGTCTGGTTAGCGTTTCGTGAGGTGTGCAAGACTGGAACTTCAAGTGTCACAGTACCGCCCGTTTTGAGGCTGGAGCTATATTCCAACGGATTCATAAGAAAGAAAGAATATGATACCGCTTTTGCTGTGACTGTCTTACAGGCGGCGACAGGCCCCTACCGGTTAGAACCCCTTCCCCTGGGCGAGGTAGCGCATCCAGCTCCGCTACTACCAGCGCAAGGCACAGCCCTTAATACAAGCCCGCCATCCATGGTAGAGTAGAATGTCAGAGCCGAAACGAATGAAAAACAGTACAGAAGCATCGTGCTTGAAAATAACAGGCTTGAACCTGATGCTTAGTGTTTCTTGACGCTACGGTGCATGACAGCACAGCTCGAGAAAACTTCATCAAGTCAAACGGTCGTTACACAGATGTCATAGACTCTGCCCATGTAAGAAGCTGGGCAACTGCTCGATCAAGCTAACGCCTCAGTTCAATGGCACACTGAATAATACATGCGTGTTTGGCTAATTTAGTGCTTAGTGAGGTGTGCAGAGCTCGTGTGTCGCAGTACTGACAGTTTTGAGGTTGCCGCTGTATGTCAAAGCCGAAGCAGACAGTAACATAAAAATACTGCCAGTACCCTGTCAGGCTCGTCTTTACCGGTTTCCCTGTAAAGGTGAACGACACTGGTAAGTTCGAGAACCTCAACATGGAAATCGCTACCAAAACATTACCAAAGATGGATTTCACATTACAGCACAATGCAGAGTAAAACATTGACTTTCGATAAAAGAATGTGCCTACGTTTGGGATCGACTTGAAGAAATCTAGATCCCACTGATAGACTTTTTCACAACAGCCAGATCTCCAGCGTGGGCATAAAACAGAAAAAGCTACGATCATTCACAAAGCGTGTGGAGGGCATACAATGACAGAACATTGGGGATTATCACGATGTCTACCTTAAGATCGATATGATACTGCTGACTCATGCGTCAGAGTCATTCAGTGACTCTTCACTAAAATCTAGTGCTTCTACCCGCCCGCTACTCCAACGCTCTAATACTGATATTGGGTGACCTTTTAAAAGTCGCAGGCATCAAGCTATAGCTGCTAACAGAAAATTGAAATAAATTTGCGCACTATGAAGGGAACCTGCGGTGGCACTTTTATGGTCAGCAGCCAGCAGCCGACAATGGAAGACAAAAACATGCTGTACCCAGACTACGAACAGCTAGATATGACACCTCGTGTCCAACAACCTATATCAATGGGATATGATGCAGAGTCAGTCAACGGCGGTAGGTGGGTAAATGGATTGATGTCAAAGGGGGAAATCCTCAAGGTGTGCTTTTCAGTATCCTTGGGAGCTCTACGACACCCACAATGACTATCTTCTGGCACCTGAGGCTTTTTATGCGTCCACAACCGCTGGTGGAGTGACTGTCAACGCGATTTGCTGGATCGGTTGGAAGGCCGATTCATCAAATACACGAAGCTCGTTACGAGCTATTCGTCCAATAAATAGCTGGCAATGCCATTGGCTGACTGATCGGGAACTTTGTGGTGCTTGGAGTAAAGAATGTGATTTGACGCCCTACGCTCTCATGTCGACAAGCAGGCTGAGCGCTAAACGGCGAGAACATGGTACTAATTTTAAAGAGCGTAGAAATCAGAGAGGTGTTAACCAACAGCTAGTGTTGATATTTTTAAATCGTGGTTTTCTGCTGATTTCAAGGCCTGCGCTTTTTGTATGTGCTTGTTTGCGTTGTTGTTGCACTTGACACGAAACGGCCAAAGCCCACCGGCTTATGCGTAGTTAGATGTGCTGGCATGGGGAGGGAGGTCTGTGGAAAAGTCAACCGGCAACTTGAGCGGGCATCCGTCTCGGTGTCTGATTCGATAATATTGCCTGCCGCAACAGGTTCTTTGTTTTGAGTGGCAAATCTGATTTCCATTTCAGACTGGATCATGCAAAGATGGCTCCTAACGGCGTAATCCAGAGTGGTCTTTTCTAAAATACGATGGAACTACGCACGCCAACGTTTGGCCCCAGAATTGACCAGAAGTGCACGTTCTCACTGGGCTTCGGTAAAGCCCTGTGATTTGAAAAAACAAAAAACTATGTATGGCCTTGCCGCCCCCTCCCCCCACCCACCCGCCGTATGACTGGTGTATGCTTGCCCTCCTTTCTCTCTGCGTAAAGTAGTCGATATTGTATTTCCTTAAATGCCAGTTAGGGTTCCAAAACACATGCAGTGACTGGCTGGTAGCTGTTGTTGACCCTGTAGTTATACAGCGTGACGAGTTCTTGGTTAGCGTTGAGCTTCTACCGCCAATACAAGCTGCATAAGCCTTCGTAGTCGACTATGACGTTTTCGAACACTTTCTACAGTGTTTGGCCTGGCCCGCATCTGGGTGAGAATCTTTTTCGTACACTAGTAGACGTGGGGCCGACAAAAGACTCCCATCTACTCTGTTAACCCTGCTGTTTTTGAAGGCGACATGTGGTCACGCACGCTGAAGCAGGAACCAGTGGACACGAACCAGACGGCAAAGTGCAGCTGAATTTGCCAAAATTTCATCGCTCAGGTCGCATTTCCGGAGAATTGTTTTGCCCACAATAACTTTCTAATTAACAAATTCTAGCACATAGTTTTCGGCTATGTCGACAAATCTGACCTTAAAGGAAACACTATTCCACACGTACACGTCATATTGAACAACGGTAAGTGGATCTGCGTTCATCAGTGTCATTATAGTTAAAGTCGTCCCTGACGGTATGAAGTGCTTCTGAATATACCATCGCTCTGACAATTCATATTGTGCTAACCATCAAACTCGTTGGGCTGTTGGGCCTCGAACAGGTGATATGCATCGATTCATGCACGTGCATGGCACTCCGGGAATCACGTACAAGCCAAAATAGTGCAACATTTAGTCTACGCTTGATCCGCAGTACAATACTATTACAGATGGGTATACCCAACATCGTAGAAGCAATTCAGTCTGTTGATCCTGACACGACCACGAACTTCATCGTCCCTTCCTTCCCCAACTCTATTCTCTAATTCAAATTCCATTTGTCCCCACATTATTGGATTCGTCGGTGACCAAGCTTTCATATCGTGATACACATAAGTAGTTAAGGGGGATATTATAGGGTCTATGGGACTTATCATTAAAAATACCCTTGGGACAATATAGGGTCTATGTAAATTTAACATGGAGAAAAATCGTGGGACAATATAGGGTCTATGGGAATTAACATGGCCGAAAACCCCTGGGACAATATAGGGTCTATGTAAATTTAACATGGACAAAACCCCCTGGGACTGTATAGGGTCTATGTAAAATTGAAACAGGGAGGGTCTCTATTTTTTTTTATAAAAAACAAAATAAAAAAAGGGGTAGGCAATGGAAAGGCTATCTCTTTTCGAGAAATATGGCTGGCCCTGAAAAGGGCCTTTGGGTTTTCTTCTTCTAATTTCTTCTTTTCCTCCACCAATTTCTTATTTTATCTCCTACACTCTTCTTCTCTTTCTTTTTTTTTCTTCTCCTCCTCTTCTTTCTTCTCTTCCTCCTCTTCTTTCTTCCTCTTTTCATTTTCTTCTTCTTTTTCAATTTTTTCGTTCCATGTTCTTATTCTTATCTTTTCCTCTTCATCCTCCTTCTCCTCCTTTATTTCCTTCATTACACCACTTATCATATCCTTTGCTTTTCTTAAATTGTTAATTTCCATTTTTACTCTATGCGGACTATAAGAATAATGGTCTTCATTGAGTCGTACCAGCATTTGTTCTATCATTCCCAAATTGTCAAGGACGTCTTGCAATGATTGGAATTTATCGAGGTGGTTCGAAGCCATCTTCTTTGTAGAATGGTTCCAACGACGAACATGGTGGGTTCTTATAGTGAAAGCGCGGACGTGATGGAAAACATCCCCCTAAAACATATAATTGATCTTACCTAGATCATGACCTAACATCGCGCGTACGTGAAGGAAAACATCCCCTTACTTTCTCATTTCATATAATATAACCACAACTTTACTCTCTACATACTCTAAGAATCAATAAATCAACCCATAATCTACTATTCACACAAACTTACTTCATCATTTACAAACACAAACACACAAACACATACACTTCCACTATTAATAAAGAGTTAGTGCTTATATTCACACTACTCTAAATACACACACACATTGGCAAATGGATCGTTATTTCTTTTCTAGAGTATTGGGTAGCCCTGAAAAGGGCTGTTTTGTTTGGAACTTCATGGACACCTGGTTAATGGTGGCACCTTCCAGGCCTGGCGCCACATACACATCTTATCCCCCAGTTACTTTTTACCTTTTGGGGGGAGAGAGCAGAGGCAGGATATGTCGCTTCAGAATCCCAATTTTCGCTCTCTGGGATTTTGAAATTTCTTCTCTCCTTTTCCTCCTCCTCTTCTTTGTTTCTTCTTTCCTCTTTATATCTTCTTTCTTCTTCTTCTTTATATCTTCTCTCCTCCTCTTCTTTGTTTCTTCTTTCCTCCTCTCTTATCCTTCCCTCCTCGACAATGGCTTCCGCGGCCAGTTCATTTAATATGCGCCTGGCATATTCCAGATGCACATGAAGCTCCAACAGTTTCTCCAGTCTCGTGTTCATTTTTTGGTGTTGATCAATCAACAAGGGTAGCTGGACTGCCGAACGACTTTCAATTTATACTGAAAGCGCGGACGTGAAGGAAAACATCCCCCTAATAACATAAAATTCATCTTACCTAGATCATGACCAAAAAAAAAAACAACGCGCGGACCTAAAAGAAACACTCACTCACTTTTTATGCTACCCATTACTATTTTAAAATTTTTTATAAATCACTTCAATAGACTATCCACATACTCAAATCAATCCAATCTAACCCCAAATATACACGTCAAACACTAAGAAAAGATATCATTTTAATCTACTATCCTCACCAACTTACTTGAGCTCTTACTAACACCAACACACCAACACATACCCTCACATTTTTAAAAGCAAGAGTTAGTGTTTATTTTCACACTACTCTACCTACACACATTGGCAAATCGATCGTTATTTCTTTTCTAGAGTATTGGGGTAGCCCTGAATAGGGCTGTTTTTTTGTTTGCTATGGCATTCTTTTTTAGTTTCTAAGAATGCGATGTCCTCTGAGGATAGACTTTCTGGCGATAGGTCTGCTTCTTCGGAAAGAGAAGAAGAACTCTTTGGTGTCGATACGGCAATCGACAAAGCCTCTGTCAGCTTCAGGTTGTTGCTGTTGTTGCTGTTGTTGCTGCTGTTGCTTCTGTTGCTGCTGTCTCTGAAGTCTGTACTTCTCTGTCCATTCTTCTTTCTCCCTGTTCATTTCTTCTCTGAAGAGTTCTTCTATCAGGTCTTCAGTGATTTTTAACATTCTCACATTCTCTATTTCTTCTGGCTTTGGTATCAGACTGTGTCTGACCCTATGCAAATTCACGTAGGCTTCGTTTAGCTTAGCTAGTTTGGAGCACATCTTCGTAGGAGGATGAGTCGACAATGGATGGTAAGACTGGGAACAAACCGGTTCTTAAAGTCAAAGCGCGGACGTGAAGGAAAACATCCCCACACGGTTTTTTTCGAGCCGCAACGTTCATGAGAGGGATAGTAAGAAATGAAAGAGCATCAATGAGAGGGATAGTAAGAAATGAAAGAGCATCAATCCAACATTCTTATAGCTAAACAAAAGACAAAAGCATTTTTTCAAAACACAACATTTTTTATTCAAAAATCACTTAACACTAAACAACAACTCTAACATTTTTAACAATATAACATCAAACAATTTTTTTCAAATCACAAACAATTTTTCTCAATTTACAACCTACTTTAAACAGGGCTGACAACGTTGTGAATGAAATTGTGATTTCCACTGTTGGAAATCATTAGGCCATTGATGGACACTACGTTTCCTAGCTTGAGACAAAAGATAAGCATAATGGTCACAAAACCATCGATCTACTTTCACATCATTTCTAGCAGAAGAACGAGGATCAAAATGAGTCACTAAATGTTCTAAGGAATAGCCCAGGCTGCGATGATGCAGAAAATACACACAGTACTGTCCACACACCAAGGAATCTGTGCCTTGTAATTTCACATTATTGAATCGGGTGGTTTGAGCATTTCTTCTCATAAAGTCGATGATATCGTCTTCCAAAGGGGGCAATCCGTACGAATCGAAATATTCCACACATCCTTCTTGAGGAAAGTAGACGGCTACCCAGTGGGTTCCTGGGAGATGACTTTCGTCCGTGTTGATCACGTAAGCTTGATGGTCTTTAGGTTTGCGATGAGGGAGTTCATCTTTAGCACAGACGACAGGATTCCAAGAAGCCGTATACGAACTGTGGTTCAAAAGGTAATAAAGTTCCCAGGTATCCATTGTTTTGTGTTTTTTTCTTCACAGGTAATAATAAGTCGTCAATTCGATCCTGACTTTTTGCTTGAAAATGTCTGATGAATAAACGGTTATTCGTTCTGTTTCCTCACTCTGATTCAGGAGAGCTTCGATACGATGGATCTCTTGAGTAGTTAATGGTGGACAAGAATGTTCATGCAAGTCTTTATACCACTGGTGCAACACGTCTTTGTCCGAGATGAGACTCCAAGCTTCGTCCAGATACTCGTCCAATTTTTCTTCTTGACTTAACATTAGGCCTTTATCGTGTTGAATTTGACTGGGATGATCGTTTTGACATCCATAGCAATTTTTCTTGATCAATTCTGTTATTTTGTCGACCAAGTGTTTGGCAAAACAGGAGACTAAATGGGCTTCTTGTTCTGGCCATCTCGACTTCATCATGATTACTTCTTCTTTTTCCAGGGTCTCCTCACATTCCATGTCCAAAGTTTCTCCACTAGGTAAAGAGGGATAACAGTCTTCCATGGCTTCTAATAATCTAGAATGACTTCTCTCAAACTGTTGATTTCTATGGTATTATCGAATTCTGCATACAGGATGACGTTCACTGTCACGTCCAGTGGCTTTGCAAACTGAAGTTCCGCACGAATCTGGCCGGATTTTATAGGGTGGAAATGTCCCTCGTCGCTGCCTTGGTCTGGAGTGAAATCGAAAGCCCACAAAGCATAGCCTCTTGCATAATCGTCGTACGTAATGCCGTGACTGGTGTTGGTTCCTAACTGTCCCGTGGCTTCGTACAGGGACAAGTACGATCTCAAGTAATTGTTCTGGGTAAAGTCAGGTTCGAAAGGTCGGGTACACAAGGTCTTGCCATCGCGACTGACTTCGATTTTCTTCACGTTGAAGTGTTGAAAGTTGAAAGGATTTTCTTTGAAGGCTCCGTTGAAGGCTGAATTCGAGACCATACCAAGGATTAAACGCTTGGGTAACTGTCCTTGAAACAGATGATCTTCGATTATGGAAAGATGTTGAGCGGGAATGGTGAACGTTTTCACTTCCACGCGACGTATGGGATACTTGGCGGTCGTTCTGCTCAACGTTTGACTGATTTCGTTACCTACTTTGGGTAACACTTCCACGCGTCGTACGTAGAGTTTGGCCTCCTCGATTTTGCTTTTGGGATTGCCACCAGTAGTAGCCTCAGTATCAGCCAACAAATGGAAAGCGGTACTGCTACGATTCAGTCTCAAGCGAACATTCACTCCGTTCAGCAAATATTTCTCTTGCAACCACATGTCCAAATGCAAACGATCCATCAGTTCTAAACTCTTTCCACCTATGATTTTCTTTTGTCTTTCCCCGAAGCCGTCATTGTCTTTTTTTAATGTGTCAAACTCCTTCGCTTCGTCAGGTTCCCACAGCACACAAGCATTGAGATGAGTATCCTTGGCATCTATTCCGTACGTCAAGAGATTTTCCAGGTAGGCACGGTAAGGGTAAGTATCCATGCTGCTGCTGACCAGTTTGTTATTCAAGTACAAGTCCACTGAGCTGAACAAGGAATGCATGAAATTGTTGACGGGAGCTATATTATCATCGTCTTCTACTGTACTATCATCTTTTTCTAGAACTTGGACTTTCAAGTACAAGTAACTGCTATTCAGATCGATGTAATCTTCGGGCTGTCCTTTGATTTCAAACTCGATGGGTGCGGAATCGGTCAATGAGGAAACGGGATTAAATTCCACCCATTGGGATTCTTGCATCGTCATCATGGTGGGGGGCATGGCAAACAGATCCAATTCCGTCTTGGAACAAGCGCAAGACTCTCGGTGCATCATTTTTTGTTCTTTCTCAATAATCGAAAACGTCTAAGTCTCGAACGGTTCTTCTTTTCTTGGCCTTTCTCGCTTGAAGTCTAGTGAAAGGGTGTTTTCTTCGTCGTCTCTTTCTGCCTTGTCCTTGCTGAATGCCAGACTCGGTAGCGTGCAGGGCATTTATAGGTGTTTCTCGTCGGCCTAAAATGTCTTTGCCCGTTTGCAGCAAGACATTTTTACCAGCCCTCATGAAGGCTTCTTTAGGGTTTTGTTTGTCGATGATGACATTTTGGAGAAATACTTTGCCTTGCGTCAGTGCCGCATCTTTCAAGGCGTGCAATCCGCGTGTCACCATCGGTTTCAACACCGGGGCCACCGAACGAAAGGCTGATTTTAACATGTCTCCTAAACCGTGTCCTCGCTGTCGTGCAACCCCTCGGTACACTGGATACATGACTTACTTATGAATCGTGAGAGAACCGTTTTCGAAAATGGAGTTTCACCGTGACTTTTCCTTTGGTGAATGGAATATTTTGTCCCAGATCTCCTTTTATAGTAATGTTGACCGTGTCCAAATACGACTTGCTGACCGGCAAATAGTGAGGATGGACAAATTCGCGGTGGACGTGGTAAGTGTTTCCACCTTCCTCGTCAGCGTTTGCGGCAGAATCCACTTTGAAAGGAATGACACGCAGTAACGGCACGGAGGTGTGTCCCACTACGTTATACTCCACCACATCGGAGTACACAAAGATCAAATTCAGTCCTTGGTTCAGTTCTACCGGGGTACGAAAATACTTGGCAAAAGTCTCGTTGTCGAAAATGCCTGATGAATCGGGTTTTTGTTCTACTTTCTTCCTCAGCTCCATGTCACCGCCCAACATTTCAAACAATTCAGGACAAAATAAAATGGTCACGATTTTACTCTGCTCAAATTTCATCAAGAAGCGACGAGCTACTTTGTGGTACTCCATGGTGACACTTTTGTTCTTGACCTGCTCAAAAGCTTTCCCAAACACGCCATTAAACCTGGAGGCTACGGCGCTGACCAAATTATGACCACTAAAATAATAGCCTGCGGGAATGAACAAGTGGTAGGTCCACGTTTTAGTGATGTCATTATAGATTTTCTTGTCAGGTATGGTTCTCTTATTCAATTCCTGTTGCAATGGCACGTCATGAACTTCCACCGTAAAAAAATTTTGATTGGGAAGGACATTGAGGACTTGGGTCGGGTGAATCATTTCCACTAAAGCCACTTCCCAATGGGCTTCGTGATCTAAGGGGATGGCCTGAGGTAATTTAGCCGTGTAACAGCACAACGTGTTGTTGGGAAACACCTCCATGGAACTGTCACTGGGTAAGGTTAAGTAAAATTGGTTTTCGTGACTCATAATTCCAGAGTTCTGTGGCTGTCCGAGGGGTTATTACTGGACGTCAGAGGCGTGTCTCCGCCCAAAATGGGGTTCTGGTTGTGGTTGGACTGGTGACTGACACTGGCACTGGACACAAGGTTCCCGGGGTTCCCGTTTGAGGAGAATTTCAGGGAAGGATTAGGAAGCAGGTAACCGATGCAACTGCTCAATAAAATGGTCCACAATTGTTTGTCTCCTTGTTGCAAACTCAAATTGGCAATGGCTGCCCCGATGACACAATACACCACGAAGATTTGGCAGAAAAAGACGATTTGCGTTTTAGGCACACGTTCTCCACACCACACCCACAAGGGTTGTTTTTGTAAATCTTGCACAGAAGAACTAGGTGAAGAAGGAGTGGTCGACGTAGCTGCGTCTGCTGAGTGAAAGGGCATGATGGTCACTTCTTCTTTTTATAGTCGATGACTTGCGAAGCGTCGATCCAAGAATCGAAACTGGGTGGATATCCTTTCCAACGTACTTTGACTTCTTTGACACGTCGTTTGCCCACTTTACGGGTTCTGTGTTCGAGAATGCTTTCGATGTCGTACACGTCGTCTTCTTTTTTGGTGACACGTTGTAACTCGGGCAAATAAAACGTTCCTTTGAGTACTTCTCCGTTCATGTCTTCCAATTTATAGACGGCAGGATGACGGCCATGCACTCGTCCAGTGACGCGAAACAATTCGGTCGTCCAGTTAGGTAAGTAACCTTTGTCGAAAGTGCGTTTGGTTTTGCCAATGCGTACCCAATCTCATGGTCAACTCTCCACTTTTCTTGGGGACAGCCCTCGTCGAGAACGTACCAAACAGACGCTCAAACACCAACACTTCGTTGTCGGGAGTCACGTCTTGCGGGGCACGTCCGATGCTTCGATGGTAAGATTGATTGTACGCTTGCACCAGGTGTGGTAAGATGTCGATGTACTTCAGAGTGTGGTGATGCGTAAAATATTTCCACATGCGTTCTTTCAAAGTGCGTTGAAAACGTTCCACGATGCTGGCTTTGGTTTCGGGATTCTCGGTGGTAAAAAAATGAATGTCACGTTTCTTTAATTCTTTTTGGAAAGCTTGGTTCAGAAATTCGGTGCCTTTGTCCGTTTGCCATCGAAGAGGGTGACGACCGCTTTGTTTCAACACCCGTTGCAGGGCTCGCACTAACTCGCTGCTCGATTTGGAAGTCAAGGGCACGACCCAGGCAAATTTGGAAAAGACGTCGATGACACAAAACAAATATTTGTAGCCACGATTGTAGCTGGCCAAATGAGAGACATCGGCTAAATCGGCTTGCCATTGATGATCGATGCCTTCCACTCGGGTGCGACTTCTGGCAAACTTGCGTCGAATGGGTTTGTGTAAAGTGTAGGTAGCTTGTTCTTGTAACCATCGTTGCACTTGAGGTAAACGGAGACTTTTCAGTCGCGTTTTGGCAGCACGATACAATTTTTGAACTCCTGCGTAACCTGCAGGATGGGAGGGATCGTAGTAAATGCTGGCTAAGACTTTTTCCATTTTTTTTGTGTTTGCTTGTTAATAAGGCACCCACTCTTGGAACAGGCTACTCTTTTTATCTTGGGGTATTTTCTTGGATTGCAATGCTTTGCGTGTGCGACCGGCAATAGGTGTCGAAGAGGAGGAGGATGTCTGAGCGGGGGATATCGGTTCTTGTTTCACTTCTGTCTTCACTTCTGTCTTCACTTTCTTTTTCTCTTGTGATGAAGAAGGGGTGGCCATCATCTTTTTAATCCATCCAATTCTGGAGGTAGGTGGTGTTGTTAACTTGCGTACTTTTTCTGGTGGAGTTTGAAACCCTTCTTCTTCTTCTTCTTTTCCTTTTTCTGTCTTGGTCACTGGTACTGGTACTGGTACTGGTGATGGTGCTGGACTTTTCATCAAGGTCTTAAAATCTCTCAGAGTGGGTAGAGCTGTTTCGTCTAAAGCTTTCTGGTGAAAGAGTTGCAGTCGTTGCAAGAGTTGACCGTACTTTTGCGATTTTTCTGTTTCGGACAAATCTTGGCGATCCATCAAGGACTGCAATTCGTGTTGTAACTGGGACATCTCGCTCAAATTGGGATTGGGAGGTAAATGCTGGGTGCGTTGTTCTTGCCACCGATGGTATTCCATCCATCGTTTGTAAGGCACTAAAGCTAGTTTTCGTCCTTCCATGGGGTTGTCAGGGGTCAATTCTGAGATCTTGGGACTTTCGAAAGCCTTTTTATCTTGCTCCCACCAGTCCTCCCAACATGGTTCCCAAGACTCCTTTCAGTATGGGGCCTAACAAGAGAGGTAAAATGCCTCCACGTTGGACCAACATCTTCTTTTTTTGACGAATGGGAATTTTCTTTTGAACCATTTGGCGAAGAACGTGACGATGTTTGCCTAAGCATTGTTTCTGGTGTTTGGACAAAGGGATCGTGCCTTTCAAAACGTTCAAACAACATTCGCACACGGTATCGATGACCTCTTTGGAGGCCGTTTGAATGAGTTTTTTTCGTAGGGGTGGAGAAGCTTTGGACAGGACAGATAACAGGTCCCCATGTTTGGCTAAACGTGGTGGCAGTCCTTTCCTTTTCTTTCCTTGGGGTTTTCTGGAGGGTGACATCTTTGAGTCTTTAGGAGCACCAAAAAAACACTGATACCCTACTCGGTCACAGGCCTTTTTTATACTGGAACGCGTCGCCACTGATTGTCTTTACGGCGTATCAGTTTGAGGACAGGCATGACACGTCGTGCAGGGGTACGTAACGGACTAAATCGAGCCAGTTCTTGCTTGGACAAATCCAGTAAACTTTGTAACATGCCCGATCTTTCATGGACTTTGATTTTGGGAGAAGGTACTTTGTGAGCAGCAGCCACTGCCGCTAAATTGGAAGGTCCTGCCACTGGGGAAGTTCTTTTGGGGGTCATCAACGGAGAAGTTCTTGGTGTGATCAACGTCTCCAAGTACTCTTCAGTTCCTGGTGACATCAACGGAGAAGTGGATAAACGTGAGGCTGCCGGAGACGCAGTCACCGCCGTGGCAGATCGTGGTTTGCGAGTGTAAGGTTGCGTCCTGGCCGAAGTGCCTCTCTTGCGACTAGTTTTCTTCTGTGGACTTTTCTTTTTCTGAGGACTTTTTCTCTGTTTCTTTTTCTGGGGGCTTCTTTTCTTTTTTCGGGGTGGTGTCTGGTAAGAGGAGGGTCCTGCCACTGGAGAAGTTCTCCTTGGGGACCTGGTCTTTTTCTTTTTCTTCTTGGGGCTTCGTTGGACTCTTGTCTTGGGGATAACTTTGGGGGCATTAGGATCCCATCTTAAGAGAGAGCGAATGATGACCCCTCCTAGAGTACCGCTCCCTCCGGGTTTCAAAATGATTTGTTTTTTGGTTTGAGTGTCGATGCGGGGATCGGCCAGTTGGACCAAAGCGACTTTGTTTCGATCGAAAAAGCGTTTGGTTTGATGAGGAATCTGAATGATTCCTTGGAGTAATTGACGTGCCGTCACCGTAAACCATCGTAAGACTTCTTTGAGACTAGCTTCTAAGACACGAGCTCGTGCTTGTGGATCTTTTTCTCGACTGATGCCATACAAGGCACGAATCAATTTGACGGGAAGATGCGACTGAAGGGACGTCATGTTCACACTGTGTGAGACAGACGAAAAAGGGTCTGAGGTTTTTATAGATTTTTTGATGGGGAGTGAAATGAAGTCGAGGACGGAGACGTGTACAGGACAGGCCCTCCGTCTTGGCACCAGTGGTGAAACAAGTGTGTACGAAATCGCAAATCCTCGGGAGTGGTAGGTTTCAAATCGACGAGTAAATAGGCGTGTGGCGTTTGAGTGGCATCGGCGTACGCCTGAGTCAGCCAAGGCGTTCCTAACTGTTTGGCTAAGACTTGCACTTGCGATTTATCTCGAGGGCTTTTAAACAAGGCCACGTAATGTGCATTGAGACTGATGGTGCGATGGGCTTTACTTTGTTGAAACAAATTTTGGGTGATGTAAACGACACTGGCATTACGGTGATGCCCTTTGCGCGTGAACCACAATTTAATTTCTTCTTCGTCTTCTCCTAACATGTCTTCGAAAATGACCAAATGGGTTTGACGGTAGTCAGAGACGATGCCGTCATCTTCTTTAGGAATGCCTTCCACAAACACGATGGAATCGCCTTGACTTTCTCGCAAGAGGCTGAACGCCGATTGCCACTCTTTGTAACACCACACGATTCGTTGAGGGGGTCGATCGATCAAATGATGTTTATGTTCGATCAAACGTTTGACGAATTCGGTTTTGCCTGAACCGCTAGGTCCAGCAATGAGCATGTTAAAAGGATGGCGAAGATACAAAGCCTCCCAACTGGCACGATCTAAGTGTTCGTCGATGACTTTGACAGTAGAGGAAGAGGGAGCAGAGACAGCAGAGGTAGTCATGGTGTGAGAAATGTCACTTGTGACACGAAAAACAAACAAGACAAGAGTTTATATACTTTTTCAGAACACGTTTATTGAATGTTTCAAATATAAACACGAAAGACAAAAATACATACAACCCAAATAGTGATGTACAGGAATATAAAACACAGCAAAGCGATCAAAGTGGAATATAAACAAGTGTCTGTACAACATGTTTTGGGTAACCAAGATGTCCTAGGGACAGTGTGTAATGTTCTTACAGTCTCTACATGAGGTATTGTCACACAAGTGTCCTCCCGGAATGACCTTTCAGGAATGTCCATGACAGTCCTGTCCTGAAGCGAGTGGTTGTTCTCGGTGACGGGTTCTTCTGGCACCGTCACTAACACAGGTTGAAAAGTAACTTTTTTCCTTGAACAACTCTTGTGCATACTGGGCCACTTCTTGGGTCCAAGCCTCAAAACCCCACTTTTTCCAGTCACGAACATCTGTCCAATGAGGGTGTAAGTCACAAGCTACACACACATCGTCATACACGTCTTGGGTAGCTAAAAGTTGACGAATCTTTTTTTCCTGTTGAGGTCGAGAAGTATCCAGATGAAACCGCAAGGCTTTGAGCAAAAGGAGTTTTTCGTGACCATTTAAGGCCATGGAGGTGGTAAGTACTGATCGTAAAGAGTCCACAAAGAATCGGCAAGTAAACGAAATCCCAGAAAACAAGTCACTAAGACACACACCACTTGTGGTCCCAAATTGAATGGATAAAGTTCTTGTAATAATCGATGGTAATGATCCACGGTTTGAATATGGTCATTGAGTTCCTTCCACGGAATCTGTTGGATGACATACGACATAAGTCGTGGCATAGCTGCCTGTTTTTATAGTCTCTTTGTTTCGAAAAGAATACACGTACTTTCTAGCCAGTGATGTTCGTTTTCCAGTGGGGAATGTAAATCTTGCATACTGTAACCGAAACGTCAGAGTTCGATTAGAAGTTTCCTCTTCCGCTAAGTAGATTCCACGGAAAATATGTTGGTAATCCTTTACCTCGTCTTCCTCAATGGGTTGCTCTAGGTGAATCTCGAAGTAACCAAAATGATCAACACGTGAATCATCGGGGGCCTGGAAGTATTGAACAAGGTCTGACCATTGAAACAATTTCTGACGAATCAGTTCTCTTATACCATTCAGGTACCAGTGGTTAAAGATCTGGTGACGTAACGGATGCAATTGTTCTTTACGTTTCACTTGTATTTTGACCAGCTCTCGGTAAATGCGTTCTCTCAGCTCCACAGGCAAAGCACGAATGTTCTCTAGCAAAGTATCCATGAATAGGTCATACTAAATCCTCTTTGGTCTGACACAAGAAATGTACTCTTTGCACAAACATGGTTTCACTTCAGTGTCGAATTTAAATCGTTGAGTCACTAATCTACACATTACAATTCGTTAAGAAGTTTCCTCTTTCACTAAGTTGACATTGTGTTCAAGATGTTGGTAGATAGAATCGTCCATACCAAACCAATCCTTTTTAAAACTAGAGGATCGTTGATCAATGTCCGTCCGATGGAACACTTTCAATTGAATCAGTCCTTGTATAGCCTTCAGGTACCAGTGGTTCAAACACCGGTGACGTAACGGATGCAATTGTTCTTTACGTTTCACTTGTATTTTGACCAGCTCTCGGTAAATGCGTTCTCTCAACTCCACAGGCAAAGCACAAATGTTCTCTTGTAAAGTATCCATGAACAGATTATTATGGTAAGAAGTTACTTCAATGTCTCGGTCCCACTAAGGGTAAGTAATGACAATTCGGTGACCATCGAGCATGTTCTACGTAGGCCGAATCTTGCGGTTCCCAGTGGTGAAGTGACACACCGCAACTGAAGCACTTGACTTTATCTCCTTCGCCCAAGTAGAAAAATCCGGCTCTGGCTAATTCTTCGGGGGTCGGTCCTCCCAGATACTTAGGCCATTTTCCTTTGAACGATTGAAGACGATTTTCAAAGTCGCAGTATTCCGACAAACGCACAGGGAACGAATATTCGTCTTTCACAGGTTCGTTTCGATGAGGATTGAGTGACATGGGCAGGAGTTTGCTCAGGGTTGGATGACATCCGTAGGGGGGTAGACGTGAAGGTGAACATTCCCCTTTAAAACGAAACCAGTAAAATGTCCAAGAGGACGAGCGGCATCACTTTCGCATCCCACAGGTTTGACACGCACAGCATCGCTTTCCATGATAGGGGTAGGGACACTAAAGTTCCCATGATGCTTTACGGCATCGCTCAGGTCACAACGTACAGCATCGTACACATCGCAAGGCTCACAATCGCATTCCACTTCAGAAGCCTCACACTTGAATTCTGCCTTTCTAAACAACTTGTTCTGTGTTTCTCTGAAAGTATTCATCTTGTTCGCTCGGTCTTGGTAGTCCCAATGAACTATCGATCTTGCCTAGGGTTCCTTTTTTATATACAGACCAATACCAACGTGACCGTACGGTAAGGTAAAGTGATTGGGAAGTCGCACTCGCTTCTGGTACACAATTTGATAGACTTTTTCCAAGGGTCGACTGACGATGTGGTGAGTGGGTAAACGTACAATCTTGTTCGGTTGATAGGTGGTCACTTTAAAGTTTCCATCCTCTCCCGATTGCAAGGCTTCTTTCAATACCCCAAAGTTGACCACTCGACTGGTACTATGATTCAGAGTCAGTCCTTTCACTTTGCACGTCGTGTGCACTTCTCCTTGTTTGTCCCGGTATTCGTAGCCGTAATTTTTGGGACCTCCACTGACGAAATTTAGAATCTTGTCGTCGGGATGCTCGTCTGTCCAGGCTCCTAAACGGTCTCCTTCGATGTCAGGGTGATGTTGAATCGGGTGATGGATGTAAATACAACTGTCCGTGTCAAAGTACAGGACACGTTCCCCTAACAGTTCTAAAGCTTCGTACAATTTTAAGCGAGCATGAGCTGTCACGTAAGCCGCAATGATGACATTTCCAAAAGGGTCGTCTCGTACAAAGTCCAGATCTTCTTCGTAATTGACCAAGATCAAATTCTCTCGAACGACGTCCACGTGTTTCATGTATTTGGTTTTGTCGTGAATCATGTGGAAGTAGCGGGAAGGTTCTGTCAAATATTCCGTCTTGGGTAAACACGGTCGTTGTGCCATTTTACCCCACAAGCAATTTAACATCACTTTGGCAAACGATCGCCTGCCTTCGTTTTTCTCGATGTGGTCTAAAGAGATGCCTTCTTGTTCGTAGTATTTCTCTTTGAATTTTATTTGGTCTTCGGGAGTGTGACACCAGGAAGGATAGCCGCTGGCTTCTTGCTTCAGTTTCAAAAAGGCATCCACGTAGTCTGCGAAAATGCCTTTCTGAGTAGGGTCACCCTTGTGGTATTGTTGTGTCTTGGGAAAGTGGCAAATTTCGTACACTTCTAACAGTTGGTATCCCATGTCCATAGCTTTGAACAATTCTACGCTGATCCAGGTTCCCGTCAAGGCACGTTCTTCCTGGCTGTGCTGACAAGGTTGGTCTTGGTTGCACGTTTCGGCACAAGTACGGCACAAGGGAAACATCAGTTTGCCTTGACAATGGTGAGGTAAGACGGGATGGTATAGGTTAGTGGGAGGCAAAACTTTGCACTTGATCAAGCCTTCGTATTGTCGAATGTTTTTCAGGTCGATGTGTTCCGTCAGCAATTGCGGGTGCCCTACAGGAAAGCGACAATATTTGCACACGTAGGGATACAGCGAACACACGTCCAAGTATTTGATTTCTTCTCCTTTCTCTTCGTCGGCTTGGTACAGCAAACAGGTGGCATTGGTCCTTCCTCCGTACAAACTATCCCTCGGGTTCAGCGGGTCCATGAACTGGTAACTTTCCACGAGGCGTTTAAACTCGGGATCGGTTTTCATACGGTGATCGTACTCGTGTTCCCACATTTCCACCACTTGGTATCCTTGCTGTTCTAACTTTAGGCGCCGCTGACAAGTGTCCTGGTACAAGTCTTCCATGGTTCGTTGCAAAAACTGATTTTTAGTGCCACGGTCAGGGTAACAGACGGGACATCCGTGAAATAAGCAACCGTTAAACTCGTACACGATCTTGGGGTTTTCTAAGTCCCAGCCATCGACCGAATACGTTCCGATGGTCTTTTCGCCCCCTCCGTTGCGGGCATGTTGAATCCACTTGTCTTCCTTGTCGCACAAGTAATGTAACCAACGTAGGGCTTTGACCGAGTATTGACGTTTGACAAAGTGGGTCGTTTGAGGACTGATGACAGCCACGGTGTTTTCAGGCATGAATCGTTGTCGATACACTAAGGAACACGCTTTGGCAATGGTGCAAGCTTCTTTCAAAGGATCGAGACCCTCCGTGTTCCATGAACAGTTCTCGAAATTTTCCACAGCAACGTCGTAAAATGTCCACGTCGGAACGACAATACTTTAGCATTTCTTCCTGAAAGTCGAAAGGGTCCGAAGCATGAGCCTGGTACCAAGCGTAGAAAGCTTCTCGTTGTTCGGTACGCATGTTGTCGGGGTCGTAATAGTGAGCCTCAGGTAAATGGGGTAGAACGGCGTGTTGATTGGCTTCCGTATTGAAAAAGTGTGGAAAGTACCCTTTAGCCATTTCTGTCATTCCAAACGTTTTAGGCATTCGACTCAAAGGCATGGCCAAATAGCTCATCGAATCTTTAAACTGTACTTGTCCCACTTGCATGAAAATGATTTTGGCTCCGTTCAAAGTCACTTTAGGACGTTCGGTGCCTTGTTCCGTATAGTGCCTCAAAAGAAACTGTCCATCGTATCCGGAGAAATTGTGAGCCATCACTGTGGCATGGCAATGACAATCTCGGTAACGTTCGATGTCCTCTTGGCTCCACGTCTTGTCGACGGGGTCTAAGACCCATTGGGCAAAATCGGCTAACGTGTTCGGTCCTCGAAAGATTTTTTCACGCCCTCCGGGAATCTTGCTGCAGTGAGGGCAATGACTGAAGATAGGTTCTTGAATGCACTTCTCGCACGCTCGATGAGCCACGCAGAAATTAGGAATGTGAATGCCAGTCTCTTGCATGCATTCGAAATCGAAAAAGATGAAATTGCCTTTCTTCTTGTGACCGTCCTCTTTCTCTGGTGGGGGTTGGTATTTTTGCACGTAACATTGGTGTTCCAAGTCCACGATGTGGTGACAAATGTGACATTTTTTCTTTCCTGAACATACGTGTGCCTTGGTATTATTGGTACGTATGACTTGTTCACACGTAGGGCACAATCTCAGCAGTTGACAAGCACATTTCTTCTGTGAACCTTGCCTTTTCAGATGTTGTTGGTAACAGGTAGGGCTGACAAACGTGCGCAGACAAGTCGAACAAGGCACTGGTTCTTCGCTCAGACAGGGTGAAGAGGCCAAACATCCTGAGCATTTCCATCCACAATGCTTGTGTTGCTCTCGATTATTATAACTATGGTCACATTTCTCACAGTAATAACCGTATCCCAGGAATCCGGTGATACTGGTAATGGTATCGAAATGGTCATCGTGATGATAAACATGAATGTATTTTCCGTCCTTAAAATCTTGCCCTCGAAACAACAGAGACCCGCGCACTTCTTGAGGGTGCACTTTCAAAGTGTATCGTGGAGCTAGGGCATCTTGCAATTTTTGCATCTCAGGAATGCCACAGGGTGTGTCTTTGGACATGCCAGCTTGTCGTAACAGGAGTTCTGCTTCACTTCGTTGTTTGGCTCGGTCCGATTGTCGAATGTTCTCCCAGTCTCTTTTCCATTATGCCGTGTCGTTCTTGTTGGCATAGGTTCGTCCCACCACGATCGCACGGGCTAAACACATCTGGTCTTGAGGATTGTGAATTTGGACAAGGCTACGCTTAATGCTGCGAAGGTCGTTCACCAATAACATCTTTTTGCGTCCGGTCCCTTGAGGAGGAGAGACGTGGGTCATGTCCAATGTGGCTTTTCCATCGGTGATGTCAAACTGGTCATTTGATTGTTGCACGTGTTGAATCTTGTCCATGACTTTGGAAGCGGTCAATTCTGCAGGGGTGCTAAACTCGATCCAAACAGGGGATTTCAAACCGTCGTATTGTATGGAAAGTCTCAAGCGATCGTCTTCTTTGGGTTGACATTGTTGCTTGAGTGAAGTGAGCAGAGAATCCCACACTCCGGTGATGAACCCTTCTGCTTTCTCTAACGGTACTTCGGACCTGAAATCTTTAAACTTCACCGTGTATTTGTAAGCCGTGGTTCTAAATTTTCTGGAGGAGCGCTTTTCCGTCTCTCGAATGGAATAGTATTTTTCAGGGTTGACTAAGGGTGGTGAAATTGGTTTAGAGGTTTCAAATTCTGGTTCACTCATGTCCTCTTCAAAATCACTGGCATGAATTTGTGTCAAGATTTCAGCCCTGGTTCGAGGCGATAGATCACGTTTCTGCCTCTTACTTTCTTCTTCTTTCTTCTCGAATGAATTAGATCGTTTCATCTTGAAAGTAAAAAGTCAAATGACTCAAGTTCAAACACCATGAGCTTCTTTATAGTCATAGCAGACCAGCGTATATAAAAGGGTGTGTGTCTTGTCCTTTCACTATTCATTTCACTCTCAAGCCGAGCACAACGATGGAAGAGACTAACCAGATGGAACGTTTCGTCAGAGCTTTGCGAGGGGTCATTAGAAAATTCTCTTCAGACCAGCCTACGGACTACTCTCCTTCCTTTAGAGATAAAAGTCAAGATACTTGCTATATCTGTCAGAAGAAAGGGCATTGGTCTTCAGAGTGTCCAGACCGTCAAAAAAGAACAAAAACAGGGACTAAAAAAGACAAAAGTCAAGATACCTGTTATTATTGTAAAGAAAAAGGACATTGGTCTCTAGATTGCCCAAAAAAGAAACAAGAGGAGTCAGAAGAAAAGAGGGATTCTTCAGAAGAAGAGAGGGATTCTTCGAAAGAAGAGAGGGATTCTTTAGAGGAAGAAGAGGAAGAAAAAAGACAATTCTATTTACAAGAGGCAAAGAAACAGGAGAAGAAGAAAAGAAGAAGGGAAGAAAATGAGGAAAAGACGGTGAAGAAATTCAAAAAACAGAGAGACTAAACAAGGAGAAAGAAGAAGTCAATGAACTTTTTATTAAAGTGTTGTGTTGTGAATTGTGAATTGGATTGTAAAAAATGGATAAAAGAATAAATTAATGATATAAGGTAAGTGTCTTTGAGTTGTGATTTTAAAATAAGAACGTACACTCACGCACTCATACACAGACACGTACTATAAGGGTAAAATGAGTGGGGTTTATTTTTTTTGAGTTATTGGCAAATTGAAATTGTATTTCTTTTCGAGAAATGTGGGTGGCCCTGAAAAGGGCCTTTTTTCTTCATGGTGAAAGGGTGAGTTTAAGCAATCAACTTTAACTGCCTTATGCCTTTGCCACGGCCAAGGCCTACTTCTGGACTGCGTAATGTTGATGATGATGATAATGATTGGGTTGAAATCACTAAGGGTGGTACGGTAGGCTTAGTCACAGGGTTGACGTGTTTAGCTCGGGAAGGTCGTATTCTCTTCGGTCGTGATAAAGAAGTCTGATACATTTGTTTCAGACTTCTTAACTCCGCTAAAATGTCCAACAGTACCGTGACCGTTTGATTCTCACCCTCTTGTTTCTTTGCTGCTACTTCTTCTTGCTGTTGCTGCTGTTGTTTTTTCTTACCTCTTCTTCTTGTTGCTGTTGCTGTAGGAGAAAAGCCTGTTCCGCTTCCTTTTGTCGTTGTATACATTTCTCCAATTCTTCTTTCTGTCTCTGTCTAAAATTCTCCACTTGCGGTAATGAAGAAGGTAACGAAGGTTCCGGAACAAATTCTTGCGAGGAGAGAAAATCCACAAAATCCCAATTCACCTCTTCTGAAATTAAGTCCGGGTTCCCTTGGGTGGTCTCCGCTGCTGGTGCACCCCATTGGATCGCTTTCTGAGTTTCCGTCATGTTGAATCACTGTCGCATAGATTGACTGCACACAAGCGTTAGCAGATCTATATTGACTACGTGACGTCACAGACTGCTCTCTTCGGATTGGATGCGGCTGGCTGAATTTTGTAACGCGTGTTCGGATTGGTGAATGAACTCAATCCGTTTCAATCCTACCTGTACCTATAAATAAGCGCAGTTCAGTGCATTGATTCACCTGTTTCTAGTAGCCTCAAGATGTGGACCGACGTTCAATCTTCAACCCTTGTGTCAACAATGATGTTCAGAACGGACATGCTCATGTATGTCCGGTCCAAGTGGACTGTTGTTGATAGGACAGATACAAGTCTATGGATGAGGAGAGTTTATATAGAAAGACAAGGATGTCTCAAGAGGGTACTTGTGTATGGACCGGCAGTTAGAAGGAGTTTAAGAAGAAGAAGATGTAACAGATGCCATCTATGTTAATATTAATATTAACATAAACCCAAAGGCCCTTTTCAGGGCCAGCCATATTTCTCGAAAAGAGATAGCCTTTCCATTGCCTACCCCTTTTTTTATTTTGTTTTTTATAAAAAAAAATAGAGACCCTCCCTGTTTCAATTTTACATAGACCCTATACAGTCCCAGGGGGTTTTGTCCATGTTAAATTTACATAGACCCTATATTGTCCCAGGGGTTTTCGGCCATGTTAATTCCCATAGACCCTATATTGTCCCACGATTTTTCTCCATGTTAAATTTACATAGACCCTATATTGTCCCAAGGGTATTTTTAATGATAAGTCCCATAGACACTATAATATCCCCCTTAACTACTCACATACCTAGAACCATTCATCAGCATCCCACGAGTATATGACCACTTCGATCAGATGAGTACAACTAGAAGTATTCTTGAAGTATAAAACTGTACCCTGCAACAGGTTATTCCAGTCCCACGCCTATTATTCTGTGGAAAACTGTATTGACGCAGATTACCATGATTATATGTGCTCCTGGCTTTTTCGCTGAGATCAGGTCGCTTCTACGCAAACTCTTAGCCGCGAGACAGATTAAAACCTTGTGATCTTCGAGAAAGATACGTTCTATCTCTATACAGTGATCAACCAGAGAAACAACGATCACTAAACCTCGAAACAGAAGGCACGTTGGTTGTGACTCTTCGCGAGCGTGTTGTCGGGAGTGTTGATGACTGTGTCATTTCCAGATCTAACAATAGTAAGGCAACTGAGATTGTAATTAACATCATCGCAGTCTTGCCAGTATACCGTGGAGTTCAGTTAGAGGAGCGTGTCTGCAGAGGAGCTACCACCAACTCCTCCAGAACAATTAAACTTCCTCACTGCACTACTCACTGAGAAACTACGGTGTGCCGCTGTACCCAAACATCGATGATCACCAATAGTTTCACATATATGTTGAACAACGCCGTGTTCTCTAATAAAAGTACTACCCCGCTATAAATGTGGCTGACGATGTCGAAGGCACTGTAGCTTTTTGAGGGGATAGGGTATGGGAGGGGTGACTTGGATCGGCCTGTTGTCAACAATTAACGCCACCACCATCGCAGTTAGCCCCGAAAACGTTGCTGAGCTGCAGCCTGCAGTGGATAGCCGAGGATTTCGTTAGTCGGCTACTGCACAAGAAGACCCCTAAACATAGGATGAGATTCGCGTGTGGACTGAGGCCAAGTTCAAAATACGATCCACCACCACGTGTCCAAGACACTGCACCCTGTACACATTCCGCCAATGGGAATACCAAGGTGCCTCTAATTATAATCCCAGATTGCTCCGGACTTGAAACGACGCGAGCGGACGCACGTGAAACTCGAGAGCTACGCACTTTAGCAAAAGTCAACCAGGTTTATTATGCATTAATTTTCCAATTCTCTGCTGTATTATGGCGATGTCTCGGGCGATCTGGCGCTCAACATCGCTGATGTGTTTGACTGTGGTAAAGTGGTTTTAAAAAAAAAATGTCTACTGCTCGTCTTCTTGGACGTAAACTTGCTCATGGCCTTTCGATAACCGTGCCTCCAACTCGAGTTCGCTAACCGTGCCTCCAACTCGAATGTAAATGCTTGGCTGCTACACACCTTGTAATTTCTGCTGATGATATCCGCTGGTTGCCATAGGATGTAATAATACTTGTTATGTCCTGCTATCCTCTCTTGAGTTTTAAAAATATTTGCGTTTAATTCTTGTCTTCTGGAAACATAGTTTTTTTCAAGAAAATATAATAAATAATTTAGGTTCTTTGTCTTGAGACAAGCAAATTACAAGCTGTTAAACCTATATAAAAAAAATGGTATGCATAATATTATCAAGGATAACACATACTTCTTTTAATTCGGCGTCCGTTCTTTAAATTTAATAGCTAGCTAACTAGTTATATAGTTAGCTATCTAGATAGATAGTTTATGACGAACTAGATAGTTAAATTAATATAGACCAGTTTGAAAATTAGAAAAATACGGAATTATACTGTCTTTAAACTGTATTAATGAATCTCTTTAAGTATACTGGGTATTTTGCTGGCTTTAGCAAAATAATTCGTACCAAACATTTTTTTGTTGAGCGAATCACACAAACAATGAATACCAGTTTATCGAAGTTTCTAAACAAATTAATCTCACTTATTAAAGATAAACCGTATTGTTTTACCTACCCAATACAATTTGTAACTTGCTTTAAACCATTAAAACGAAATCGAACATTTATATTTGCTTCTCATAACAATAAAAAAAATGTAGAGTCATACATGTAAAATGGGTGTCCATGACCAGATGCCTTGACAGATGCTCAGGTCTAGTATTAAGATTTAGTGGCCAAAAGTACCCCAGGTATAACATTGCATATAGCCTCCACACTCTCTTAAGAATCACACTAAGTTGCCAAAAGCGATTTCAGGCTTGTATTAGCCAACAATGGAACTTATTTAGTAGAACACTCTAACGTACCATAACGCTTTTTTTGGGTGATAGAGGATCAGGTCGAGTATTAATGTTAGTCTTCTTTTGGTGGGAGTTGAAGTCAAATTGTCTCTGACGAGGATACTCCCAACTGAGAGCTAACCGGAGGTGTAGTATTAGCCGCATAATTTGTGGTTCGGGGTCTCTCTTTTATATCACGGGAGGGATATAGGGAGGAAATGATGTGTATAGGAATAAGCAAATTGTAAGCACATAGCCTTAGGGCAGTGGTTTAATATGACCTCACCCACGTCCTCAACATCGTCATCCAAGGTGACAGGTCATAAAGTATAGAAACAATTTTCTTATTAAACTAATAAAAATTGTGTCAAAACTCTCGAGAAAGACGGCTGATAAAGACCTGGGAGCAAACCCGCGAGAAAAGACGATACATACGGGCATTAAACGTGTTGTCACTCTATTTACGACCCTCCTTAATTAGGAGCTGGCCTGCCGGACGGCTTTAAAGTTAGCACGGATATGACCTCCAAGTTAGAAAAGGTTACGGCCTCAGACTTCGAAAGCGTTTATTCCATGGAGGCAAAGCAGCAGATGATGGAAAAAACGATAGACTACATTACTAATCACCCCATTTCCTTCACGGATTCAAATTAGATCGTAAATGTGGTAGAAAGAATTACACCCGAGCTCATCCAAAGGTACACGAGAAAAGCGTCCGGCTGGAAGCTTTTTTCGCGTAGAGAGCCTTCGCATTCACATCTCCCAGTATCAACCATTTCTAGGGAGAAAAAAAAGCCAAATACCAAACACTAAAACTATACCCCTCCCAAGAACTGTTTTTAATGTAAAAATTAGGATGACCGATGTTTCTAGTGGGCTGTACTTTCAGTCCTTTACCCAGCCGAGGTACACTACACGTATATCGCACTAGTTTGTTAAGTGGGCAGTACTTTCAGTCCTTTACCCAGCCGAGGTATAATACACGTATATCGCACTAGTTTTTATAAGCTGTACTTAAATATATTTAACTTTAAGAACATGGACTTCCAGAAGAGACCACCATCCTTAATAAATCTGAACGCTTGTTCAGTTAGCGGCTTTAGATGGAAATGGGGAGCCTTGTACTATATATGTATTTCTACTACAAAACGCCAGGACAAGATTGGTTTCCTCCTGATCGCTACAGAAAACAAAATCCCGTGTGTAGTCCTTCCCGAAGCTGGCGAAAATATTTTCAGAACCACTATCAGTCAAAACTTGTATCCTTCTTTATCTATGCTGGCTTTAAAGCGCTTAACATTCCAGTGAAAGAGTATGACAATGGACTGTCGCCCAAAAGAGTCCATACGGATACAGATAACAGGTAGTAAGATAGGATAGTACCTACTAAGAGACAGTACTTCACAGAGTCCATACGGATACAGATATCAGGTAGTAAAATAAGATAATACCTAATAAGAGACAGCACTTTAGAGTCCATACGGATACAGATATCAGGTAGTAAGATAGGATAGAACCTACTAAGGGACAGTACTTTACAGAGTCCATACGGATACAGATATCAGGCAGTAAGATAGGATAGTACCTACTAAGAGACATTACTTTACAGAGTCCATACGGATACAGATATCAGGTAGTAAGATAGGATAGAACCTACTAAGAGACAGTACTTTACAGAGTCCATACGGATACAGATATCCGTGTGTAGCAGTGTCGTGATAAGTTATGACCTGTCCGAATCGCAGTACTCTTACGTTGTTTTGAATATATATCCATATTATTTTTTTGTATAAGTATGCGTGTATATATCATGTAAAGGCATGCGTAAAGGGCTTGATGTTTGGGATATGGCTGATACGCGTGAGTCGGTAGAGTAGGAGTGCAAACTTTGCAATAGGAAATTATAAACTATAGCCATCGTCTAAAATTGAATTGGGAATCTCTAGCATCTCCGTGACGAAAACATGCCACAAGTTGTGGATCAGTTAGGCATGTTATCCTGTGACTTTAAAACATGTACCTTTGCCAACCATAATACTTCCCACAAAATTAATTTACATGCATGCAAGCACCATAGTTTTGCTAATCCACATAAATAAGTTACAAATCAGCATCGAGAGAAGGTGAATATTTTTAAGTGGTTTCAAGAGCTAAGAATTCTGTCATTTGTTTAAAGGAGACTAGAAATCAAAATTTTCCTTTTACGTATGTAATTCTCTACAGATTTTAATTCGACTGCAATGTTTATAAATTAAATATCGTAAGCGGGTAGTGATTATATTGCGTGGAAGATACCACGATTCCGTAAATTGCCGAGTTTTTCCGAGTTTTAATGAGACGACAGATCACGTGGTACCGTGACGCTATACTAGCGAGTCCTCGAATACAAACATAAACATTGGCGAGCGAGGCAGACAGGAGACCACATTTGGGTTGCACATTCAAAAGTTGAATCTGCAGTCTGATATAATAGTTTATGTACTGTACTGGTAAGTACTAAAAGAAATTTGTTAGGCACAGGCCCCGGGCTGGTGACTTAAATAAACTAAAGTCCTGAATGAAATTCCACAAGCCCGGACAGCTCATACCTGTCAACTCTCAAGCCGGGAGAAAAACCTCCCGATTTTGGGGGTATTTCCTCATCTACATCCCGATCTCGTAATATCTCTCAATTTTGCGCAGCGAAGTCCCGATTATTACATTATGTCTGTCAATTTTCATTTGTCAGAAGAAAAAACCCAACCCCAAACCATTTTTAAATATAAGGTATGCAATCCACAGTCTAAACTGCCACACTGCTGACATCGTAGCGATATGACTGAAAAATTGTTAAAGCTACGTTAAAAATTCAAATCACACGCACACACGTCTAAACCCGGCACTGGACGAAATAATTAATATCATACAACAGTTTTTTTCTTCTGTTTTTCTTCTTCAGTAAATAGAACGTGAAGATTAAACATTATTCAAGTAAATTTCAGATTTTTTAAACAACTACAACAGTACTATAGTAAAAAAGAATAATTAAAAGAATAAAATTGTCACCAATTAGCTTAAATGAATGATCACGTTGAAATTTTCTCTGCAAACAAAATCGCATCTCCATTTCCGCCAAAGAAACTCGGCCAGTTAACACCTGACATTCCTCCACCGTATATGAAAAGTTTAATTACCATGATTAACTTACAAGGAATAAAACAAAATATACCATGCAGTATATGTGGCCCTAAAGAACTAATTCTGAATAAATATTTTAATCAGCAAACACTGTTACATGCATTAAGACTTAAACCTAAGAAAATAAGGTGGGGCATAAAACGTGAGAAAAACAGTTGCCACATGTACGGTAACTTGTGACTGCAGATTTGAACTGTTAAAATTAAGTCCATGGCATCGTAAGTAACAACAAAATAGGCATCGTTTATTTGGTAATCAATTGCTGGTGCTTACACATACACACACTGTCGAACATGGTTTCTTTGAAGTATGTCCGAAGGGCAGTCCTTTTCACAAGATCAATGTAAGGATAAGGATTCTGTTCATTAGTCACACCGGCTTTATTGTTTGCGTACTTAAATCAAAACTTTAGCTATTTTGCAATTTAGCCAGAACTGACCAGAATATGCAAAAGGGGCTTGCCATGGGGGAATAATAAGGCGTATCACAGCGAGAAAAGGCACGTCAAATGGGAGGTCGCACATTGGGGCAAGGGGGGGGGGGTCAATAGTCCCTCCCCCGTTCTATTGTCAGACAGTTAATGTGAAACTTTGACCTTTTTTTAAATCGCTCCTTTTTAAACTGCCCAAGGAATAGTTTTATATCAGTTCCAATTAATACAGATTACCGTTTATGCATATTACATGTATACAATGCATTTTTTTTAAATTTAATTTTTATAAGATTACTGAAAATTGTGTTTTCTCGAAACACGACAGGTTTAGAATCTTATTTTTAGCAAAGCTTCCATTTGATTAAAAGCAAATCTAAATTTCACCTACGACAGTGGTGATTTGATTTAGATTGTGCCGTGTTAAGGCATGTATGTCAAAATCTTGAAAATAAATTTACTCATTTCACCAGCGCGATCAAAGTTTCCTCAGGCAAACAATTTTTGTTTCGACAAGCCTGACGGGCACCTCACTTTGAATACAGGATGGGCCGGAACTAAAACCAGAAGGGGCCTAGGGTGTAGGGCTATCAGATTTGTTTTTAGCACTGCTATTTTAGATAAAAGATATGTGGATTGATTGTTGCATTTTGTGGTCACTTACTCGTCCTTCTGCCTATTGTCGTAATTTACACGTTTGACTCTTTTCCCAGGATTTTAAATGTCCAAAGGAATGTCTGGAACAGCGCCAACTTTTAGTCTAGGCCTAGCATTTGCGTATCTTTGAGCTGCTATTTTTTCATGATCCCTCTCGTAACATTCCTTTGAGAAATGTAACGAGCACATAGTGCTGTATGGTGTTGCTTTGAAATCGACTCGTTTGTAATAATGTACCCATTCTTTCATGATGCCTTTTTCTTTCGGAAAAAAAAATATGTCCACAGGCTTTTCTTAATGTTCTATTACACCCGTAAGCAACGCAAAACGGTATTGTCTTTTACTCTGGCAACTCCCACTTGGGCTGCTGGAGTCGCTACTGTGACGTCACATCCCGAAAGTAACCGAATAGGCGCGGAAATTTTGCATACGAGGTCACGGAAATTCAGCTCCTTGAAGATAGGCCAATATTTAAATATTGGCATTACAGTCGCAGATGATACTTCAGAATAAGGTTTTCAGCTATAGTACTTTTATTATTATTCTATATTTCCATTGGTTTCTGGTCTCCTTTAAGTCTTTAAGCAGGTGACAACTTTTAAATGAACGGAGGCAGTCTGATTTCAGAGCTGTTCACCTCACACAGGTGATTTAGATTGATATAATTTCACATTATTTGTCCCACATAACTTTGTAAATTATAAGTTACAAGTAGTAAAAAAAATAGTAAATTGAACGGAAAAACTTTTTTCTTGGAAAAGTCTCTCAAGGTTGGATAATGAAATAGACTTTCAGCTTATATCAAGTTCTTTTTGGAACTATTTTGTTTTATCATCATTTTAATAATTATTTCAAATAGAATGATTTACATGGAAATGTATGCAGATACATAAGGTTTCATGCCATCTTTCTTTTTCAGTTGTCGAGGCCTTAGTAGTACACATCTTTCTTAGGCATAGGCCCCTTGAATAATTGTGGTCTTAGAAAGTTCGATTTTAAAAGATATTTTCCCCGTATGACAAGCATACATGGACAGGGTATCTTTGACACAGATACAGTTAACAAAGAAAAAAAAACGGAGTCACATGTTCAACCGAGATTAAGATCCGATTATGATGGAATTGATATGGCGTTAAACAATGTCTAAATCAGTAAGTATCGTCGTTTCCTACAACAAAAGAATGACTTTTGTTTTTGTTCTTAGGCATATGTCTAACGAACTTGTTCTGACAAAAGATTGAACGCAGAGTCATACAAGTACACGTGATTCTTCAACCAATACGGCAATCGGGTGTGCAGCTCGCATTACGTAGCCTCAGAGGAGGTACTAACGGATACCTTAGGTTCTAAATTTAGTCTTTTGCCAAACAAACAAATAAAAAAATGAGATAATTATTTGTAAACTCCACTCCTACCTACTGCGGGTATATTCATTATGTTTCACAACATACTTAGTAAGATCGTTGAAACAAGCCTAAATAGAGTTATGAACAATGCTATATTGATTATTGTATGAAGTTCAGTTTACATGAATATGTTAGGTTCTACAGTGAAACTATCATCACATGTAAAAGTAAACATGTTTTTAAAAACACAAACTTCATTATTCAACTGTTTTGCGATACGGTGGCAATATTGAAAGGCTCATTCTATATCTGTTCGATTTTTTTCAATCATGTTTATGACCTAACATACCATTTCGATAACACTGACTTTTGTTCAATTATGTTTATGACCTAACATACCATTTCGATAATACTGACTTTTGTTCAATCATGTTTATGACCTAACATACCATTTCAATAACACTGACTTTTGTTCAGTCATGTTTATGACCTAACTTACCATTTCGATAACACTGACTTTTGTTCAATCATGTTTATGACCTAACATACCATTTCGATAATACTGACTTTTGTTCAATCATGTTTATGACCTAACATACCATTTCAATAACACTGACTTTTGTTCAATCATATTTATGACCTAACACACCATTTCGATAACACTGACTTTTGTTCAATCATGTTTATGACCTAACACACCATTTCAATAACACTGACTTTTGTTCAATCATATTTATGACCTAACATACCATTTCAATAACACTGACTTTTGTTCAGTCATGTTTATGACCTAACATACCATTTCGATAACACTGACTTTTGTTCAATCATGTTTATGACCTAACATACCATTTCAATAACACTGACTTTTGTTCAATCATATTTATGACCTAACATACCATTTCAATAACACTGACTTTTGTTCAATCATATTTATGACCTAACATACCATTTCAATAACACTGACTTTTGTTCAACCATGTTTATGACCTAACCATACCATTTCGATAACACTGACTTTTGTTCAATCATATTTATGACCTAACATACCATTTCAATAACACTGACTTTTGTTCAACCATGTTTATGACCTAACATACCATTTCGATAATACTGACTTTTGTTCAATCATGTTTATGACCTAACATACCATTTCAATAACACTGACTTTTGTTCAATCATGTTTATGACCTAACATACCATTTCGATAACACTGACTTTTGTTCAATCATGTTTATGACCTAACATACCATTTCGATAATACTGACTTTTGTTCAATCATGTTTATGACCTTATATACCATTTCAATAACACTGACTTTTGTTCGATCATGTTTATGACCTAATATACCATTTCGATAGCACTGACTTTTGTTCAATCATATTTATGACCTAACACACCATTTCGATAACACTGACTTTTGTTCAATCATATTTATGACCTAACATACCATTTCAATAACACTGACTTTTGTTCAACCATGTTTATGACCTAACATACCATTTCGATAACACTGACTTTTGTTCAATCATATTTATGACCTAACACACCATTTCGATAACACTGACTTTTGTTCAATCATATTTATGACCTAACATACCATTTCAATAACACTGACTTTTGTTCAACCATGTTTATGACCTAACATACCATTTCGATAACACTGACTTTTGTTCAATCATATTTATGACCTAACACACCATTTCGATAACACTGACTTTTGTTCAATCATATTTATGACCTAACATACCATTTCAATAACACTGACTTTTGTTCAACCATGTTTATGACCTAACATACCATTTCAATAACACTGACTTTTGTTCAATCATATTTATGACCTAACATACCATTTCAATAACACTGACTTTTGTTCAATCATATTTATGACCTAACACACCATTTCGATAACACTGACTTTTGTTCAATCATATTTATGACCTAACACACCATTTCGATAACACTGACTTTTGTTCAATCATATTTATGACCTAACACACCATTTCAATAACACTGACTTTTGTTCAACCATGTTTATGACCTAACATACCATTTCGATAACACTGACTTTTGTTCAATCATATTTATGACCTAACACACCATTTCGATAACACTGACTTTTGTTCAATCATATTTATGACCTAACACACCATTTCAATAACACTGACTTTTGTTCAACCATGTTTATGACCTAACATACCATTTCAATAACACTGACTTTTGTTCAATCATATTTATGACCTAACATACCATTTCAATAACACTGACTTTTGTTCAATCATATTTATGACCTAACACACCATTTCGATAACACTGACTTTTGTTCAATCATGTTTATGACCTAACAGACCATTTCAATAACACTGACTTTTGTTCAATCATATTTATGACCTAACACACCATTTCGATAACACTGACTTTTGTTCAATCATATTTATGACCTAACACACCATTTCGATAACACTGACTTTTGTTCAATCATATTTATGACCTAACACACCATTTCGATAACACTGACTTTTGTTCAATCATATTTATGACCTAACACACCATTTCAATAACACTGACTTTTGTTCAACCATGTTTATGACCTAACATACCATTTCGATAACACTGACTTTTGTTCAATCATATTTATGACCTAACACACCATTTCGATAACACTGACTTTTGTTCAATCATATTTATGACCTAACACACCATTTCAATAACACTGACTTTTGTTCAACCATGTTTATGACCTAACATACCATTTCAATAACACTGACTTTTGTTCAATCATATTTATGACCTAACATACCATTTCAATAACACTGACTTTTGTTCAATCATATTTATGACCTAACACACCATTTCGATAACACTGACTTTTGTTCAATCATGTTTATGACCTAACAGACCATTTCAATAACACTGACTTTTGTTCAATCATATTTATGACCTAACACACCATTTCGATAACACTGACTTTTGTTCAATCATATTTATGACCTAACACACCATTTCGATAACACTGACTTTTGTTCAATCATATTTATGACCTAACATACCATTTCAATAACACTGACTTTTGTTCAACCATGTTTATGACCTAACCATACCATTTCGATAACACTGACTTTTGTTCAATCATGTTTATGACCTAACATACCATTTCGATAACACTGACTTTTGTTCAACCATGTTTATGACCTAACATACCATTTCAATAACACTGACTTTTGTTCGATCATGTTTATGACCTAATATACCATTTCGATAGCACTGACTTTTGTTCAATCATGTTTATGACCTAACATACCATTTCGATAACACTGACTTTTGTTTAATATTACATAGTGTCCTTCTTGTTGACGGTATTCACACAAACCTGGGTCCTTCGAAAACTATTTTGAATAGGAATCACACAACCCTAGGTCCTTCGAAAACTATTTTGAATAGGAATCACACAAACCTAGGTCCTTCGAAAACTATTTTGAATAGGCATCACACAAACCTAGGTCCTTCGAAAACTATTTTGAATAGGAATCACACAAACCTACGTCCTTCGAAAACTATTTTGAATAGGAAATCATTGCATGTTACTAAATTATTAAATGTTCATCGTTTAGAAATTCGGAGCACAAGATCAAATATGTCTATTATGCAGTGTCGTTCTGAAAATCGGGGGGGGGGGGGATTATTGTATCATTTTCGTGGAGAAAGCCCCCCCCCCCCGCAAATCTTAATTCTGGGGCACATTCCCAATGAACAAAATTACTGAGAGAGAGAGAGAGAGAGAGAGAGAGAGGTGTGTGTGGTGGGGTTTACAATTTTGCATGCCGCTCAGTTCTTATAATCTTATAATCAGAAGGCTGGCTGTATCCGCTTTTTTTCATTAAATACTTGACTTGCACTCGTTGGTTAATTAATTCTTTAGTTAATTCTGTAAAAATTACTTATAAAAATGTGCACAAGTAACAACAATTAAACGTTAAAAACGTCAAAATAAAACATGTATCAACATTATTTTTATTCACTTTATGTTGATGTAGCCGAGCAAGAGATGAGGTTAAAATAGGCGTCATTAATGGCTCCCTCGTCGGTTAATCCAGCACTGATCAGGTGCTACAATTTCTCATATAACTTGTAAAATTCCAGTTTACATCTGTATGCTCAGGAAATGATTCTGCATCTTTACAGCCCCCATATAAATCTTGTTTCTTATTCCTGCTTGGTGTTTTCTTTCATTTCTCAGTTTATCTTTTATTTTATTTTTTGTCTTTCTTTCGTCTCTTTGTCTTTTCCGGTATTTCATCTCTTTTTTTCTTCTTTCTTCTGCTTCAGTTTTCTTAACCAGTTGCTGACATAAGTTATCACTTATAATCACTCTTGCCTCAGTGATGCATCTTCTTTCTGCTCTTTGAGGCTTCGCAGGCACTGGCAGCAAGGCTGGATCAGGTCAAGTGTGTGTGTGTGTGTGTGTGTTGGGAGGGGGGTGTCTCCAAAATTTCAAAAGGGCTCTGACTTTCCTTAAAAGGGCACCAAAACAAAACTCTATAGGTGCCTATTTACTCAAAATGAGCATAATACTCAATAAACATGCGCAAGAATAAAACGATGGTAAAATTTTAAGTGACAAGCGACTGTGCATTTGTATATGTCCTTTTCTTTTCTTTCTACTTTTTAGCGTGAGGGGGTCGAAAACCTCGGAAACTTTCTACCTCCTGATCTGGCCTGGGCGGAAACAAAGCGTCGGGATTAAAAACTCTTTCACTAGAGGATTCCTCCGCTCCAGTAATATCAACATCTGTCACAGGAATAATTAAATGTCACTTGTGCAGATGATGAATATGTATTTGAAGATGCTGACGGTGTTTGTTCTACAGATGGTGATGTCTTCTGATCTGGAGATCTTGCTGAAACAGTCTTAAAAGAGCTGGTTAGAAGTGGGTTTGGAGATGAATTGTGACGGCATAACTTGACGTTTGACAATCCCATCTAGATTCACAAGATAGACACCTGACTTCTTGAAACAATATTTTAAATTTGACGGAAAGAATTGTTGACCATCTGCATCAGACAGAATTTGCCTTGTTGATGGTATTTTGTTGACTGATGAATCCAAAGCTCCAAGCGAAGGAACTGGCTTTCATCTTTAGAGGCCCAATGACTCCAGCATCTAAAGGCTGCAGATTGTGGGTAGTATAAGGAGGAAGTCCAAGAAAGTTCTACCTAGATTTCTCTGGCGATCTTTAGAACTTCCGGGTTGATATGGTTGTCGTGGACATTCGTAACCACCTACACTGAGCGCTCTTTCCCAAAATTATTAATGAAGAGATCTCTAATAAAACGTCAGAAAAAGATCCATGAATCTAGATTCTGATATTCCAACGATCGAATTACCTGTAACACCATCTCAATATGCAATATGGGTTAAATATTTTTCAAACATTAGAAAAGCAGGAAGGACTCGGCCATCTGCGGCCATATTAATGCGTACAGTGATGTGTCCTGATGACACTAGATCTTGTTAATATAAGTGATGGCTCTTGACACCAATGATATTTTGTCTCTCTCTGAGTTTCTGAATATTGGCTCAAGAACTATCTGAACCATTTATTGGATGCACGATTTTTAAAGTAGAAAATTTAAGTCTTCTTGTCCCTCAAGAATGCAAGAACTCTAGGCTAAGCAGCCACAATATCTCATTTCGCAGTGAGTATGGTGCTCCTAATTATTCAATCCTTGGTAAATCTTGTGATGATTGTGCCTTCTACGCATGCGTCAGCAATTTAAAAAAGGTCAATAACTGATGGATACAGAGGTGTTCTATTCTGACAGGAATTAGTACTAAAACTTGAGTGTTGTGAAGGACTTAATGATATGGTTCAAAAGAAGATGGATTTTACTTGCCATCCATGTACAAAGGTCAGTCAAAATAAATTACATTAGTTACTAGCGAGTAGCCGATAGTCTGAAACTATTGTGACGGAAAAGTATATTCAGAATAATGCCTCGCACAGTTTGTCTCCATTACCAGTAATGCCAGAAAAAAAGCAGCGATGTACTTGTTGGTCTAGAGCGCCACCGTACACAGTCTGATTATCTGGACCTTGTTGATGACTGAATTTCAAAAGGAAAGGGAAAGCAAAAGAGGGGGAATCCCTTCTGTGAGTGTACTCATGCGTTGAGTCGACATATTCTGAAAGTGTATGAACTGTGATCGCCATAGACCAACAAGTAGATCTTCGCTTTTTTTTTTCTGACATTACCGGTTGCGGAGACAAACTGTGTAGGGCACAACTCTGAATAAAGCTTTCAGTCTCCTATTAGGATGCGTGGAAAGCAGTAGCACCCCAAGGAAACTGTAACTCGTTGAGTTTCTAGTGATACAGTACTCGCAAGACGGACTCCTCGCGCTGCTGTTGCCTAAGGGTGCAGTTGCTTTCCACACATGCGTCAGCAATTTAAGAAAAAAGGGCCAGTAACCGATGGATACGCAGGTGTTCTGTTCAGACAAGGATTAATATGAAAAATATGTGTGTTCTGAAGGATTTAATGCCATTGGGTCAAAAGAAGAAAGATTTTACCTACCATATCGAGGTCGATTGAAATAAATATAATCATTACTAGCTAGCTGCTAGCTGCTGATATTACGAGCTGATATAAAAGCTTCATTCAGGATTGCGCCCCAGACAGTTGGTAATCTCTCCCATTAATGTAAAAAATAAAAAATAATAATTAAAAAAAAAAGAAGACGAAAAAAAGAAAGAAACAAACAGAAACAAAAGAAGCGAAAATATACCTGTAGACCTATGATCGGCATGGACCCTATTATGGTGACTATCTCAAAGAGTGGTTGAACGAGACTATGGGATTCGATGTCTAAGGGGGCGCTTAACAGATATTATGAGCTTCAAAGAGTGATTGGTGTAAGGTGGAGTTGTTTACATTTGCAACATGCACATTGTAGATGATATTAGCATACCTCCATATTACTTGTCTGTACTTAGGATGAAATTTCTTTGGATATTGTACTTGTGGAAATTGTACATGATCTAATAACACAATTAACCAGATAACTGCTTCTCTGTGCTAAAATAGTCAACCTGAAATAGTCAAAAGTACACTATCTTTATTAGCTATTAAAATAGGGGAAAGTTATCGGCTCTTTTTTTTTTTTTTACAAGTCCAAGAAAGAAAACTGATCAAGCGGAGCTAGTAATTTTTATTAAAGATGCACATCTGGAATAAGGTTAAGCTGTGTACTAAATTATCCATATAACACCCATCAATGAGACACCAAAATTAAGGGAATTAAATGTTTCTTGAATAATAACTAAGAAATGCAAAGTCTTTCTTAAATAGCCAGTATAACAAGTTAGGAAAACCTGGACATTCTTTTCCTTAAGAATCTAACCTCATGCTAAATACGAAATAGTAGAACGCAACATACGGAATGTAGCCTGGTTCCTGTTCATTCATTTTTAAATTCGAATAAAGACTGGGGACCAGTCTAATAGAACGTATCCTCGGTTAAGATATTCATGCGAAGTCGTTAAACAGTCCGTTACTTTTGTTAAAAGTAATTTCCATATCAAAGAACATTGTATCATTTGATGATTGATTGTTATCGTAAAATTATATTTACAATAGTGTTTGTTTATGTATATCAGTACTTCCAATTATTCGGGACTAAATGAAAGCAATTCGCGCATGAATAATTCATCGATCTAAAGTTGTCATAATCACCTTGGAGTCAATATGGCGGCGTCTAATGTTGGCTAGTGTTGGACGTAAGTTTAAACTGAATCGCATTAAAACCGATACTGTTTTTATTTTATTTGATACTTCTCATGAGAAAGTTTGATTGTTATCTAGTGGCTGACGTGTCTTATTTGTCAACGTTACAATTTCACTGACATTTACTAATATAAACGGGACAGACAAAAATGATAAAACGTCTCTCTAAACATTTCCTAAAATGTAATTTATATCGAATTATGGTATGGTAATAAGGAGAGAGTGTATATGTGTTTGTTGAAAATATTGGGCCATGTCACCAGCATTCCAAGCGTATATGTTTAAATGAATACAAGATGTTGAAAAGGAATGAATTTCAAAATGTATTATGTAATGCCTCGGAGCAAGTTCATGTCGGTAGTGGATGATTTAAAATAGCAAAAAACAGGAAAAAGTGGCGAGAATTGGTCTCCAACCAGTATGTTTCGTGGAATCAGAGGCAGAGTCTGCCATTCTTTAACACATGCTCCTATTCCGATGTTCATGACCATAAACTTGTATGCCTGTATTTAGGGAAAGAAGTCATGTTATAAAATTTTGCTTTGTATTGACAGGAAATCAATGTGTATCTCATACTGTATTGTCCACTGTATGTAAATAATTTGAGAATACACTCAGATGTGATCGAGTTGAAGAAGTTAAAGTGTTAGTTTTATTATTAGAATAAGGTGACCAGTTTTTGGAACAAGATTATAATCAAACAGTGCTTATTATACATGACCATCAGTAATTATCACTGATACATGTTTAGGCTCTTACAAAACATAACTAGAAAAAAGTGAAGACAAGCTTTATAAAATTCAACAAATAATTTATTTCCCTACAAAAACAAGGTAAAAATGAGAAAAGAACTTAGGTTTTACGAATCAAATCCAAAATTAATCCAAGAATTACAAAATAGAAGTCCTAGTAATAAAAAGGACTAAAGAAATTGAGTTCAGATCCTGATTATATCCTAAATGGAAGTTGATGATGTATGCAGTGGTCACCATTGTACTGATGTGTCAACATTTATTTGTTGAATCGCAGAAAATAATATTCCAGTATTTGAATTCTGTGTAAATTTCAATAACTGTCATTGTCCAATAATTAATTTAGAGCACAAGTATTTCCAGGGAAAAATAATCTCATGGAATATCAATAATTTGAAGAAAAATAAAATAATTAGCCCAAAACAACTGGTCACAGCATAAAAGACATTGACTTCTCAAGTGTTATGGCAAGAATAACTATTATTTCTCAAAACATCACTAATAAATCTAGCTACAATGCAAAACAGATGCCTGGATGTTGGTCAATCCTCTGGAAAAACCAGAGTTTGCAACAATTGCTACATATTATTTGCCACATAGGCCAGGTATGGTCTCGATTCCACTTTATGAATTTTACTCTGAGAAAGAATTTTTTTTTTTAAAAGTTGTTTTCTACAACTATTACTGGTTTGAATCAAGATCAGGAATTATGTCAAAAATCACTCAGAACTGAACATTTCCAGTAAATAAAGTTACATTACAGTAGCATGTAATGAAATAAAGAAATTTAAAACTAACAAACAAATAATTTAATTAAATCAAATATACATAACATCACATTAGGGTCATGTAACCTACTAGTCATAATTTTAATATACAGGCAGCACCAAGCCAGAAACATGTTTCCATTAGGTGAAAACATTTGATGTACTTGGATATTATATTTGATGTTAGTGTAAAATTGTCAAATACCATTATACTAGATTTCTCCCAATTATTATGGTAATATCTTTGCATAAATTTGAAATATATTATTAGTAATATTTAGTTCTAAAACAAAAATGACAGACACGAGTAATCTTGTTCACTATCAGAGTCAGAGGCTGAATGAAACTGAGCCGGTCACTTTCTCCAATGAGTCTAATGGCAGTCTTTGATTGACTGAATACAAATGATAATGTCTTAGTGTAATTATGAATCCTACTCCTAGTAAATCATAGTCTTAGAGCTTTAGTGATGCAACAGTGAAGTACCAAATTTATTTCCCTTCCTCCCACTATGCACCACCCCTGGCTTGGCAACTAAGGCAGTCTCTCATATTGCTGACCTCTTATGACAACACTGGATAGATTGATTGATTGATTGATTACATGAGTGCCTAATAAAGCCTTGTAGATGCCATGCAGTATCATGTAATGAACAATTCATTTAGAATTGTAATAAAAACAAAGAAATTAGAATAGCAGATTAATTGATCAAAAAGAGTCATAACAAAGTGTTTGAATTATGAGCACTTTGTTAAAACATATTTTTGTTACCTCTTTTATAGTTAAAAAATACACACTTTGTATGTAGATTTATCATTAAAACACAGGATCAAAATGTAAAAATGTATTTCAACATATATGTGATTATTACTCACTTTTGCATGTTACAGGTATTTGTTCCAGATGGGTGGTGATGTTGAGCCAGGGAAAAATTTCAGGGAAACCTGTCGCGGCAATGGCTGGTCCTGCCCTCCCCATCCACTCCAGTTTGTTGCTTGGATTTGTGTTGCATATTTTGCAATAATTCACTTCACCACACTTGTACCTGCTCTGCCTAAAGAATGGCATCCTGCTGGATACATTGTATCCTTTATATTTTATATGATACCTTATTTAGGGGTTCTTCATATTTCGTTAGAGTGCTGAGAGATACAGTACTTCTTCAGATGGAGTTATCTACCTTTTGGTTCGATGTGTTATAAACTATGCTCAGAAGCAAAGCCTTTGTACACTGAGAACCAGTCTAGAACGATACTCACATTCATGCCTTATAGTGCTGAACAAGAGGGATGTTCAGATCCATTTTTTGAAAGTTTAGCTGTGTTGAAGATGAACCTATGTCACAGTTTTCATTTATTTCTATTGTATGTATTATCATTTCAGCATAATTTGATAAATTGTGAGCACTTATTTTTGGTATATTGAAATAGGCCAAGATATCAAAATAATTGGTTTTCAGAGGCATAGTATGTTATTCATTGGGAAATCATGCAGACTTAAACTTTCTTGTTCATAGAATGATCTGTACATAAATAGTATGTAATCTTAATACAGAGTAATTATAAGCAATTAGCCAATCACATATCATAATTAAGCTTGTTACTGACTGATCCAGTGGCCTAGTGGTTAGAGCATCCGCCACAGAAACAGGAGGTCGTGGGTTCATTGCCCAGCCGAGTCATACCAAAGACTTACAGAAATGGTACTAACAGCTGCCTTGCTAGGCGCTGAGCATTAGGAGGTTAGTGTTAGGACTGGTTGGACTGGTGTCAGGATAATGTGACTGGGTGGGACATTGTGCTACATGTCTGCGGCATGATATCCCCAGTGCTGGACATCACTATAAACTGCTGCACTGCAGACATCGTAGCGATATGACTGAAAAATTGTTAAAGCTACGTTAAAAATCCTAATCACACACACACATAGTCATGTGACCTAATTATAATGACCAGATACAACAATTAATCTTGACCAAATTTTGGTGCCTAATTTAGACTGCTGTATTTTTGTGGTATTCTGAACCTTAAATGTTTCTTGATAGTTCAATAATGAATTGTTTGTGATGCTCTACTGACTTACAAAGTACTGTCACAGGCTTAGATGTAGGTATACAGTGGTCTTTGTCACATGCTTAGATGTAGGTATGCAGTGGTCTTTGTCACAGGCATTGATGTAGGTATACAGTGGTCTTTGTCACAGCCTTAGATGTAAGTATACAGTGGTCTTTGTCACAGGCTTAGATGTAAGTATACAGTGGTCTTTGTCACAGGCTTAGATGTAGGTATACAGAGGTATTTGTCACAGCCTTAGATGTAGGTATGCAATGGTCTTTGTCATAGGCTTAGATGTAGGTATACAGTGGTCTTTGAGATGGATTTGGGTTGCTATTTTATAGCACAGCAGCACAAGTAGGTTATGTAGTGTCATGGCAATTGAACTAAAGTACCTTGCCCAAGGACACACCTCTATAATTTAAAACAGATATTCCATCACTTCAAAGCAGTTATCCTTAACTGTATTAAATGTTAACAAATGGGGATTTTTTTCCGTCAATCTCAACTAATTTTGCTTATTTCTTTTCTACTAACAAGCTCAGACATGCCGTTGTTATGCCTAAAATTCCATATAATAATACCTGGTGCCCATGCACTGTAAAACATAATCCTTGACTCCAGCTTAGATTCCAGGGATAGCCCTTATAGTACATGTATTGTGCCACATTGTTTCTAGCAGCATCAACCCTGCAGATCCATCAGTGATGAACAAGAACAAAATTGGAAAAATTCCTGCATTTGATCGTAGCCGACACAGTCATGTCATAGAAAATTGTCACTGCTATATCTGTGAAGTTGATGTGTATGTATTCTTTCTGACATTGCCTTTTTTATTTTTAATATTACCAAATAATGGTGAAATCATTAATTATTGTATATTATTGCTGAACTTAGAAGATTTTGGTGAGTAATTTTGTATTTTAAAAAAATCTTTTAAATCAGTGCCTTTTGAAGCTGATTTGAATAAATGTCCGTAAGAGTTTCATTGTTTTTGCTGTCAGGCAAGCAGAGTTCAGATTACATGAACACTAATCAATTTGTAGGGCTATATGCACCACCTAGTTTTACTGAATAGTACTGATATGTGTAGAAAGATATTGCCATTTAATATCCCCTGTTGATGACTGTTGAATATCAAACCCTCCATTAATACTGTTTGAGATATTTGGAAGCATATTATTGCTCCTACTGAGTTTTGAACCTGGAATGCTTGGTGCCAGAGATAATACAATATGGTAACCACAATGCTAGCACCTATTCGTTATAATATGAAATTAAGCTTATGCTTCAATTCTATTCCTTTGAAAGAGATGCAATGTTATAATATACATTCATGTATATTTAGGACTGTCTTTTTCTTCTGTAGTGGTCCCAGATCTAAGCACTGCAGCGTTTGCAACAAGTGTGTTGCTGATTTTGACCACCACTGTAAATGGCTCAATAATTGTGTTGGTAGCCGAAATTACAGGTAAGGCAATTAAATTCATCATAAACTATGCATAATTTTCAGTTGCTCTGGATTTCAGTAACATTTTGTCTTAAGTATAAATGCAGAGGATTTTTTTCTTTTAAGGGAAACATTAACATTTGATATTTTTATTTTAAACTTAAGAGCAAAAAATTATGCTATAGCACAGCAGTTTTTAAAGTTGAGAACCACTGTTAGATGTTTAGAGATGGTTATTTTTGTTAAAAGGTTATTGTCAGTGTTTGTAAGAAAATTTATAGTAAAGTTTGTAAGTAAGCAATTTTCTCAGTTTTTGCCTTCCATGCAAAGGATTCGAGACACAATTATAGTGGTGTTGAGATTATTATTCTATAGCAGTGTAAAGTTATTTGCATATATCTCAACTCTGACGTGACTGCCAACTCATTGTGGTGATATATATATATATATATATATATATATATATATATATATATATATAGAATACAGATTATATGGCAAATAACAATCCTTTCATGTGCACTGGATCCAGCAACAAGGGATCACGTGTGTCATGGATTGATTAAGATAAATGCAATACACTGACAACAAACGGTGCGAAACTAGTATCTAGCTAACCGAGTGCTTTCGACTCTTTAATGAGTATTTTTTAAAGGCAATTACAAAACATTGACAAGACAAACAAATAAAACAGAAAAATGGCTATGTTTGCGAAACTTTGCATGGCTGTTTCATCATGAATTCAACCTTTTAACTGTATTATGTGTTAACTAGTTTGTTTCAGCTTGTTGCTGATACTGGAAAATATTTGTGCTGACCTAGAAATTGATGAGCCATAATGACATCCATTATTTTATGTAAATATATGTAAGCACAGATTATATCCCTGATATTTCATTGTCCTAGTAGTCATAGGCTATCAAGCAAATTTAGAGAATTATTTAAAAGAAAATATGTCGGCTGCAAAAGATAATTTTATTTGTGCATCGTTGTCTTTTTCTAGTCTTCTTGGCTTAAATGAGTTGACACATAATAGAGTTAAAAGGTTGAATTCCTGTAGAAACAGCCATGTAAAGTTTTGCAGACATAACCGTTTTTCTGTTTTATTTGTTTGTCTTGTGTATGTTTTGTATTTGCCTTTGAAAAAGACTCATTGAAGAGTCAAAAGCACTCGGTTAGCTAATTACTAGTTTCGCACTGTTCATTGTTAGTTTATTGCATTTATAGATATATGTATGTGTGTGTGTGTTTAAAAATCCTCAAAACCCTTTGTTTTGAAAAGTTTTCATTTGATTGAGGTTTTTGCAGATGTGAAAAAATTCTTTTTCTAAATGCTTATATGATGTGAGACAGAGGTGTGTCTGAGGGAATGTAATTATGGGAGCATCAGTATCTGTGCTTAAGAATGTACAAAATTAAGAAAGCTGTTATTTTGATTCAAATATATTTATTTAATGACCAATTAGCATACATATTCCTTCAAAAATCACTTCCTGTAACATGAATAAATACAGTTCTGTCTATACAGTCCTTGTCACAAGAAACATCTGAGGAACTAGATAAATTTATAACTGTGATACAAGTCTGTTCGAATTATGAATGATATTCCACAATGTTTAAATACTCCATATCATTCATAATGTTCACAGTTCAAAGGCCTGGCTTGAAGAAGTTATGGAACATTGTCTGTTTTTTCTTACCACCTTATATATCTACTGTGGTTTGTGTTTATTGTTGCATTTCTTGCGGAGTAGCCAGATTATGTGCATCCTTAGCAGTTATGACGTTTTCTTAATAGCTGTATAACATCAGAAACTGTGGGGTGTGTCATTGAGAATCTGACTGTTAGAATTGTGTTTAATCGGTCTCCATCAGCAAGGCAAAGCCACATGCTTGGCTAGGCCCTGATAGAAGCAAACACTGTTCTATTGATTATGTATACCAATGAATAATATCAAGCATTATATTAGGTGATTTGCAGATAAACATGGTCTTCATAAAATGGCTATCTAAAAGCATTAAAATCTGTCTCGTATTTATGGTGCGGAGACTTCAGATTAGCTAGTTGTCAGCTCTAATCTGTTCCAGCACACATGTTGAGTATTGTTTTAACCAAGTGTTTCCTTAGGATATTTTTCTGTACACTACTGAACTTGCTAACCATAATTAATCTGTTCCCATATGTGTCAGGAATTTAGCAGCTAAAATATATTTCCAAGTTTTGAACCAACTTTCTGTTGTGTGTTTTTTTTTAAAGTGTTGAATTTAAATTTGGGATAAATATTTGTTTCAGTATTCAGAGTTGAGAGTTTTCAGTTTATTGGGGAAAAAGTTATATCAAGGGAATTAAATAATTCTGTCATGCAGATTCTGGTATAATGAGGTTTTGGATTTTAGGAGTTTGTGTGTGTGTGTGTGTCTGTCTGTGTGTCTCTGTATATCTTAGTGTTTGTGTGCATGTGTCCTCTTTTTCAAAGTGTATTATGTTGTTTTTAGCTTTTGCAGTTAAATTTCATAATACAGGATTTTGCTGTTATACAGTGTTATAATTAGATTCGTTTCAAGGACTTGTATTTATGCTCGTAAGAAAGTGAGTTATAGTGGCCTACTTTTTTCCCTTCTCTAAAGAGTATTTTAGCTGTTTGGATCATGCATCAGCGTAGCCAACATTAAAAAGACTGCAAAATTGTTCCTATTATAATTTTTTTGTTTTCTTTTCAGGTGGTTTTTGGCCACTCTAATCACAGGTATTATAGGAATTCTGTTAGTGTTTACATTGGCACTTGTGGAATTCATTGCCTACTATACAGATAAGAATCATCGTGTGATCCTCTTGCCTTATATCAGTAAGTTTACCATATTTCTCTATCACAGCTATGAAATAAATCTATCATTTTAATACAGAAAGTTATGACTGTCAGGACAGGCAGTGTGTATGTAGCCTGTTTTGAATGATGGTAAAAGTAATTAAGAATTGGCAAAGAAAGCTTAAGGTAAAATATAACGTGTTTGAAGTTTCTGCATTTTTTTTTCTTCCTTAGATCAGATATATATTTATCTAATAGTTTTTGGTTTGATGTTCCTTATTCATTATGTGATTTAGTTGTCATATGGCTTTTAATGTTTTTGTTTCCTTCCACACATGATGCTGTCTATCTGTCAATCTATCCATCCATCTATTGATCACCCACCCACCCACTCAAATCCATCCATCCATCTGTTTTGTCTGTGAACAAAAATGGTAATTAAAAATCTATGTAAAGGCTATATACAACCAAAATCTGGTGTAACACAATTTTTATATAAAGACCACCTGCCCACAAAGATCACCATTTTCAGTCCCCTTGAAATTTCTTATACATTTTGGTTGTATATATCAACCACCAGTTCATTGTGACCAGTAACTGCTATTTTACAGTCTCCTTTATCCCAGCTTTATGCTTATAGTAACTGGTGACCAGTAATTATTAGATGGGTTAAATCTGTATTCTTCCTTTCCTCTTTTTTCTCTCATCTGTTATTCTTTTTACCTACCTTCCAACCCACATATCTGTCTAATCCTATGTATCACTTTTTAAGAGGATGAGGTTTATTAGAAGAAAAGTTTACCCCATATTTTTGTAGGATTGTATAGTTTTTGCAATATTTTTTATTTTATATGCAATTTACAGATTTGTGACATCTTTCTTTTTTATTTTATCTTGTAGTACTTAATGTTTTCATTTGACCCCCTAAAGCTATTGAGATTGAAATTTTTCTGTATTTAATTAATTTTTTACTTTAACTTACCATTACTTTAGATGTAAACATGTTTTTAATCTCATTTCCAAAAAGGGTACCTTTTTGTAAAAAGCACAAGAAAAGTGAATCCATCTTATAACTGTATAGGACAGATGGAAACTTGACCATGGTAGAGTACTGTAAAAATAAACGTAGCATTTTCCTTGTTGTTATTTCATCTGTGTTAAAATGAATTAATGAACCTTATATTACAAAATATGCATTTAGAAATATTATCATTTTTATCATGCCATTTACATTGGTAACTTTATCGTTTCAGGCTGGATTTTATATACCATTAGGCTTTTAGTAAATTAAAGAGGTTCAGATGATTTTTTTTCTATTCCACAGATACCTTTCCAAACGTGTCAGCTCGTAAGTATCTGTCACATGCAGTCTCTTTCATATACATATCTGCCATGGGTATATTTATTGTTGCCATCTTTTTGCTAACAGCAAGAGATATAATAGTAATTACATTTCCCTCCCCCTGTTGTCCAACCCCTTCTTCATTTGTCTGTCATCCCAACTTCCATCACACCTTCATGTTTACCTGGTAAATTTTATTACTGACTCTTGTTACACTTTTGTATCATTACTATAGATGTCAAAATTTTAGAAAAAGTCACCCGTGTACTCATCGATCCTAAAGATAGGTTACCCGGGTACCCGATCAAAGGGAAATTATATTAAATGTGAGCTTGAACCGCATTGTCTCAAGTTCATACCTGTCAGTCCCCCAAGAGATATAAGCGTACATGTAATTATTGTTAATACGAGTGGCAAAAATGCACATTCTGAACACATTCTTGAAAACATACATAAATTTTGCTACTTATCTGGATCTGCAGTTAAAATTCTTGTGGCAAATCAGCTAAATCCATACAGACAGAAAACAAATTTTTTTTATGCACAACATTCACTTTAACTAGTCTACATCACATGTTTTTAACTTTCGCTGAAATTCTTCTTAAAAAATTTGTAAAGTGCTATTGATTTGTCCTTTTCCTGATGCAACATGTTCTTCATTTTAACCAATCCCTCTCCTCTAACATTTTAAGTCATATAACATCCATCAATAAAGCCCGTTTCACTTCATATTTGGCGCTATGTTTTTATTGTAATATAGACTGGTCTGCTACTTAAGTGTGTATGAAACTATAATGAATCAGTGGCAGATATGTTTCAAATTCAAAAAACCTGTCTGTTTCCTTTGGATGACATGTACAGTTACTATAAATAGAAAATAAGGAAACTGTTTGACGTACATAGCCAAATGGTCTCACATGTCAAGAATACAAAATCAATAGACGGAGGACTACAATGGATCAGTGTCACATGACATGAGCCTTGAACTATACTTGTTATTCTGTGTCTGGCTCAATAATGACATCACCAGATATAATCTTTGATCTGAACTTGGAAACATGTTAGGGGTGGGTGGTTACATGGACTATACTGTATAAGTAATTTTAGTACCTGGGTAATTATGTTGACACCTTTAATCAGTGCAAAGAGTATGTTTTGTCCTACATTAGAGGTCCTGTCTTCATGGGCACGGTCTAAGAACAATGTTTCCAGTTCTCAATAGTAACTTTTAGTTTAAGATAGTGGGATGCAGTTTTGTTAATTATCTACTGGACGATGTATTAGGTGTTATTATTGGCTCATATAAGATCAAGGTAAGAAATCAAAGTACTGACACGTTTTCATGTATGCTCAAAATATTAGGGTGGTGGACATAAAGTCACTAACATTGTTTGCTTGTCTAATTACCAACATTGAGTTTCATCTGTAATTTGAGTTTTTGGCTGAACTTTGGCAAGCACAAATATGTTTCTGCATCAGAATGTTTCCTTTGTGGAGATATTATGATATCACTCCTTCTTGGTTCCATTGTAGAAAATAAGGGAGATACATGGAGAGAAAGTATGGATATCTTCACCGTGAAGTTGGGGACATGAGCTCCTCAGAATTGCTAATTCTATTCTTCACCTTTGTATTTAAATCTTAGTGCATAATTAAATTTGCTAGACTAAAGTTGATGGTTTTTGTTCTGTTGTTATTTGGTCAAAAAGACCTGCAAAGCTTTATGATATTTGTTTTATTTACAGACTACATGTAAATGCGGCAGTATAGAATCTTTGTTTATTTATATCTTGAATTTTGGTCAAAAAGCCCTATGAAGGCTTAGGATAGCTGTTGTATAAAAACTAACTTAAATGCAGCTGTATTGTACATGTTTCATGTTTTTGATGCTGCCATATCTTTGGAGTATATATATAGGCAATAGTGAGGAACTTATGTTCCCAACTTTTCAAAAGCCAATAGGGAATGGAGTTTATCTTTTGATGAACATATTAAATCACAGTACAAAGGAATGATGTCCTGTAGATCCTCTAATCAGGACTGAAAGACTCAAATTCCATATTAAAACTGGCTTAAATCAAATTTGTTTTAAAAAAAATAGTAATGCATGCAGTCAGACTTTTTGTTTTGAGTGAAATCAATGGCTACAACTTGACTAATGAACACATATAACCTATGTTCATTTGATGTCCCCCATCATGTCCTATTCTGTCATCTTGTCTGATGCATTTATATGTATCACCAATTTTTGTTTTTCACTCAGTAATTCTAATGCCTTTATGAATTGAAACTGAATTAGTACTATGCATTTGGAAGACCTGGATAAAGTTTAATTTTCACTATTGTCTGACAACCATATGGAGTTATGGCCCCTGCTTAGTTTAACCCTTTGCCATTCAATATCGCATCATTATTCATATTAATTGGGGCATCCGTGTCATATGGACACATTTCTATGAATTTCATCATTTTTGTTTCAGTAATTAGTCTAAGAAATGAACATGGGTTTGACTTATTGCCAAGTCCTTTCCTACATGTTCAAAAATTCTTTCTTGATAAAACTCATTTGCTTTATCCCTAAAATTTTGTTTGTTAATTTGAGGAATAATTCACATTTATTCTCACACTTCTAATCTATAACACAGTATTTTACACACCTGATGCTTGGCAGAGTATATACTGTTCTAACAGTGTCTTTCTGCCACATTTGATTTCAGCTATACCTTGTGCAGTGACCAGAATTTGGGGATTGCTTTCTTGTTTGTTAATAAAGAAACCTACTGAGTGTTGGGGTTAAAAGACAGTGAATTAAATTATATATGTTGAGATCAAATGGTCAAAATAAAAGCCTAAGCCATTCAAATTAAGATAAAAAAAACTTGCTTTTACATTATGAATTTGTTTTGACACAATTTTCTCTCAGTGAACTTCATAAAAAATTTACCCTTGCAGTTATTAAAGAACCTTTTGCTCTTAAGATGAAAGGGTCAAGGTCACTGTGACATGGTCACTGCTGTTTGGAGTCAGACATGCACTGCTGTCAAGGTACTATTGTACTGAGGTTGAAAGCTTAACACAGTGCATTCCCTGTACTATTGTACTGAGGTTGAAAGCTTAATGCAGTGCATTCCCTGTACTATTGTACTGATGTTGAAAGCTTGACACAGTGCATTCCCTGTACTATTGCACTGAGGGTGGAAGCTTATCACAATACATTCACTGTACTATTATACTGAGTTTGAAAGCTTGACACAGTGCATTCCCTGTACTGTTGTACTGAGGTTGAAAGCTTGACACAGTGCATTCCCTGTACTATTGCACTGAGGGTGGAAGCTTAACACAATACATTCACTGTACTGTTGTACTGAGGTTGAAAGCTAAACACAGTGCATTCCCTGTACTATTGTACTTGGGGTGAAAGCTCAACACTGTGCATTCCAAGTTCCATTATACTGAGCTATTACACTGAGGGTGAAAGCTTAACACAATGCATTCACTGTACTATTATACTGAGAGTGAGAGCTTAACACAATATATTCCCTGTACTATTATACTTAGGATGAAAGCTTAACACTTTGCATTCCCTGTACTATTGTACTGAAGATGGTAGCTTAACACTGAGCCTTCCCTGTAGTATTGTAGTGAATATAAAAGCTTAACACTCTGCATTCCCCATACTATTATACTAAGGATGAAAGCTTAACACAGTCCATTCCTTCTACTATTTTACTGGGGTTGATAGCTTAACACAGTGTGTTCCCTGTACTATTGTACTGGGGTTGATAGCTTAACACAGTACATTCCCTGTACTATTGTACTGGGGTTGATAGCTTAACACAGTGCATTCCCTGTACTATTGTACTGGGGTTGATAGCTTAATACAGTGCATTCCCTGTACTATTGTACTGAGGGTGAAAGCTTAACACAATGCATTCACTGTACTATTATACTGAGAGTGAGAGCTTAATATAGTGCATTTCCTGTACTATTGCACTAAGGATGAAAGCTTAACACTGTGCATTCCCTGTACTATTGTACTGAAGATGGAAGCTTAACACTGCATTCCCCATACTATTATACTAAGGATGAAAGCTGAACACAGTCCATTCCTTCTACTATTGTACTGGGGTTGATAGCTTAACACAGTGCGTTCCCTGTACTATATACTGAGGGTGAAAGCTTAACATTGTGCATTCCTAGCACTATTATACTGAGGGTGAAACCTTAACAGAGTGCATTCCCTGTACTAGTGTACTGAGGATGAAAGTGTGTCTGTTACACACAAGTGCATATAACACCGATTGAGTAGCATGATATTTTGGTGATGTGTGCTTAGTCGTGAGGGACCAATAATAATAATAAAATCCTACCCTGCTGGGTACTTGTACCCAATACCTGGCAAAATTTCCCTACTCGTCCATCCCTAATTTACAGTCATATGAACATATTAATTAATACAGTGAAATATCCCTGGACCTGACACTGCTTGGTCAATATCAGTAGACCTATTAACTAGTCAGAAGTTGGTGTTTATTTCTTATATGAATAGTCATTAATTTGGTATTCATCTCATGTGGCCTACTTTGCTTCAGTTATAAATACTGACCTTAGGCTACTCTGCTTTTTCTCTGGGAGAAATATGTGCCACAAAGAGAATGACAAAATTTACGCCCTAAGTTTTAAAATGATTATGGTGAAGTTTATTTCTGCAATTGTATAGGATCTTAATAATAATGACCAAGTATCAGTGTGTTAAAGTTCGGGATTGGCTATTGGTCATATTAATTCTTTGGCTTAATCATGTTTGATTTTGTCTTTCAGAATTTGAAGTCTTTCATCAGCCGACAACTGGTGAAGGATGGCTGGTACTTCTGGGTTTTACATTCATCCTGGGAATTCTTGCTGATGGCTTGCTCATCCATCTCTTTGGTTTCCACTGCTACCTTTGTAAGTCACAACTGGCAATTTAAGATCTATATGTTATGCTTTGCCTGTATCATCTGATAAAAAGACACAGGTATCTTGAACATATGCTTCGTCATTTATATTGTTGTCAACAGTGGTAAAATTATCTTTGAAGGATTTTGAGTTTTTAAAATCATACATAGGGAAGTTAAATCATTGTTTAGTTTGCAGGTTAGATAATTTTTTTGTAGAGCTTTTTTTTGTAAAAAAAATTCAGCTAATGTCATATTATAGCTTGAAAGCATATGGATTGAAGGCAGTGAGTCAATTATTTTTTAGCATACTTGGAAAGGTTGGGAGTAAAAGATGTAGATTGCCATGCCAAAGAAGACATGGAGTTATACCAAATATTTGTAAGCTTTCGAGTAAGCATCAGAATGTCTGAATAGAGGAAATACAGTTGAATTTTTTTAATAAGAAATTTGAGGGTTACCACAGGACACTTTTCATAATCTGTTGAATAAATGGCTTTGTCACATGGTGTTGCAACACTGCTTATCCCCCCTCTGGATATTGTTCTGTTTTGTGTGCGATAAATGCATATTCTCTTCTGTCATCATTAGATAGAAATTGAAAAGAATTGGGAGGTGAGTTTGTTATAAACTTCAATCTCCGACTTTCAGAGTGGGTCACTAAATTGAACAAAACTCTGTACCCTGTAAGTAATGGATTTACATCCTGTTGTAGGCAAGTACATATTTTCTTGAGATCATTATTTTCTGTGACAGATTTTTATTTGTTTGGGTGTGATGACCAATTTTTTTAAAGTCTACATTCAAAATATCACTTGCAAACCTTTGTGATTTCTGTTTGTGGCTGATTTAGTGGTTTTTAATGTATTCTTGTCATACATCTTGATTTGATTAAATGATATTGTTTGGGCTCTCGTATGTGTACTGGTAAACTTCAATGTAGAATACCCTCAGCTTTCCACCTAATATTTATAGGTCAGACTCCATGCACCATCCTTAAAAAACAGTATTTTGTTTAAACATGAACATTTTCCATAAAAGAAAATCTAAGCAAAAATGAAAAAGGCCATATAAATAACACTGATCATTTGGATTTCATATTTTAAAAAATAAAGAAATTGTTTTGAAGATATTTTTTGGCTCAAAATCTGTTTAAATTGGGGTAAAATGTAAACTAAAATGCAATGAACATTTTTTCTCTGTTAACCATTGAAGTTGTGTCAGAATTAAAATTGTTTCAAAAGGTAAGTTGTGTTACATTTATTTTTGTATAAAGTATAAATGATTTTAAAAGTATTGGTTAAATTGTGAATTTATAATCAGACATAAAAATATTTTGACTTCCATTATTTTCAGATACTGCCAAAGCTTAAATAGTGCCTAGATGCTTTTGTTGGACACCTTGAAACACGTTTACTCCCCACTTGGTGTTTTTAAGGGCTGATTCATTATTTTTATGTTATTTGATCTCTCTGAGGTCTGCTCCAGTTAACCTTTTGAATCTGATGTGTCTGGTTTGCATTCATGCCATTGTGGGTGACAAGAAAAGGCCAGCAAGCCTCTTGAGGTCTGCTGCAGTTAACCTTTTGAATCTGATGTGTCTGGTTTGCATTTATGCCATTGTGGGTGACAAGAAAAGGCCAGCAAGCCTCTTGAGGTCTGCTGCAGTTAACCTTTTGAATCTGATGTGTCTGGTTTGCATTCATGCCATTGTGGGTGACAAGAAAAGGCCAGCAAGCCTCTTGTCATATTTGAGGTTAGCTTACATTTTGCCAGCTTTTTACTTCAATTCACCAGTATCAAGATCGTTAAGATCAATTGTAGAAAAAATTATCCTTATGTTCCTAAAAATTCTTGTTTGTCCTTCTTCATGTCTTGCAAATGAAGGAGATTGCATTGTAAAAATTGCAGCACTGTTCTGGTTCAGCAGTAGCTTATGGTAGCAGGTAATAAAAAGAAGCTTTAGGAACACTTTCATTTGTGGACATATTTATAGAACATTTTTTATTGTGTGCTTGCTAAAACATACACAAGGCCCAATCATGACTTAGCTGCATGGTTTACAAACAGTCAACATGTTCTATTTATAGTCCCCTGGGATTGCCAGAGACTAAAACTAAACCTGGGTCATAATAAATTCTCTATAGATTTGCACTCACACAGTGACTGAAATAGCTTGTAATCAATTCTCTATAGACTCACACAGTGACTGAAATAGCTTGTAATAAATTCTCTATAGACTCACACAGTGACTGAAATAGCTTGTAATCAATTCTCTATAGACTCACACAGTGACTGAAATAGCTTGTAATCAATTCTCTATAGACTCACACAGTGACTGAAATAGCTTGTAATAAATTCTCTATAGATTTGCACTCACACAGTGACTGAAATAGCTTGTAATAAATTCTCTATAGATTTGCACTCACACAGTGACTGAAATAGCTTGTAATCAATTCTCTATAGACTCACACAGTGACTGAAATAGCTTGTAATAAATTCTCTATAGACTCACACAGTGACTGAAATAGCTTGTAATAAATTCTCTATAGATTTGCACTCACACAGTGACTGAAATAGCTTGTAATAAATTCTCTATAGATTTGCACTCACACAGTGACTGAAATAGCTTGTAATAAATTCTCTATAGACTCACACAGTGACTGAAATAGCTTGTAATAAATTCTCTATAGACTCACACAGTGACTGAAATAGCTTGTAATAAATTCTCTATAGATTTGCACTCACACAGTGACTGAAATAGCTTGTAATAAATTCTCTATAGACTCACACAGTGACTGAAATAGCTTGTAATAAATTCTCTATAGACTCACACAGTGACTGAAATAGCTTGTAATAAATTCTCTATAGATTTGCACTCACACAGTGACTGAAATAGCTTGTAATAAATTCTCTATAGATTTGCACTCACACAGTGACTGAAATAGCTTGTAATAAATTCTCTATAGATTTGCACTCACACAGTGACTGAAATAGCTTGTAATCAATTCGATTATGCAGGCATAAATGCAAACATTTAGGATTATAGGAAGCAGGCCAGACAAAAACAAATTTTCCGTTCATATTGCCTCCACCTTCCATTTTTTGGCCCATGTCTATATCATTTTTGGCCCATGTCTATATCATTTTTGGCCTATGTCTATATCATTTTTGGCCCATGTCTATATCATTCTCAGTGTCAAGATGATCACTAGCAGAAGACAAGACTGAGCCTCATTCTCCGGCGGTCATTTTATCTCCTGCTGAACTTTATGTAGCAACATGCCCTTCATATTTGCCAGAGTGTGTAATAGAGGCGCGAGAAACTGTTTCTCCTTCTCAAAGCCTCGTATTCACTGCCAGTGACTTTGCCCAAGATGCCCACTGGCAATCTGATTGTAGGTACCAGGCTTCTTGATTTTTGTCAGACTGGATCAACTTTTTTTGAGAAAACAAATGGGTGAACCAAGTCATTTTGGAGGGGCTATGGAATGTGTTCACCCTCCCAACTTCCATTTTATCATCCCCTTCTATGACCGAAGTCACAGGCTGAACTTTCTGGGTTTGTCCTTAAGACTATTCCTGGTGCCAGAAGCTAACAAAAAGTTCCAATCAGTTATAAACTTAATTCAGCTTAGCAAATACATGTCCCTCCAAGCATCCGAATGGAGATGGCACAGTCAGTAAAACTTTCCATGAAGAGGGACAGGTTCATGATCAGTCATAATTTAACAGATGTCTTTACTCATATCCCATCCCTCCAGCTTCTTGCAGGTTTCTTCACTTTGCATTTCTAGATACTCCCACTCGGACTTAATTTCAGCCCCAGGGAGATTAATGTCACCCTGTTCAGGTTAATCTCTTCAACAATGACAGCAGTATATCTGAATAATATCACTGAAAAAATATGATAAGTTCAAGGTTAATTCAGGACATATACTGCCTCATCTTCTTTTTGTCTCTTGTGAACATGGATAAGACAGCTCTCTCACTTTCCCAGCACTTTGTTCAATAGGGTATGAATGTTTATACTCAGCCTTGTTTGTCACATATAATCAAGTTGATTCTAAATGATAGTGGATTCTGCAAGAGAGTTTTGCAAACCTTCTTCACCTCAACTGAATTAATATTCACTCTCTGCACCTGACTCTCTTATCACAGTATTGCCAGTTTTCGTGTCACTTAGATTATTCCATTTTGATCTAAACCCACATCAGTGTCAGTTAGATTATTCCATTTTGATCTCAGCCCATGTCAGTGTCAGTTAGATTATTCCATTTTGATCTCAACCCATGTCAGTGTCTGTCAGAACCGAGAATGGTTCATGGCAAGGATAACTCTGGAAAATTTCCAACTGGATATTACAGTCCATTTCTAAAATGGGGGGAGGGGAGAGGGCAACTATTAGTCACTTTCTCTACAAATCAGCATCGGTTGAGGCTAGAGGAGAATGCCATTCACATCAGCCTTCTGAAAATGAAAGCCATAATCAATGCATTCCATCCCTGGAAGAAGAATCTGCTCTGTGGGAATGTGACCTCATTGTGTCCAAGAACTCTGTAGTGGTGACTTATCCCTTAAACCAGGGAGGGGGATGTCACTAGACATATGTATCCTGGTTTGGGACTTTGTGCACTGGCATTCCTGGCACAAGTTAACATCATTGGCAAGGTCATTGTCCTGTCCAGACTTCACACACTGGTCCCTGTGGCAATCAGTCTTTCATCAGATCTGCACACTTAGGGTGAATCTGATGATAGACCTCTTTGCAACAAGGTGGAACCACATGCTGCTCACCTTGTCTCTCCATTCCTGGACCCAGAAGCCAGGGCAATTGATGTTCTGTTCCCAAGAATAATTCAGAAGATAAGGGGTCAGAGTTGTTTTTATTGCTCCTCTCAGATGAGACAAATCCTAGGACAACATCTAACTTGTTCTGGCAACTGACATTTCTGATGAAATGTCCAGAAACGACTAACAACTGCTGAAACAACCCTGGTCATAAGTTTTCAGACAGGCTTCTCCTTCACTCCTGACTTGTTTTCAGAGATCCTTGTGCAGAATGGAGTTAAGCTCTTCAGACATGGAAGGATCACACAAGTGAGAAGTCCCTTCAGTTTGATGACATATGAAAGGAATGTCATGTCTTTATAGGCTGGTACAAGGACATCATCTCTTCATTGTGAGCTTCAATTTCTCAGCTAGCTTACTGAAAAAGTTAGCACCTGTTATGATCAGTAGTTACCACTCCATGATTTCTGGCACATCATGGGAGAAGGAATAATTAGGTCATGACAAGGACCTTTTTCATACCTGCTGGCCAATATTGATCCGAATCAGCCCTGGTCACTCACCTTGTTCCCCTGATGGAATCTTTCCTGAGTTCTGATAGCTAACTCTGATAAATTCAAGCCAGTCTCTAGTACATAATTAAAACTACACATGACAACTTACTTTCTGATAGATAAGCTTCAGACTGCTAGGCTTGTGAATGCATCCACTTTTGATGGACATGATCTATCTCATGATGTGTTCATATGGGTTATTCAGATATTATCCAACCAGGCTTCATAACTAAGAAAAGGTTGCTGTCTCTGATAATCAGAGATTGGCTGTTTGTTACTTTCTTCAGTCGATCCATCAAGAATGGCAGATTTGCAAAACCTGGTATATGATTATAGATGATGCATGAAATGCATGGAAGGCATTCAAGGGTCCATGATGACTTTTTTCCCCAGTAAAGATGGGAAAGCAAGACATAACTCACCAAGCTTTAGCTTCTTAGCTCAAGTGGTTCATCTGCGAAGCACACTCCAGCATTTCAGAAAATAAGATATTCCTTGTTAAGTTTTGTGCTCATGAGGTTCTTACCATCACTGCAAGCCTCATTTTCAGACATGAGGTTCTTACCATCACTGCAAGCCTCATTTTCAGACATGAAGTTCTTACCATCACTGCAAGCCTCATTTTCAGACATGAGGTTCTTACCATCACTGCAAGCCTCATTTTCAGACATGAGGTTCTAACCATTACTGCAAGCCTCATTTTCAGATGCAACATTGTGATCCAAGACATCACTAAGGTCATTGACTGCCAGCTTCACAAGCTCATATTTTATGATCTGGCATTGCAGAGAGAAACAAATATGGTGGCACAGCTGGCTGGTGCCCAGGTGATCACTGGACTCCATTGACATTTTCATAAACTCATAATGCAGATTAAGCTTGTAGCTTTAAATGGATTCACCTGAAAATTTTCTTTTTGAAAAAGAAATGCCACTGATGTACTTGTTACCTTTATATAGTTAATATGGTTTACATAATTCTTGGTCTTGCAGCCTAATAGTGTAAGGAGAATAATTTCATCTTTTGCATAAGGATCCCATTCGTATTTCCTCCACAAGGTACTCATGGTAAAGGTTGGATTCTCATGTATTTCCTCCTCCTATTATTCTTCTAATGTTAATGTGATTGGGTAATGTATCTGATGGAAAATAGATATTTGCATCACAAACTATGCTTCTCTGAGAATATTTATCCAAACATACTACTATGAAGCCCTCCTACAAGTGCAAGCATCCTCATTGATGTTCTGCAGAAGTTTAAACTGAAGAACATCTGGTACATGGGTAGCCACCTAGTTGTAGCAAAGGGAGGTAATTATGGTAGATTGGAAGAGCTTCTTCCCATGGATCCTAATTTTTTATTGCCATATGATATATAGATGGAAAAGATGACATTTTTTGGGTCACACCAGAATTGCTGGATTTAAGAGTCAGCAGAGTTTCATTCCCAATACTAATTTGACTGTAGAGGTATTCTCAGAGAAACATAATTTACAATAAAAATTTCCTTTTATTTCATGCAAAGGATTATTTATTGTTATTGTCTTTGTTCAATTGAATCATGTGGCATGGTATTTAGAATTGTTTACCAAAAACATTTTCAATGACCAAATTATTGTAATCCAGGAACCAAGGTTGCCAAAAAAATTCACATTCAGACTAACCTAAATTTCATAATGTTTGATTTGGTCATTAATTTGAAAGCAGTGAATGAGACAATACAATTTTGAAGTTAGCCTGAGCTGATAATTCTTTGCAATATTAGGCTGATCTTCTGTTTAGTAATTGCAGAGGAAAAGCAGAATACGTTGATACTGTAATACGTATTGAATGTAGCTTAATGCAAGCATGTAAAGTTACTGGGCCACATACAGTCCAGTCCTTCACATTTTGTGTCCCACTGCCATGTAGGCAGTCCTTTTAAAACTATGCATTTTAATTAATATACACATTTAGTGACAAGGAACTGTTCATGCTCTTGTGGCAGAGACCTTAAAAAGTTTATGTTTTCTCCACCAGCCCCCCCAAAAATGGTTGTATGCTTCCCCTGCCTTAGTGCATTCATGAATAATACAGATGCCTACAAGAGAATTTTGAAAACTTTTGTCATATGTTGGATAAAATGGAACATTTTTTCCAAGTTAACTAGAATAAACAAATGAATAAAGCAGAAAACTTGTGTGTATTTTGAACTATTGCATATATAAGTTTGGTCCCGCTGCAAGCTGCATAGACCTATAACAGTCTTCACTTAATGTGCTGGCAGATCTGGGTCTATACTGTTTGGCCCAATCAGTAGAACAAACAAGATGCACCCTGAGCTGCTGACACATTATGCAACAACAGGCCAGGGTCTGTGTTGTTTGCAGTTAGAATCAGCTTATACATGAGCATATCCGGTAAATAAAAAATGTCAAAATAAGTGCTTGTTCATCAAAACTAGAAATTTGTTAAGTAGTACGTGTACTAATCTTCATGGGTATTGATCTGGGAAAGGGAGAAGCAGGAAACAATTTTTGTGTCCAGTCCATTTAAGGTTTTCATTATGGACCAGTTATAAACTATGTGAATTTGTGTAACAGATTTCCGTATTTGTGTATACAAACACTTTACCTTTTTTCACATGGAAGGTTAATGCAGTGAAGGAATGTCCAAACATTGCAAACATCAAACTGTTATAAATTATACTGGTGGTAAATGTTGATTTCATTCCCACAGTGTACCATGGGATCACCACCTACGATTACATCATCATGGATAGAGATAAGGAAAAAGAGAAAGAGAGAGATGAGGATGTCAGTAGTATTACAAGCAGCAAGAGAGGAAAACGGGTAAGATAGTCTTATATATGACTGACTCAAGGATTTTTTAAAATACATATATGCATGTATTAGGGTTTTGGTTCTTCTATGAGGATTTTTGGAGCACCATTGAAAGTGGCACACAGCAATGTTGTTTGCTCTACATACCTCTCAGTATAGCAAAGGTTAATATACATTTACATATCTTTCACCTGTTTAGATCATCTTTATTAGCCAAGGTTCCGATATATTAACTCTATCGACACCTTGGTGGATCGATCATATATTTCTGTGCTTCAGGTCTGTGAATTTAATTGGATCCAGCAGCAAACCACTGCAACCAATCAAAGTCAGGTTGTTCATATTTGATCACTTGTCATTCATGATCTAGAAAATGGGAGCATACAACTGGAATGGGTTCATAAATGAGCTTTCCACTGCTGGACCATGTTATGGCTTCTCTATGGTATGTTGTCATACTTTCATTATTAAACTTACAAAGTATCCTTTTGAAGTCAATTACCTCCACCATTTTTGGCCTACATACAATGCACTGTTGTTACATGCTGTTGGTTAGTTGGTTAGTTGGCATTACATACTAAGGAAGGTGACTCTTGAAATCCAATAGATGTCGCTAGGACAAAGCACTGATATAACTGATTGATCTGCCATGGTGAAGATAGGGTTAACATACCAGAGCCTTGGCTAGTGAAAATGTTGTTTGAACTAGCATTTAGCTTTAATCAACATTAGGAAAACTGCAGTAGCTGAAACAGTTGGCTGATAAAAATGTCTGCTTCTGTGTGCTGAGGAAATGTACTTGAAATTACAGTTAGTTTTTCTGTCCATGACAAATGAATCTCAACAGTGTAGGCATTACTGTGTTCTGAAAGTTTACTTAACCAATCTTTAAATATATAAGAATAAAAAAGTTGTTTTGGGCAATGTGTATATAATATATATATGTGTCTGAAAATAATTTAGCTGCTAAATATATGGGGGGGGGGGGGGAATTTTTGCATTGTAAATATATGTACATTTTAAAATTTTGCTGAATTTGTAATTTAGCAATAATATTTGTTACCAGGTCTTGAAAATCACAAAGATTAAACCTTTTCTTTCAATATGATATTTTTAATTTAAACCATTGCCTCATGTGCTGACATTTTATATTAGATTTTTTGTAAATTTCAGAACAAAATCACACCCACAGTACAAAATAAAAAGCAAACATTGAGTGATTCCAAAGGATCCAGGCTTAAACAAATGAATATGTAAGTTGTCTTTGAATTTATACCTTTTCATGGTACAGTGAGATATTTAAAAGTGCATTACTAGCTAATCTCATACATTTGATTGAATATATCAAATTCAGTTGTTCCTCACGTTTTTAATGAATTCTTCTAGATCAAACATTTCATACTTACATCTAAACAAGTATTAATTTATTACTTGTTAGTATATTTCTTGTTAATTTAAAATAAGTGCATAAGATTTGTTTTCGTTGCCATTAAGATGGCTAGCCAGGAACTTGAAAAATTTGAGACCAATTTTCAGACCTCTACATGGATGTCTATCGGCACAAAGAAGATGGTTGAGTTTAATTGTAACAGGTTACAGTGTTATGCAAACCCAAACTTTTCCGTAAAATAATTACAGGTGGATATCTTTTGCTGAATGAATATGGCTAAATTGTTATTTTTTATTAATAAGATTGATACATACATTAATTTATACATACCATTTTTTTCTTGATCTATTTTTTTTGGAAAGAAACTGTTCACTGTCATCAGAATTTTGGCCTTTACACTATATGGGTTATAGTGTAGTAAATCCATACATGATTCATTTTTAGCTGTTCAGTGCAAAGGCGTGGCTCTCATTCTCTCAGAATGATATTTCTGGTTATCACCACTATTGCACACTTTCAGAATCAGAATTATTGATCAATCATGATTAGCAGTCAGTCAATATTATTGATCAATTCACGTGAGTATGCACCATGTGTAGAAGTGCACAGTAGCTGCATATTCTAGTCTTGATCTCTTAAGATATTTTTTCCAATAAGTTTTTATCATGACACCCATAAAACAAACATCTAGGTGAATAAGACTGGGAAAATCGATGTAATTTGCAATACTACAAAATTTTACCATCTTACTGACCATGTGTAACAAACAAAATATAATGTAGAAAGGTGATGGCACACCAAACTAAAAAACACTGTTCAAAATCACTTTTTACAAGTCTTTGGTGTGAATTATATGAATATTGCTATAAGCTTGACTTATTCATTCTCTGTACACTTTTAAATAAAATTGCTAATAGAATAGCAATTTCTTCCATTAATGTCAAATAAAAATACTGGAATTTTAATTGAAGCTGCAACAGAATCTTCTAAGCACTTGTACACAATGATACCATATATTGTCCATTAAGTATTGCATAATTTATGAAGTGCTTAACCAATTAACCAAGTATAACTTTATTTTCTTAGATCACTTACCTATGCAGGCAAGTTCTCACAAAACCTACTTGCACAGACCATCATTAAAATAAGGCAACATAATACTCTTTCAGTTTTTGCAAAAATTCTCTTTAATACCTGTCTTTCTACATGCTTTCTCTGCCTTGTCTTTTATCACAACCTTCCTTTTTTTGAGACAGAAAACTCGTATAAAGAAAATGCCATGATATAACATTTCATTCATTTGTCTAACTAATATATGTAAACATTGGTTGATAGGTTGCACATTGTGTCTCAAAAATGTTCTTGAAGTCAGAGAAAATAATTAGACAATTTATTCTCTAATACAACAAAACCTGCTAGTTTTCGTTATAATTTAAATCTCTAGTAGAAATAGTTTCATGTTGTAAATTAAAAATGTTTTATATTTCAGTGGTATGCCTCCAACAGTGAGTGCTGGTGTTGAGGATTACCAGAGGGTGCTGATGGAAGCTGAGGGTCGAATTGAGGGTGAAACACCACCACCCTCCACCAGTCCTATACACCAGTATGATTCCACCATTAACAATAATAATGTAAGTAAAACAAAGGTTTTCTGGTTAGCAGTAATCATTCTTTAGTGTTTTAGCCTTTTCCATAATTAACAAGGAAGTCAGTTTTTATAATTTTCCTTTGAAAGAAAAACAAAAAAATCCCCTAGCACTATCTGATTTCATTTATGTTTTCCTTAAACCTGCTGTCAGCTGAATACTTGTCAATTGCTTCATCATCATTATCTTTATTTCCTTCCACTGAAGATTACATGGTATGATAATTAAGTAAAATAAATTGCTTAATTACAGTCATAAATCCTGCCTTTAGAATAAAAAGCAACCCACATAAAAGAAAAAAACCCTAGTATATACAAATAATGAAAGATGTTGGCAAGCTATGCAGCCAGGCAATATGTGGAGAAAGTCCATAAAAAGCTGTAGAAGCAACATCAATAATTTTGTGCAACAAAATGTAAAGATATGTGTAGTAGGACTAACAATACAGCTCATCCATGCCTTAAATAAAATATTAGACTCATAATAAATGTATTATATCCATAATTAGATTTTGCATGATCTGTGAAAGATGCAGGTTACAAAACATTACAACATAGCTGCACACCATTTGGCAAAGTATGCTGCATACTGGACAAGTAACTTGAGTTTTCTCTGTCATTTATTTCTCACTGGTAACCATTTGACTAGAAAATATTGTAGTTGCAGTTCATCTACTGCATTAAATAATGTAGCATGTTGGCTCATCGGAAAGTTATGTCAGGACATCCTAGAAAGAGTTTTTGAAACTTGAGATATAAGGACATGCAACACAAATATGATGTATCAAGTCTATCTAAACATTCCCACATTGAATAAACATATCTATCTATGCTTGAGAAATAACAGCCCATAATCTTTCTATACACGCCCATAGTCTATCTATACAGGCCCATAATCTATCTATACACGCCCATAGTCTATCTATACAAGCCCATAGTCTATCTGTACAGGCCCATAATCTATCTATACAGACCCATAGTCTATCTATACAGGCCCATAGTCTATCTATACAAGCCCATAATCTAATCTATACAAGCCATAGTCTATCTATACAGGTCATAGTCTATCTATACAAGCCATAGGCTATCTTTACATGCCCATAGTCTATCTGTACAAGCCCATAGTCTATCTATACAAGCCCATACTCTAATCTATACAAGCCATAGGCTATCTTTACAAACCCATAATCTAATCTATACAAGCCATAGTCTATCTATACAAGCCATAGTCTATCTATACAAGCCATAGTCTATCTATACAAGCCCATAATCTAATCTATACAAGCCATAGTCTATCTATGCAGGCCATAGTCTATCTATACTAGCTATAGGCTATCTTTACAAGCCCATAATCTAATCTATACAAGCCCATAGTCTATCTATACAAGCCTATAATCTATCTATACAAGCCTATAATCTATCTATACAAGCCATAGTCTATCTATACAGGCCCATAGTCTATCTATACAAGCCCATAATCTAATCTATACAAGCCCATAATCTAATCTATACAAGCCATAGGCTATCTTTACAAACCCATAATCTAATCTATACAAGCCATAGTCTATCTATACAAGCCATAGTCTATCTATACAAGCCATAGTCTATCTATACAAGCCCATAATCTAATCTATACAAGCCATAGTCTATCTATGCAGGCCATAGTCTATCTATACTAGCTATAGGCTATCTTTACAGGCCCATAATCTAATCTATACAAGCCCATAGTCTATCTATACAGGCCCATAATCTATCTATACAAGCCTATAATCTATCTATACAAGCCATAGTCTATCTATACAGGCCCATAGTCTATCTATACAAGCCCATAATCTAATCTATACAAGCCCATAATCTAATCTATACAAGCCATAGGCTATCTTTACAAACCCATAATCTAATCTATACAAGCCATAGTCTATCTATACAAGCCATAGTCTATCTATACAAGCCATAGTCTATCTATACAAGCCCATAATCTAATCTATACAAGCCATAGTCTATCTATGCAGGCCATAGTCTATCTATACTAGCTATAGGCTATCTTTACAAGCCCATAATCTAATCTATACAAGCCCATAGTCTATCTATACAGGCCCATAATCTATCTATACAAGCCTATAATCTATCTATACAAGCCATAGTCTATCTATACAGGCCCATAATCTATCTATACAAGCCCATAATCTAATCTATACAAGCCATAGTCTATCTATACAGGCCCATAATCTAATCTATACAAGCCATAGTCCATCTATACAAGCCCATAGTCTATCTATACAAGCCCATAATCTGATCTATACAAGCCATAGTCTATCTATACAAGCCATACGCTATCTTTACAAGCCCATAATGTAATCTATACAAGCCATAGTCTATCTATACAAGCCCATAGTCTGTCTATACAAGCCCATAATCTAATCTATACAAGCCCATAATCTAATCTATACAAGCCATAGTCTATCTATACAGGCCATAGTCTATCTATACAAGCCCATAGTCTATCCATACAGGCCCATAATCTATCTATACAAGCGCATAGTCTATCTATACAAGCCCATAATCTAATCTATACAAGCCATAGTCTATCTATACAAGCCCATAATCTATCTATACAAGCCCATAATCTAATCTATACAAGCCATAGTCTATCTATACAGGCCATAGTCTATCTATACAAGCCATAGGCTATCTTTACAAGCCCATAATCTAATCTATACAAGCCATAGTCTATCTATGCAGGCCATAGTCTATCTATACAAGCCATAGGCTATCTATGCAAGCCCATAGTCTATCTATACAAGCCCATAGTCTATCTACACAGGCCCATAATCTATCTATACAAGCCCATAATCTATCTATACAAGCCATAGTCTATCTATACAAGCCATAGTCTATCTATACAAGCCCATAATCTAATCTATACAAGCCATAGTCCATCTGTACAAGCCTATAATCTATCTATACAAGCCCATAATCTAATCTATACAAGCCCATAGTCTATCTATACAGGCCATAGTCTATCTATACAAGCCATAGTCTATCTATACAAGCCCATAATCTATCTATACAAGCCTATAATCTATCTATACAAGCCCATAATCTAATCTATACAAGCCCATAGTCTAATCTATACAGGCCCATAATCTATCTATACAAGCCCATAATCTATCTATACAAGCCATAATCTATCTATAAAAACCCATAATCTAATCTATACAAGTCATAGTCTATCTATACAGGCCCATAATCTATCTATACAAGCCCATAATCTATCTATACAAGCCCATAATCTATCTATACAAGCCATAATCTATCTATACAAACCCATAATCTAATCTATACAAGCCCATAGTCTATCTATACAGGCCATAGTCTATCTATACAAGCCATAGTCTATCTATACAAGCCCATAATCTATCTATACAAGCCTATAATCTATCTATACAAGCCCATACTCTAATCTATACAAGCCCATAGTCTAATCTATACCGGCCCATAATCTATATATACAAGCCCATAATCTATCTATACAAGCCCATATTCTAATCTATACAGGCCCATAATCTATCTATACAAGCCCATAATCTATCTATACAAGCCATAATCTATCTATGCAAACCCATAATCTAATCTATACAAGCCATAGTCTATCTATACAGGCCCATAATCTATCTATACAAGCCCATAATCTATCTATACAAGCCCACAGTCTATCTATACAAGCCATAATCTATCTATACAAACCCATAATCTAATCTATACAAGCCCATATTCTATCTATACAGGCCATAGTCTATCTATACAAGCCCATAATCTAATCTATACAAGCCATAGTCTATCTATACAAGCAAATACTTACTGTTTTGTTCTATTTTAGCCTGTCGCTATACTGAGGCAGGTCACAAGGATTCATGCATCAAGGAGAATTTGTCAAAATCGGGCTTGTTAGAGATTCATACTCTTCAGAAGCTATTTTCAAACCTAACAATTTTCATCCATTCCATTGCTCGCCAGTTTTGTTTATCTGGAATTTGCGAATGCTGCAAATACTAAAACTTTGTCAGTGCTAAAGACTAGTTTTTTATGCACATCATTTATGCATCAAACATAATCTGTGTAAAATGTTGATTTTCTCCTATCAGTTTTGGACTGCACTGATGTCCAACCTAGCATTCAAAGAGCAATATCTGATATTTATTGTGTTGGAAAGCTTAGTAAATGTTTGGCAGTTTTTTTATCTAGTGAAGAGAGGTCACTTTGTGAAATATTACCCCATTATTCACTGCCATAAAACATTGAAAGAAATATTACCTTTTTGATCACATCTGCAGCAACCAAAGTGTTTAAACCATTTAGTTTATTGCCAATACCAAACAGACCTTGAAAGAGTTTTTACCTTTCTTGCATGCCTTCACTATTGTGTCATGTGACATAAAATTTTAATTAATCTGGTGTGCCAGATGTGTTGCAGAATCAGCAGTTGGCAACGTGACAACACAAGATACCATATCATATTGCCATAATTCTTGTTTTGTGGACTGAAGTTAACATAGGTCTTTATGATACTAAGTTCAGATCACCACTTTCTACCGCAGGCATATGCTTTTGCAGACTGCTTGAATAAGTAGCCAGAAGTGAAATATTGTCAGCAAGGTATGATTTCCCAGAGCTATGGATCCAGTCTTTGTTCCAAATCCACCAATCCCCAGCTGGATCTGCAAGTCATTTGTGAACATTGTATGCATAAGTTGACAAAACACCTCCTTTATCTCACTCCATGGCCAATTGGGAACCAGTCCAAATATTCAACTAATGCTTGATGTGAATGTCCTCATAATATTTGGCAAATCTGTTTACGATGAAAGTGACATGATGCACACAACACCATCAATCGATATTTACTGAAAAAATGTATATGTTTGCCTCATTTGACACTGACTCCAAAAATGTTTACATCAGATTCCTGCACTTACTATATATAGTAATGTCTAGCACTGGGGCATCATGTCGCAGACATTTAGCGTGATGTCCCACCCAGTCACATTATCCTGACACCAGGCCGACTTGACCTAACACTAACCTGTTAATGCTGAGTGCCAAGCGAGGAAGCTGTTAGTACCATTTTTATAAGTCTTTGATATGACTTGGCTGGGAATTGAACCCATGACCTTCGCATCCGAGGCGAATGCTCTAACCACTAGGCCAATGGAGTGGTAGTATTTGTTGTATTGTTGCACTGATTTAAAAGCTGACTGCCTTGTAATACCATGTTAGTTACATCTTTTGTATCAAATAAAGAGGGTGGACTAATTGAAAAGTTAAAACGTATGTAAATCCAACCTACGTAAGAGCTAGCAGCCCCAGTCTAGTGTTAGGTCAACTCATTTAAAGCGATCAGTAGTAGATCACTGTTACAATTATTAGGGAGAATAAAATATATTTAAACTACCTTAACTAGCATACTCGTTCACAAATGTGATCAATGAAAGCAAGATAAATATGTGAAATGAATATCAAGTGATATAAATTTCTGTTTCACAGATATGTTTTATTGATGAAAAGCTGGTTTCAGAGATTGTAATTAATTTTTAATTCCTGAATTAGCACTTGGAGATTCCCTCATGGATGAGAAGTTTCACTATTACTTGCAATGAAATCAAGGCATACTTTCCATATTGACTGCTGTTTCACAAACTAAATGTTCCATTTTGTAAAAATAAAATTTGAATTTGAATCAATAACTAGCTTAGTTAATGCTTAGTATGCTTCTTGAGTTGCATTCCACAAGAGTAGAGAGCAAAGCAGGGAATGTAATGATCAGGGAACCAGCCTACTCAACAACATAAAGCAGTGATGTAATACACAATGTTTTCGCATACACATGAAAAGTTATTGAAACCAGTTGGAATAAAGTTAGTGATCTCTCAGTGGTTGGACATCTTGAAAATAAGGGTCATTTTTACATAAAAACAAATAACTTATTAGAAAAAAATGCATTATTGACAGTTATTCCCAATGCAATTTTAAAATGAGTAATCAGCCATTAAATGGACCCCTGCTACACCCCCCACAGGTGTTTTCTCAATGTCCAGCAAGGATATAGTGCTTTCTATGTTTTTGGATCCCATTGTGCATGAGTTATTGGGGATAGGTGTATTTCTATAGCTAGATTTTGTAGGTTTTTAAAGTCTCTCGTTAGCTTTATATTCACTACCCTTTGGTCTTTCCTCATTTATCCATATATACATAGCTTATCTTTTGAAGTCTATGTGCTTATTTAAGTTCTTTTGACTAGCATGGTTTTTGGCGTAATAATTTAATTTTTACTTTGGGGGAATGATGTTGCTTGACTGCTGCTTTGCAGTAATAATGCACCCATAAAATCTATCAATATTGTCTGACATAGTATCAATATTCAAAGTTTTCAGTCAATGATCCAGTTCTGTTTGATATCTTTTTGAAGTATCAGCATCATATTTTATTCCAAGCTTTGGTATTTCTCTTCATAAATCTCTCCCACATTTAACTGTATGAAGGGAAGTAAGTATAAGGCTGTTTTCAGATGTCACATGCTATCTGAAATGATGTATGTATTCAGTATGCTGCTGCCTATGCATTGATCCAAGAGTACAAAATATCACCATTTTTGCTGACATGAATGTATAACAGGAACCAGTGCATACTGTTCAATGACCGTCACTCACTAGATTATTATGTCTTAAGAACTCATGAAATATCCTGTCCTTGTAATCTCTGAATGCATTTGGTTCAGCTACTGCATTGAAATCCTCAGTAAAATGCACATTATCCAGATACGAATACTGATCATACAGATTTTGAATACAGCTCAGTTTGTACAAGTCTTTGCCATAAAATAGGGATGGCATACATAAACAAAAATCTATACATTTTGCAAATCTGGAAATTTAAATTCTATGCCAGCAATAACATCAACCTTCATGCCATCTATGAAGTTAGCAGATCTTATGAGAGAGGTTTTGCAGACAATTGCAACACCTTTTTTTACTGCATTTGATCAACATGAAATTCAATGAAATATCCTCTGCCTTAGCACTGCATTTGTAATCAGAATGAATAGAATACTGAAATGTGCTGACAGAAATAGTTTATGCTCCTCAATTCCTGCATTAACATCATATTTATTCTTGATTTTGCTAGTAAAATGTTTGCTGAATGAAGCGCTTGTTTCATTTGCCAAGAGATGTTGATCATTTGGATTGTTCTGTTTGTACACTAAGATTTGATTTCTTCTTGCTAAACATATTTGATTCTTCTTCCAAAACATACATTTGATCTCATAAGGATCCCCTTTCATTAAAATGGCTTACGAAGGACAGTCCCTTGCATACTGCATTTGACTTCTAATATCATTTGGGTTTTTTTTCTTACCACCAAAATTTCCAATGGAAAGCCAGGAAAACCTCATGCTCTACTAAATAAGACTGACCAGGTTATAGTATCTTTACATTCTTGTGTGATCTCTAGGAATTTCATTATATACTTGTCTCTGAGTAAATGATCTAATTCCTGGTCAAATCTTCTAATTATAATCCAGATTGGGAAGCTGAGATATGTCAGTATGCTGGGTTGTAACATCCAGAAGATAAATCTTGGGCTCCTGTGTCAGAACATACGTAATATACTTTCTGCCTATTTCTGTACTGAGGTTGCGAAAATATATTTGCATCATCTTTGCCTATTGAATTTGTTTTACAAAATGCATGTAAGTCACAGTTACCATGTACAACACAATTGCTTGTATTTACTGGTCTCAGTTCAGAATGTTTTCCCTAAACTAGCCTCATAGACAGAATTATCCATTATTGTATAGGAGTGTTGTAATGTCCAGCTAAACAATCCACCATCTTGGATGTAGTTGACCCACCATATTACCATATAGCTAATAGGTTAATTATAACCAGAAGAATCAGGTAGTGGGTGTGAGCACAATTGTAAAATGTTAGAGGTAATCTTTATATTATTCGGCTTATGAATCAGCATGCACAAAACAATTGGAGTTCTTTTCTCAAATTGATTAATTTCAGGATGAGAAATCAACTAATTTTGGAGCAGATGATTCTACTGCTGTTAGGAAGCTCAAAAAAAAGAAGACTTTACTCAGATCTAGATCTTCTGCTGAGTCTCCAGTCTCCACTATTGGTAAGTCCTATGCTATGAATAACAGAAAATATTGAAAACCAACAAGTTTTGTAAAATGAAAAGAATAATTTATTTCCATAGAATACAAGATGAAAATTTAAAAAGAACTTACAGTATTATAAACTAAAACCCGAATAGTCCTAAAAGTTCTAGCACAAGTCCAAAGGTATAGAATATTCTCAAGAATTCCAGCTGTGTTCCAGATGAATTCCAATTTTGAATGTGCTGATGTACCAGTAGCTTGGAATAGTGCTGATGTGCTAACAGTCTGGATGTGTCACAATGATATAATTCAAAATGGCTCTTAATGAATTTACAGTAATCCTAAAAAAAGTGATTTAGTCCAAAATTAATTATGAGCATTTTTTTTACAAATTCCAGTGAATAATTTAAATAAATAAATCCTCAATATGAACTGAAACACGGCCACAATTCATTCCACTAAGACTGATATTAAGATATGGAATGGGTAATTCTGATATAGTCAACCTTAATGTAAAACCTTAAGACACAATTTGAGGACTAGGATGAGGAAATTTCCATCAAACTGTAAACAAAGTTTGTTGGTAGAAACTTCTAAGGTCAGAATCAAAACTGTATCTAATAAACATGTCTATCCTATATGACATTAGACTTCTAAGCCAAACTCCTACCCTCGATTATGGCTACAAGTCAGTAAATATTCTGCTGTTGTCTTGATTGCAGATATACTGCTCTGTGCCTTACTAGTGTATTCTGTTGGTTAAGACACAGAACTCTGTTGTTGTCATCTCTAAGAACTAATTCCAGTGATGGAAAAATTGGGGCCCAAAGGCCCATGCTAGATCAGAATGCAGACATGCCAACCCTTACAATTGGACCATAAGCCTCACAGAAATTATCCTTAAATTACAGACTTGATGTATCTTAGAAAAAATATGGAAATAAGAGTCTTACAGTAAAATCTAGATACTGACTTGTCCATGTTTGATTCAGATCTGGGTTTCATATTAAAAGCAGTGAAATTGGTCAGAGAACCAGGTTAACTTTTCAGTAGTACATCATGTGCTTTAAAATGCACATATTGTTTAATGCAAAACATCTGCATGATCAATCTGTTCCTTATATAATTTTTTCAATGGCACTGCTTTCTTTAAGTTTCTTTGATACTATAAAATTTGACAACTTTTTCAGTTTTTGAGGAGTACACACTGGTGGCTGATAAGTCTAAAGTAATGGCAAACAAAATAGGAAACAAGACACTCTGAATTACAATCTGAATAAACCTGCATCTTCCTCCCTTGTTCTATTTGTATTTTATTTAGCATCTAATTTGAATTTTATGCAATTTTCTCAACTCCTAATTGGTCTGTTTTGTTTTGGTAGATAACCCAGAGTTATACATTAATAAGGGATATCTAGTGAACCTGAATCTTGCCGTCAGGAATCCAGTGAAAATCCAGGCCCCTCCGCCAATGACCCCAAAAGGCTCAGGAAGGGCCCCAGAATACAACTCAGATACAGCTGATTCTCTTGATGAAGTGCCAATAGACAAATCCTTGAACATGTCTACTAAGACTTCAAGTGAATTACACCAAGCTGATGAAGATAAAACCCTTTCCCCAAAAGATGGAGGCAAAAAGGGGCAAAAGAAGAGCAGAAGGAAAAAGAAAGCAATTAAAGAGGATTTGAATGCTACAACAATGTTTACTGTTAATTCTTCTGCTAGATTTAATGCTGATGGAAGTCTAGATTATTCTGATGGATTTCAAAAGTTGCCATTGACACCTATTCAGATGCGCAAGAGGCCCACAGAGGTTCCTCCATTGGACTTAACTGCACTTAAATCCAGCAACGAAAGCAATTCTTTCCGCCCCTTCAGTAGTGCAAGATCATCAGATACTTTTTACACTGAGAGGGTTTTGCCTAGTGTTCCAGAGAGGCCTGTAGCAGATACTGAAGTGTAAAGCAATGCTCATCCCATTGTCTTCTACACAGTATTCAAATCACGCATTCCATCCCATCCCCTTCAGAATTCCAGTGAAATGAAATATTTTCCTTGTTTTTGCAAGTATTCATTTTTTTTCTTGGTTTAAAAAAATAGTATTTACAGTTTTGTGTTTACTTTACATGTATATGTGTTAACAGGTTACTGTGAGTGTAAATATTTCAGTTAGTAATATGGTATAATATAGTGCTACACTATCTGGTTCTAAGTAAGTTCTGTTGCAAAACTTTCCTAGATTGCAGCAGATATTTCAAGTTTTTGAAAAGGCTTCATCAATTTTAAATTTTTGTAACGTTCAAGAAAATCGTCTTTCAGAATAGTAAGCATTTTCATCTCTGAATGAATTGCTTACAGAATATAAAAATGTTTAAGTCTTGAAACAAGACAACATATTTTTACAACTTTACATCATTTACCTACAGCCCCTCTTGCCATGTAGGTTGATGGCCATTTATCCTTTGGAATGATAGGGAATATTGTTTTAATGGCTTCTGTTATATGGTTTGATTAATAATATCCCGGATATTTCTTCAGCCATGTTTTGTTCCTTACAGAATACAAACATGTAATAAAATTTTTACCTAGATATGTTAAAATAAATATTCACACAAAAATTTAGAAGTCTGTTGGATTTTCAAAGGTGGAAACTCATTGAAAGCCAAGAGCTGTGCTTTTGTACTTGGTTGCTATGATATATATTGTGGATAGTTACACTAGGTGAACAAATAAAGGTCAGTTGTAAGTTTTATATTTAGTTCAGGGTCTAAAGAGAAATTAGTTGTACTCAGCTGATTAAGTTACCATGTATAAATAATTAATTTATTATTGTTATTATTATTATTATTATTATTATTAATCTACTGTTATTATGTAAAGTATCACTAATTTATCAAATGGTTAGTAATTTAAAACTATGCCAAGAAAGGTTATATGTATCAGGCTAATTACAACTATAATTCAGTTAAATGATAGTGTAGTAAATTTGTTTCCTGATGCGAAATGCATAAAATTGTATTTTTTATTATTTTTATACAGTAAAACCCATCTGACCTTCTGCCAAAAAGCATTGTCTCTGAAGCTGGTTCGTCTCATAATAGGTCATGACACTATGTAATCAATAAATCTGTGTATGGAGGTTATGGTCTCTCAAAGCAGGTGCTCCAATAGCAGTGGTTTCTCAAGACAGGTTTACTGTGCTAACATTTTAGACCTTTCTGTTCATAAAGGTAATAGCTTTCATACAGTTAATTAATTTCATTAAGCATCAAAATCCTCTAGATCAAAGCGTTTGGGGTGAAGTTAGAAAAAAAAGATATTAGCAGTATTGTCAGAATCTGAACAATATACACACGTATAATGCACAAAAGCAATACCTAAAAAAGTTTATTCTAAGTAATTTTATGCTAGTGCTGTTCCATTTAAACAAAAATAGTACCCATGGAAGGCACTTTAAAAAAAATATATGCCAGGGTTCTCTGATTACTCGGGGAGTTAATGTGAAAATGATACAAAGTTCTAAATTGCATCAATGAATGACTACTCTACATTAAATGTGCCTTCCCTGGGTCTCATATACTGGAACAGCCCTTACAGGGAGAGACATCAAAGGATGCAATTATCTGACAGTATATTGTGAACTTTACTGCTGCAGAGTTTTATTTGTAAAGTTAATAAAAAATCATTTGAGCAGCAGCAGCAGCATTTTTCAAGGCATCATGGAGTTAAAGAAAAGGAGTTTGGAGAAAATATCAGTAGACAGATTGCAATAGTTTTCTTGCAGTTTGTTTTGCTTAATTGTAGAATATAATGTACCTTGATTTTGTAATATGCATTATAAATAGTGAAAAGACAAAGTTTCTTATTGTTATGATTATTATGTTTGAATTACTTTGTTCATGATATGTTTATACTTGACAATGCATGTATGAGGAAAGTCAGATAGCTTGTAATTGTTGATATATTAGAACACAGGTATTTGTTTGATCACATGTAAGAGAGGGTTTCAGCACATGCAGCACAAATCTGAGTTGTAGATCACAAGGAATGGCTTTCATGACTTTTTTTGTGATATCAGGGTCAGGTATCTCAGTCATGGCTTTCATGACTTTTTTGTGATATCAGGGTCAGGTATCTCAGTCATTATGTTCTGGAAGTTAAAAAAAAATCTTTTTTGAAGTAAAATAAATGTTTTCGGAAGTGTTGACAACCTCTAAACTGTTCATTGCAAGCAATGTTAATTTTTAGGGCATTCCTATACATTATTTATTTTATTTAAAGTGTTAAAGGCCGTAATCAATGATCTTGTATATTTAAAGGCACTTTTATACAAGTTATATAATAAACAGTCTTGCATTTGAGGAATTGAAGATATTAATCATTATTGTGGTTTGCAAACTCAGTTTTACCATCAGTGTATCAGCATATATTTGTGACAGTAAAATCTGCACCATTAACATTTTAGATCCTCAAACACAAGATTGCAATTCCCATTCTATTACACTTGGAATATTTTGTCAAAACATGGTAACAAAATGTAATTTTTAGTGGTATCATGTCGCTGGGAAAGACGTCAAGGGGTGTCAATTTCCATGTGAATTTTACCGCTGCAAATTTTGAGGTGACCAATTTGAAAGGGCATTACATTCCAAAATATGATAGAATCAGCCTTCTCATTTCAGAAAAAGATGTCTGCAAAATCACAATTTTGTTTAGTTGTCTCATTATCCTTAATTAGATATAATTGAATTGTGATCCATCTGTCTTTATTCAGTATTTTGGTTTATAATGAGAGGGCTGAAAATGAATTGTGAATTCACTTGGTGGGGGGTGTGTCTCTCAGCTTTCTTACAAAAAGTAATATTTTTCATCCTTAAATTCATGAAAAGGGTCATATCTTCTTTATGAATGTGTTCTTTTCTTGGTGCTGGATCTTTGAATTTCTGGTTTGTAGCAACCTTGAAACCCACAAAAATTGGTACCCCATAAAAAATTGCCTCCAGTGATTATTCAGTTTTTTATATTACCTAAGTTTGGTTTAATTATTAGGTTACATCTGTCTGATTACTTTTGTAACTGAATTGATTTCCTTTGTCTATAGCAAAAATGGCTCTGATAATTTTGATGAGAGAGAACTTGTTTTGGTTGAATTCTGTGATACCTTTCTCTTTTTATTTCCTGAATTTCACAACAGTTGTTAATCAGTTTGTTTTTCTTCATGTTCATTATTCATAAATTTGTGTTGTTGTTTAAAATATTTTTTATTGTCAAAGAAAACTCACTGTAGATAAGTTTATTCATAAGAAATAGTGAGTTGTTTCCATGATACCTGGTAAACTTTATTTCATTTGACTAATTATGGAGTGCTATAATTTACCAATGACTTTTATCTTGATGATGCATCCATCATTCACCTTTATAAAAAAAATTGCAAATTTTTAGGGAATAAAGTTTTTTGAATGATTAACCCACTCGTTGCAGTAACAAAAAATTACTAGTTAACTGGGAGTAATTTACTGTGTGATCAGTGACATGTTTGTATGTTTACTTCATGTGTTTATTTATGGAATATGTTGGTATGAGTTTGATATTCCTCCATCATGGAGTTACAATTCGATTCTGAGCATGGATTAGATCTATTTGAGTACATTTTATAGTTGCATCGTATGCAAATATTTCAACCTTTACTTCTCCTGGTGCAGAAACATGTTGAAAATTTCTTTTAAAAATGTAATTCACATTCAGTATGCCAGAAGATACATAATGGATTTGTAACTATAAATTGATCATTCAAGTTCCGTTGTTATCAGACTATTACACATTCTACTTTCTGAATCAGACAGCAGTTTAAATTTTAAATATTAAGTTGCCTTATAATGACATGGTTTTATGTCTCCTCCACGACCTTTTTATTTGCATTCATTTCAGGGCTTTGCATGATAAAGATTACCTTGCATGTCATATTGATAAGCTTTGTGATAACTTGTATTGTTTTAACCCCATTTTGTAGTACAACTTACCATGATGATGGTTCTTGCTGTGTCTACATGTCTTGTTCAAGTTTAGCTGTATGCATAGCCCATGTAATTGGTTAAAAGACCTACAAGTTTATTTCTGAGATTTAAAAAAAATTCTGTCCATGGGTATTATGTTCACCAAACGTTTTCATCTTATTTATTTTGATTGCTAGCATTAAAAATGCCCATGATGTGATTGGACAATCTGTCTGCAAAATGTGATAAAACTGTTAGGGTCATTCAAGTTTCAACATAATTATAAACATAGTCATTCAGTTATTATCCAATATTAGTAGTTCCAGAAACCGTTTTTGTGCCAACTTTTATTTATTATGTGTTTTGTTATAGTTTTTTTCAGTCGTACAGCCTAGTTTTTTTTCTTTAGTGATTTATCAAAGTAGCTGATTTTTTTAAGTAGTTCTTGCCAGTATGTAAATTTCAAATATTTATATGGATTATTAAGGAAAGTTCACAGTGTACAGTAACATGGATTATTAAGGAAAGTTCACAGTGTACAGTAACATGGATTATTAAGGAAAGTTCACAGTGTACAGTAACATGGATTTATTTATGATCTGGTGCTGACTGTACTCACTTATGAGTCAAGTCCAACTGCAAATAACATAGACCAGATCTGTCACATAATGCAGTTTGCAATTGGAATCGACTTATAAGCAATATATATAATAGGTAGAGACATGTTTGACTCTGCCTAATCCGATAATAATTAAGTGACATGTTCAAAATTGTCTGTTTTCTTAAGTTTAGTATTTATTCATACATTGTAAATCATACACATTTTTGAAACAGATTCTGGATTGCCAGAGTCAGAATTTATTATTTTTATGTTTCTGATATTTCTAATCATTTGGTTGTTTCTTATTTAATATAGTCATGCATATATCAGTCATTCTCTTGTTTACATTTTATGTAGAAGTGTATAAGTTTAATGTTTAGTAACATGGCTTTCTTCAGAAAACAGCCAAATTAAGTAAAGAGTGAAGATAAATCAACTGGAATAAAAAGGGTACAAAGCCGTAAAACACATTTTGAATAGATACGGCCTTTTGTTCAACCCTCACTTAAGCAGTTGGTATCAAGATATAGTGAAATGACTGCTGTATGAAATCTCACTAATTCCGTTGATGGAATGATGATTGCTGAACACAAGTCTGAGTAATTATTATTTCCGTCCATCTCTAAAACTAGTCAATGAATAAAATTTGGTCAATTTATAGATATTTATATATAGTGCACTGCAAACAATATTGACTCATATGTGTCATTGCAAGATGTGACAGCAGATATGGGTGTATGGTTGTCACAGCTAGAGGTGTGTTATTTGCAGGGAAATACATTGTCTTACTACTCATTTTTACCATGTTTTGTTTCAGAAAATTACAAGAAGCTGTCATTGCTAAAATATATCACCCTCACATGCATACATGAATGTCATGTACAGTTCCCAGACTTATTTGATGAGTTTCTGATGTTGTTCTTCCTATGACATTAGAGATGGGGTTGATACAAGAGACACATATTGCTGAAGGCAGATTGTAAGGTTTCTGTTTATGGTATACATTAGTGCTTGAGTATGCATCATCCAGCACTGATATATGGCAAAATGTTTTTTGTTTTCAAAGGGCCTGAATTTTCATTCATCAGTTGGTCCTACCCCTCCTTTAGTCTGTTTTTGATTGCTTTAAATGAAGGTTTTGGAGCTGTAAAATGCTCAGAAGATGCCAGTTGTTAAGAAGAACAAACATTTACTGCGTATGTATATTTTCTTTCTTGTCCATTTACATGATTTTGTTTATTTCAATTCATTTTAACTTCTTATATGATGAACTAAGAGCCTACTTTTTTAAGTATTGCTAATTCAGTCACATTTGGTTAACGTTTTAAACTTCAAGTGCATTTGTTCATACTGTGGTGTAAAACCTTTAGGAAATTAGAAGTTACATAATAAAACAATTACTGGTTTTGATTTCAATTGATACAAAGATTTATTAACCCCTGAAAAATTATAATTGGTTGTGTCACAAGTCATGGTTAATATAACTATTTTTAGGGTTGATAAATCCTTGAATCATCCAGAATTAAAATTCACTAACATTTAAACTGTATAAATATTGGCAAGCAATGAAGTCCTTTTTTGTATAATCAACATCTTAGTTTCCCATAGTGAAGGAAGACAGTTAAACTGTATAAATGTTGGCAAGCAATGAAGTCCTTTTTTGTATAATCAACATCTTACAGTTTCCCATAGTTAAGGAAGACAGTTAAACTGTATAAATATTGGCAAGCAATGAAGTCCTTCTTTGTATAATCAACATCATACTTAAACTGTATAAATGTTTGCAAGCAATGAAGTCCTTTTTTTATATAATCAACATCTTACAGTTTCCCATAGTTAAGGAAGACAGTTAAACTGTGTAAATGTTGGCAAGCAATGAAGTCCTTTTTTGTATAATCAACATCTTAACAGTTTCCCATAGGTAAGGAAGACAGTTAAACTGTATAAATGTTGGCAAGCAATGAAGTCCTTTTTTGTATAATCAACATCTTACAGTTTCCCAAAGTTAAGGAAGACAGTTAAACTGTATAAATGTTGGCAAGCAATGAAGTCCTTTTTTGTATAATCAACATCTTACAGTTTCCCATAGTTAAGGAAGACAGTTTAATGTATTTCATCTAGAGAGCACCATTTTTTAATTTAATCTTTTGAAGCTAACTTTTTGTTTATAATGATCCCATGTTTTTTTTTTTAAATAAAGTTTTTGAATTTTGTTTACAGAAATTTAGCTTGAAAAAATCTGGTTCTGTATTCCTGGAAACTTTTGAGCAAGAAACTCATTCTCTTGTGGCTCCTGTATTTGCATCAACTCTCATGACTTAAATGATAGAACACTTTATTTTCTCTTTTCCAGTAGTGCTAAAGTTTGATCTACTCCACTGACCTTGTCTACATATAGTAATCATTGTGTATTGTTTAATAACAATTTAAATTCTTGTGCTACTATAAAGCAAGTAATGTTAATATATGAAAAACACAAGAACAATTGACCATTTTTATGCTCTGCAATTAGAGTCAAACATTTAAAATAAAACATTTTTTAATAATGTTCTTGACTTAGACATGCTAACACCAATCAGCACTAAAAGGCATGTAGGCTTGACAATGTCAAAGTTGAGACAAGCTAACATCTGCACCAAAGGTATCTAGGCAGATGGAGCTAAAGTGTAAGCAGGATAACAGCAATCTTCACTAAAAGGTGTCTAGGCAAATGTTGCTAAAGTTTAGACAAGCTTACATCAGTTTGATCTAAAAGGTATCTAGGCACAGTGGTGCAAAAGTTTTGACATTCTGCATTGAAAGATATGTGGACACAATGGCAGTAACATTTAGACATTATGCATTGATATATCAGCATAATGGCAGTAAAGTTTAGACATTCTGCATTGAAAGATATGTGGACACAATGGCAGTAACATTTAGACATGCACTGATATATCAGCATAATGGCAGTAAAGTTTAGACATGTGGCATTGAAAGGTATGTGGACACAAGAGCAGTAAAATTTAGACATTATGCATTGATATATCAGCATAATGGCAGTAAAGTTTAGACATGCTGCATTGAAAGATATGTAGATACAATGGCAGTAAAATTTAGACATTATGCATTGATATATCAGCATAATGGCAGTAAAGTTTAGACATGCTGCGTTGAAAGATATGTAGATACAATGGCAGTAAAATTTAGACATTATGCATTGATATATCAGCATAATGGCAGTAAAGTTTAGACATGCTGCATTGAAAGATATGTGGACACAATGGCAGTAAAATTTAGACATTATGCATTGATATATCAGCATAATGGCAGTAAAGTTTAGACATGCTGCATTGAAAGATATGTGGACACAATGGCAGTAACATTTAGACATTATGCATTGATATATCAGCATAATGGCAGTAAAGTTTAGACATGCTGCATTGAAAGATATGTGGACACAATGGCAGTAACATTTAGACATTATGCATTGATATATCAGCATAATGGCAGTAAAGTTTAGACATGCTGCATTGAAAGATATGTGGACACAATGGCAGTAACATTTAGACATTATGCATTGATATATCAGCATAATGGCAGTAAAGTTTAGACATGCTGCATTGAAAGATATGTGGACACAATGGCAGTAACATTTAGACATTATGCATTGATATATCAGCATAATGGCAGTAAAGTTTAGACATGCTGCATTGAAAGATATGTGGACACAATGGCAGTAACATTTAGACATTATGCATTGATATATCAGCATAATGGCAGTAAAGTTTAGACATGCGGATTGAAAGATATGTGGACACAATGGCAGTAAAGTTGCATTAAAAAATATAGGCACAATGGCAGTAAAGTTTAGAAATGCTGCTACAAGTATATGTTGTTTTACAGTATTGCAGGTTATTAAGATGCTGAATACATAAATTACATTTATTCCTGTAATGTCTCATTCTTATAATAGTAATCATAATAGAAAAATATAGCTGCATTAGTTATAATATATTTAATGCTTTGGGCAACAAATTCAAATTTTATGTCACTTTCAACTCATCTAGCTGTAAGTTCATGAGAGCAGAATGTATTTCTTTATTAATTGTACATTATGCATATGTCAGTTTTAACTTTTTTTCAACTTCTGAAATATTTGATGGACAGCATCTGTGCTTTTCAAATTTGTACAGAATGATTAGTCCACTGCCTAATTTTACTGTTGTAAAATTAAACTAACTTGTACATGGTTTGCAGTGTGCAAATGTTTGCCAAGGCAGCAGTTTGATCCAGAGAGTTACATTTTGATGGCAAGTACTCCAAATACACACAGTGAACCATGTCTTATTTTTTTTCTAACATGACCAATCACTAAATATATGTAAATGATGTACAAAATACCTAAAAAAGTAGATTTTAAACACACAAAAAACCCTGTATGGAAGCAGCATGTGAACTCCTGATGTTAAGTACAGTGTACATTGCAAAGCACATGAAATCGAACCAGTAAAAACCAACCTGATCAATAAAAGCTTAACATATAGAATTCAGGCATCCAAGCCTCTTATTTTGTACAGCTGATACTGATCTGCCTCAGTATAGGTCAGCATAATCAAAAACAATGTCAGCTCTGAAGCCCATAAAAACCTACACTTTAAAATGACTTTTATTTGCACATGGCCATATGGATCGTATTTGACAGAGAGTAAAATTGTTATAACGACCTTTTTGAAATTTTATAAAAGATATGACAAATAATATATAGATTCAAGGGAAAATTAGTTCTAAAAGGTTCTTTCCACATTCACCAGTCCTTACCAAATCCAACTGGGAGCATCCAGGTGTCAAAACTTTTAGTTCTATAAACCCTTTTGTATGTGTAATTGTCCATTTATCTGTCATAAAATCATTTCACTATGCAGATAGTTAAAATAGAAAAGCAACACACAAATGAACACATGTATATAACCTTTGTATGGGATTTTTTTCTGCCAAATTTGGGCAAGTTATGGACTTTTGCTGAGACTGTCTTGTTCACCATTCTGTCATTTTTTTACATTATTATGTGCAAAACATAAATAAGTAAGCTTTGTGCATTTGTTTACCTTTAAGAACTGATTAGTTGATTAGATTTCATATTTTTATGGATTTAAAAAATTTAAATTTAGCCCATATTTGAGTGCTGTCAGTGTGCAGTTGAGTATCACCAGTTTTAAAACAATAACCCTTATTCAGTGTGTTAGTTTAAACATTGCCATTCTTGATTAAAAAGTAGGCCTCTTTCAAACAATTATTATTGCAACATACAGATTCTTTCCTTGTTTTAATTTTTTTAATTTAATTTTTCACTTCAGTTTTCTAATAATATGATCTTGTAACAAAGTACATATAGTGGGTATGATCTGTGATATAATTCTTGTATTTTGTAAAATATAGTTTATGATTTATATATTATACCATAACATCTACACATGCAAATATCTGGTGTAATGGTGTAAATTTACATATTGGCCATTGATGTTAATTATAGGATTCTAGTTCAGATAGTCTCCTTAGTAATAACAAATGTTAAATTCAAGACTAATTCTTCATTCTATCTACAGCATAGTGATCACAAATCAATTCTTTCCTTTTTTGTAGGATAATTTAGTGTATTCATTGTGATTTAAGACTGTCTGATTTTGTGATGTTTTTCATAATTACTGGGTATATCACACATCGAGACATGAATCTGACATATTTATGAAAATAGCGGGTAATATAGCACTGTTGCTTGCTTACAATTGCATAAAAATAAATTAAATTTTGTAAATCGTTTTTAATGTTCATTTTTCTCTGTTCCTAGTGATAACCACATTGGAGTATTCCAATTATGTGTCATTTTTATTTTTGCCTGTTGGTAGGAATCCTATAGTAATTGCATTACCCATTTGTCCATCCATTCATGCCTCGGTTCCTGCAGCACAAGTAGTAGTCATTCAGCTCTCCCTCCTAATAACACTATCCAAGGGTAAGTATATCTCCTTGTAGTTAGGGGTGAAATGATCCACTTATACCATGTATCAATACAATTCATGACACAGAACCTATGATATGATTCATTATCGATACACATATCTACTTGATGGTCTTTTCATCTTGCAAAGGTTTTTCAGTGGTAGGATGGTGCCATTTTACATGTATTTACATCTTTTATTTTCAGTATGCAGATTACAGACAGACATCATTTGTTCATATGCCATTCTCACACCTTGACAAGATAAAAGCAATACTTCCACACCTGTTTGTTTTCAGTGGTTTTAATTCAAACATTTAGGCCATTCCATGCTGCTGCTCCATTGATCAGATGCAGGACTCCTATTGGTCACTACGACCTTTGTTTTGCGTGCTTTGAAAACATTGTATTTCCTGTCTTCACTTAAATTTCTAAGGCATTATGATCTTATTTTCAAAACAGAAGAAATAGTTCAATTAACTTGTGTAAAGAAAGTCTTATCTAGAAAAAGTCGGAGTATGAAAGCAGAGATGGTTAACAACCAGATCCATCATACTGTGCTTACTGCATGTGCAAAACAACTGCTATGACCACATTTCTGTCAGTGAAAAACGAAATTATTGACAGCAGTAACTCGCCTTCTAGAAATTAACAAGGTGATGACTGTAACTGATGCAGTTTGGAATCTGGTCCCTCACCAATTCTGTGCAATTTTGTTTTTTTTCCTGTCAGCCTGGTCAGTCACTGATTTCATACATCACCCCAAGAGAAGACATTTCAAACATGTACAACTTTACAGATCATTTGAAAGCCGCTTTTGCAAGAAGCTTGTCTGTTACATTATGTTTGTTTAAATTGAGTTTGAGTTTTTATGCAATACTTACAGTGTGTCATGCAATGAATAAGCTAGTTAGATCTTATTGGTGGCTATTGACTTAACCAAACAGTAACCACCAATCAGAGATGAATTTAACTTATTTCAATGTGTAACGCACTGGATGTGTAGCGGTCCCATTCAGTCCAAGTAGACAAGATATTATTTCAACTTTGTGGTCTTAGGAAAGAGTGTAAAAGCAACAAGCTTTGTAAAATTTAACAGAATAATATCATGCCAGAATCAATGGCACAACTGTATTTGTCTCACGGCAGGGATTCCTCTGGAAAAAACCCAACCAGAAATGACAACATGCACAGACACCAGAAATACAGTTGGTTGGGAGCCCACCTGTTGCCAGGCTGCTGTGCTGTGTGTCAGTCCACATCAATCTTCTAGAAATGAAGGCTATAATCAATACCTTTCATTCTGGAAAGAACATCTCTGCAAGAGAATTGTCTTAATTGTATCAGACAACTCGGTGGTGGTAAAAAAATCATCCAACCTGTGCATTCTGGTTTGGCAATTCCTCCATTGGTTCTCCCAACTCAGCATCACTGTACAAGTTAGACACATTCCTAGTAGATTCAACGTCCAGGCCCATTCT